>CM060846.1:8757500-9072500 GCA_030762175.1 Metallyticus violacea
GGCTCATGGTGTACGGAGATTGTTTCAAGAGAGATTCCGTTATATTAAATTTTCAAGTCAAAATTTGATTTACAGACTGGTGAATAAATTTATTGAATCAGGAAGTAGTCTTGATAGGAAACATACATGCCATATACAGCACTCACAAAAGAAAGTTTAGGTAACATTGGATATGCTATAGAATGTTCGTTAAAAATCACTTTGCTGTCTTTCTCAGTAAATGGGAATTTCCAATTCCCCTGTTTGAACACCTACAAAGAATGAAGTTAAAAGCCTATAAATTATGCAAGAACTGGGTGACCCTGCATCCAGGAGTAGATTTTGTGAATAAATTTTAAATAGAGTACATGATGGAGAAATCAACCCAATAAACTTCTCTTTACGGATTAATCTTGGTTCCACCTAAGTGGATATGTTAACTCATAGGACACCTGGAAAATCTAGCCTGCTTCAAGAAGAAGAACCCCTGCAAGATCTAAAGACATAAGTGTCGTGCCTCATTAGCAGTGAGAGAATAATAGGTCCTTTGATTTTATTATTTGTTTTTTTAAAGAAACAATAAAGATAGGTAAGTGAGAATGTTTTGCAACCCTTTTTCTGCAAGTTAACTTTGTGAGAACATAAGTTTCATGACTTTCCAACAGGACCATGCAATGGCACATACAGCTCATGTCTCCTTGCATGCAATTCATGAAATACTGGACAATAAGAGTTCTCACTAACAACATGTGGCCCCTCGATCCTCTGACTTAATGTCTTGCAATTTTTTTTTCCTGTAGGGCATTAATGGATAAAGTATACAAGACAAATCCAGACATATTAGATAATTTGAAACATTCATTAAGAAATTACTTCCATTTCTCACAGGAAACTGCAAAGCGTAATAGTTAAGTTTTATAAACCAATGCCAGAAATGTATGGAACATGAAAAGAGGTTACAGCATCTCCTTGCCTGATAATGGTGAGTAAATGTACCTTTTAAGTGTTAGTAATAATATAAGCAATTATGTTAACTGCTGACATTCTGACTCCAGTTTGCCATGGTACCAGCTTGAACTGGCACACTGGCTATTATGTGTGAAGTGGTCCATTATGGAAAAATTACCTGTTACATTGATTATTAAAATAAACTCATTGTAAGGGAGTAGGCAGCAGGATAAAGAAATATGGATGAATTTCAGAGTACATAAATTATGAATATACAGTAAAAAAATATTTATATACAGCATATAACTGAACTGCATAACACCAACACAAAAGTGTTACAGTAGTACTCATCTTCTTTTACAACATTGTCTGTTGCTGGCTGCATTGCTGCATCTCAATTGCACTTTTCATTTCAATGTGCTAAGCATAAAGAAGATAAAACGAGAAATTAACTTTCTGATTGTTAACATTAATCTATAGCTGAAGCATTCAAGATATTTTAATTTTGATGGGACAGAAAATATAATTCTGGAATATCTTAAATGAGTTTCACTTCTAGGAAAAATGTTATTTAACCATGTATACTCTGATACTGCTACACAGTTACATTTCTTGTTATTCTCCTGAACAAGCATAAGCAAAATTTATTATATTAGTATTAAATTGTATATTTCTGTAAAGAATGCTGTCAAATGATCAGTACAGTCATTAATATATCACTGCAATAAAATAATATGCAGTATTGTGGTAACCAAATTTTGTTCCAATGTTAAAAGGATTTAATCTTAGCATTAACATGCACATTGTATTGTTTTTACTCTATTAAAGGCCAATATTCTAAGACTATTTTAAGTGATCATAATTAAACTGCAAAACTTTGAATGTGTTTAACTTGGCATGTGATAGTCTTATTGGAATGATGTAAATGGCCCCAAGATGCTCAGTGATTGAAGTTACCTTTTTCAATGCAAGGGAAAATTATGGAAAAAGTTCAATCTGACAACTTACAACTAAACAAAATTCTACTGTGCTCTTTATTCTTGAGCTAGTTTTGGATGATTCCCAACCCAAATGAGCCACAGAAATACCTAACAGTAATATGGAATTATGGGTAGTTCAATATATTATTTCCTGTAAAATTAGCTTTCACTCTAAATTGTTTAACTACCTATGCTACTCAAATTGATAAAATTAATGCCAATAGGCAAGAAAGCAAAATTAATACTGCTATTTGTTAAATCCTGTGTGGAAAAACAAATTAGAATATTCTGTCTCCATAGAACTTTTGAATCAGATAATCATGTCTGGATAATGTACATGGAAGAGCAACATATTTTGAATATTACAAATTCCAACGAAAAATTTATATACAAAAAACAACATAAAACGGGGAATGGGATAAATTAATGTGTATAATAGACACCAAAAAAGAAAACCAAAATGCACTTCTAAACACAACATATTCATGAAATGGTAGTGGTTAGACCTCTTGCTTTCCTCTAAGATGACCTGGTTTAAACCCTGTGGCTAGATAAGGAATTTGTGTGCGGTTTTATTCACACATTTCTATTTATCTGAAAAATGGCCAAGGTCAGGACTAGGTGAATATTGTTAAGCCATTTAGCTTAGTACTTAAATTCATGTTCCTGTTCACAATTCCCCACCACTTATTATTTTCACCTTCATCCCCATTTTACTGCATTGAGAGGGCTGCCCTACTGTGAAACTTCAGTGTGCAATAAGCAAATGATTTGGAATTGTACACCACCAGACCAATGCCATATTTCTTAAATATTAGAGGAACTGCTAATATCTGTATTCTTTAGTAAATTTCAGGCAATTCTAATAAAACCTAAGTTACACATCAGGAAACTCATTGCCATAATTTTATTTATTCATTTATTTGGTTTATTTACGGATGCTCTTCATCTCAGGTCATCCTGCCACATTCAGTTCAGAGCATGAAATGGCCTATAAGGTCTTTCTTCAGGCTGGGGGTTCTTTTATGTGCTGTAAATCTATGACATGGCACCCAAGGCTTTACTGCCATGGGTGCCTGTATTTGTAGGGAACAGACTCATGAGTGGGAGCTGTGGAGTTCAATTCCCACCAGGACTGCTGTTCCTGACTGAGGTTATGTGCCCAGGTTTTCCTCAGTCTTCATAAATGGCAAATGCCAGAGAGGTACCCTAAACTTGGGTCTGGAACATTTCCTTCCTAAAAAAAATATTTCCGAATTAATCATTTCATCTCATATATCAGTGTTCATTGCCTGTGGTGCCTCTGTAGCAAAAACGGGCTACATTCATTCATTGGGTATCTTTAAATAAATAGCTCCTAATTTACTCAGTGTTTTTATTCTTATTGGTCAATGTTTATTTAAATATGCTATTAAAACACTGAAAAATGTTTCCTATTTACTACTATTTATGTTCTGAATGTTATAAACATTTTTCCCAGTTTTCTTGCTTTAAAGTTTCATAGAACTTGCTTGCATTATTAGTGGTCTAGTTAATATAGATTCTGTTTGTATAGCTTTTACCTTGCAGTTCATTACGTCCATAATTTGAGCATAATGCTGGAACTGTCATCCTTCCTCAGTTAAACAGGCATTGTATCAAGAATGAACAACAATATTAATACTAGAAACATCAGAACCTGTTATACGCTTAGATCTGCCAAGGCAATCATTTTGACTGCTGAAGTTAAGTATTTAAACATAATAACTACAAACATAAACATAATATCAAACATAATAACCACAAACTTTATACTAAATGAAATATATGTATCATTTTAGAATATATCTAATAATGAAAAATAGTAATGTGACTTAACAAAGCCTATAGAAAAACCTTTATTGACACATTGGTAAAAGTGCATTTGTATATCCCAAGTCTTTTTACCTATTACCTTTAGATACAACTATCAAATATACAAAATATAACAATGAAAAATATATTACATTATTATTCCAGTGCACTATTCACATTCCACAAGGTACTTTCTTATTTAAGATCATTGTGTGATTGAGTTGAACTAACACTCTTTTGCCAAGGCAGTCATTTTGACTGCTGATGTTAAGTAGATATTAAACACAATAACTACAAACTTTATACAAAATGAAATATTAATGTATCACTTTAGAATATATCTAATAATGAAAAATAGGAATGTGGTTCAATAAATGTAATTGAATTGAATTTATTTCTCTTTACATCAAGCTACAATTACAAATATTACAATAAGATTTAAGTCTTCATCAATTCCATTATACTGTTACACATCCAGTAATTATTTATTATACATCTATGGTTACACTTCTTTCTACAATTCCTTCCATCATCTTCCTCACTCTTATTCATTTTTCTCTAACGTTACCTAAATAGTTCCGTATCATTTTTATATCCTTCTCTCAATTTACAGTTAAAATCTTCCTAATTAAAATGTCACCATCTAAATTTTCCTATTTTTTTATTCTAAACCTTTTCTCTCCATAACTTTGTTTGATTACAATATAACAAACAATGAAAATCTATTGGTTTCTTCACACATTAAACAATTTCCCATTCCTTTAGCATATCCTAATTCTTTTAAATTCATAACTCCATTAATTGATATCATTGTATGATTCAGTTGAACTTTATGAAAAGTAAGTGAAGCTTTAAGAGTGTGTAGTTCAACTGAATCATATAATGATATCAATTAATATGATTAGCTTCACTGTGCAAGTTCCAATTTTCATAACTCCAGTTCTAGACCACCAAGCAAACACTTCTCTACTTGCCTTACCACATTTTTCCCTACTCCATACTATTTTTATTCCCCTATAAAGTCTAAGTAAACTCTTTTCACCTAAACTACTAATTATATCTTGTCATTCAACATCTTCTATTCTTACATTTACTTCTTTCCAAAATCCTCTGTTTTGGTACTCCCTATTTATCCACACTTTTTCTAAACCTATCTGTTGCAAAATTTCCTGCACTTTAAAATACCATGATTCTTTCCACTTACATTTCTTCTGTATACCAAAACATTTTTTAATAATATCACACACTTCTAATTAGACAATTCTGAATAAATATTTCATAATTCTTATGATTATTTTTTTCTAAGTGGAATATCTACCTAATTCTAGCTGTGCTATACCATTTGGAAATGATGTTGGTAAACCTAAAATCAAATTACAAACACATTTATTTATTTTATCAACATCTTTCCTTGCATCGTCTAAACCCCAAATTTCTGATTCATTTAACATTTTAGCTTCTACTGTGGTTGTGTACATTCTTTCCAGCCAATTCACTCTCATTTAAGGAGTTTTTCTTAAACATACTCTTATAACACTCATAGATGTTTTTCCTTTCGCTATTGCTATTTTTTTCTAATCATTCCAACTTCCATTATTGTTCTTAGATAATTCATTTTCCTTACCACCTCTATTTCTCTCCCATTTAACTGCCATTTTTCATCATTTTTCAACTTGTAACCTGTTTTAAAAACCAAAATCTTTGATTTCTTTTCATTAATTTTCGATCCCCATTGATTACAAAAAATATTTGTTACTTCAATTGCTCTTTTTAATTCTCCACTAGATATAGATGTGATTATTAAATCATCTGCATAAAGCAACCCTGGTGTTGCCTTATTATTTATTACTGGTAGATATAACTCATCTTTTTTAGTTTCTTCCAAAATGTCATCAATATAGAGATTGAACAGTTTTGGACTTAATTTACAACCTTGTCTTACTCCTGTTTTACTCTGCATATAATCGTTACTTCATCACCTGAAAATTTGACACAAAACAGGTTCTCACTATATATCTTTTGTAATAGTTTTATAAACATCTTACTTATTCCTTTCCTTTTTAGTTTGCCAATAGAGACAATTGTCTCTATTATAAAAACATTATTCGCAGTTCTTCTTCCAGCTCTGAAACCTGTTTGAAAATCTGATAATTTCTTCTCTTTTTCAACCCATTTCCCTAATCTATTGGTTAGAATTCCTGTAAATACCTTACCTAAAATGGAAAGAAGATATACCCCTATAATTAGCTGGATTATTTACATCACCCTTCCCTTTATATATGGGCACTATCATGCTCGTTCTCCACATCTTGAGTATTTCCCTTGTTTCCTTTATTTTATTAAACAATTTAACCATTATTTTTCTCCTGTTATCTTCCTTAACCCAAATCCTCCAGCATTCCACTGGAATACCATCAATACCACTTGCTTTCTTCAACTTTAATTTCTTAATTTGATCATAAAATTCTTCCTCTGAAATCTTCCTATTTAAATCATTAATAGCTTTCTCATTACTGTTCAAATTAAATTCTCTTTTCCTAATACCATGTTAAAATAAGCACACCAACTTTCTGAAGTTATATTTCTCTCCGTTATCCCACTTCTATATAAAATTTTAACCAATAACCCTATCCTCCTTGTATCTTAGATTTTTTCTGTATCCATTAACATTTTACTTATTCTTTTATCCCATTCCTTCTTTTTGTCCTCCAGGAGGCAACGATATCCAAAGAAATTTTCTCTTTTCTCTTTTTCCTCTGATTGTCTCCAATTTTTTAGCTCTTGAGTTACTCTTTTCTTTGCCATTTTACAATCTTTATCAAAACATTTCCTTTTGTTATCATCATAGACCACTGCTTTCATATCATTCCCTTTCCTTTTTACCCTAAATTCTAATTTCTCTACTGCCTGTCCTATTTTATTTGCATTTGTTAGACTCTCTTAATTCTTTTTGTAAAATTTTACCTATTTCCAAATTTAACTCTTTATAAAATGAGACATATTTCTCCTCCTTCCACTTGTAAACCTCAAAATGCCTACCATTTCCTCTACATACGTCCTTCTTATGTCACCTTACTTCACCCAGTTTTAATCTCAGTGGGAAATGACAAGATGTTAATATCATATTCATAGCTTTAAAATCTCCAATCAAATCATCAATAGTTAGTGAACACAACATATAATCTACCACACTTTGTCCATTCTTATTTACAAATGTAAATTCTCTATCTAAGTTTGATCCTCTCAATCTGTTACATAGTATAAGATTATTTTCTTCACATAAATCTAAAAGCCTTTTCCCTTCTTTATTTAAAAACTTGTCCTTGCTATATTCTCTAGTATAATAGCCATGTCACATTCATCAATTTGGTTAGTTAAGTGTATCTGATGTTGCCCTATCCTTGCATTAAAGTCTAGTAACACTATTACTTGAAAGCCTTTATTGACACATTGGTAAAAGTATATTTGTATGTCCCAAGTATTTTTACCTATTATCTTTAGATACAACTATCAAAAATACAAAATATAACAATGAAATATTATATTATAATTCCAGTAAGTGGAGAAAAAGAGTGTTAGTTTAGCTCAACTACATAATGATTTTAATAAATGATTAGTTTCACTGTGCAATGTTCCAATTAACAATTTTAGTTACTTTCTTATTGTTTTCTTGCACAGGGTTCACAAATGTGCTTTCTGCATTTATTGCAATATCCTTGTTTGGGCTTTAGTTTCCACCTATTTGGTGAATACTTTCTCTGGGAGTTATAGGATAAAATTTCTGTGACTTATCCTACTTCTTGTTATTGCCTTTAAAATAATCCATGAATTGATGGTAGATAAGTCAAGAATGTTGAAGAAAACATGCACTGGCCATTGACATGTTCCAGAACAAACAGTATATTTTACTCACTCAATAAAATAGGAGTTCATTAGCAGATACTACTCAGACTATTTTGAGAATGTTATAATATTTCTATGCTTCATTTGATGTTAAAAAAACTGCACAGAACAAACAGCCATTTACATAGTTCACTTGGTTATGATCTTGGCCCAAAGTCAGCTGTAAAAGCATAGGATACAGTTTTGAATAAAGAAAGGAGGAGCAGGAGCAGGAGCAGGAGCAGGAGGAGGAGGAGGAGGAGGAGGAGGAGAAGGAGAAGAAGGAGAAGAAGGAGAAGAAGAAGAAGGAGGAGGAGGAGGAGGAGGAGGAGGAGGAGGAGAGGAAGGAGAGGAAGGAGAGGAAGAAGAAGAAGAAGAAGAAGAAGAAGAAGAAGAAGAAGAAGAAGAAGAAGCATAGACAGCACATTACTGATCATAAAATAATGAAATTGAAGAGAATTTATTATCATACTAGAACTGGGGTAAAGATAAAAATTTAGCCTATCTAAGATAATATTTACATTAAAAAAAAGCTAAAATGTTTAATTACATGAAGAAATATGTACCTAATTCAGTTATTAATTCCACTATCAAATTTTTTAATGTTAAACTGACTAAAACAATGTATTCAGTAAGCCAAATGCAGTCCCTGAAAGATGTTTCAGCTTTAAACATAAATCTGAACCAAGAAGTGCAATATCTGCATTGCAAAAATGTCTACATTTCCATTTTTTAACTTGGAATAGCCTTTCTATAACTACAGGTCTTTTCATTATAAAAACATGCTTAATATTTCACATTTTAATAGTATGCCTATACATACACTGGCTTGTTGTCCTTGCTGGTATTGCAGCTTTGTCATCAATTCTTCATAGTTTCTTTCCCATTCAGCATTGCTGCAACGTAATAGCTCATTCAACACTAGCAATGAACCATGGACTCTGTCTTCACGATTGACACCTTTTTCTCTTGAGTAAATATCCTCAAATCCATATGTAGCTTCATCATAACACTGTCTGTACCTAAAAATAACATTGGTATAAATGCTGATTGGAAAAACACATTATTTTAAAAATATAAAACTGACTATTGTACACAGACATTGCATTTTTACACAATCAATCAAGTATACATAAATTATTTACATTCACTATTTATTTTCAAATCTCTAAGAAATGGAAAGCACTTAACCAAATGGGTGACCTAATTTCATGTGCAACTAAAATGCTAACACGTAATGTTAACATCAATTAGATACATTATTTTAATTGTTATACTAACAAAAAAAACACAATAACATGGAAGAATTATACTGCCAGTTCAAACTATAAGGCCCACAGATATTAAAATTTGAATCCTTCAAAGACCAGCACAGGCTGAGCACTAGGACTCCTGCTATTGTCTTCTTACATTAACTTATAAAATATTTATTATTATTATTATTATTATTATTATTATTATTATTATTATTATTATTATTATTATTATTATTATTATTATTCAAAGACCAACAACCCAGAACCCATGTGATGACTGGATTCTATAATCTGCACTTCACAAACATTTTTAATAAATTTTGCCTGTTAGTTTACGAAGTTCACCATTCAACCAAGTTTCTTTTCAGGATTTGGGCTAAAATTTTTGGCCCTTACTGTCAGAAGCATCAGTCCATTTCCTCTGTCTTATCATTCTGGTTCAATATGTTTCGAGTAAGTATGAAAATAATGTTGAACATTCCCTTTGCAAATGTACAGATAGATTTTAAATACATGAAAAATGTATTCAAAGAGAAAACATTTGATATTTATATAGTTTCAACAGAAAAAACAAAATAGCTTCAGAAATAAACACATGAGAATTTTTATTACATGTTTTATTTACTTTACAAGTCAAATGAAAGCAAAAAGTGTAATATTTTAACAAAAATAACCAAAACACATTTAAATGAAAAAATTTGACACGTCATAAAAAGAAAAACAAGAATTTTTAGTAACTAGCATTTTAGAACAACCAAACTCTCTTTATTGTCTCTACATTTCCAGAAGTTTTGTTTTTGAGAACATTTTTTCAAATAATTAAATTTAACTAAATACATTAAAGTTCCAGTTATCTACAAAATTATAAGTAAAAATTAAAATCAAGTTATCAACACACTAGAAATGTAAAACTAACTGATTAAATGAGAACGTTTGCTTACACTTTGAACTGAGTAGCTTGCCACTGTCTTCATAATTAAGTTTATCTATTTTGCATTTTGCTTTGTAGCCTAGAGATAAAAAAAGTGGTAGCTTCCAGAGTTGAAAGCCCAACTTCAGGTATTATCAGTGATACTCATAAAGCTGAATTCAAAGTAGAGAAAATTTGTTTTTATTTGTTAAGTATTCTGTGAATTTCATGCACATCAAATATTACTTAGATTGTTCCCTTTTATAGTATATTATAATCATAATAAAGAAAATGTCACAAAAACACATCGGCTATGCCATTCGCATTTTTGACTAACTCAAGCATTTGTATAAGACCATGAAAAAAGAACAATCTACTAAGTGTTGGAAATAAAACTAAAACATAGAAGGATTTCACATATTTATAAAAAAAAATGAAAATAAGTAAAGGGGCCAGGCCAGAAACAAACTTATTGCACCACTTTGGCCCTTTGATACTTCTGAAATAACTTCAACACAAAATGCTTTCTCATGAAAGTATATCTCTCAAGAGCAAGAGAAAATAACATAAGCGAGGAAGATTGGATAAGATATTTCCAAAATCTATTAAAAGAAGAATAGTTAAACAGCCAAAAGTTATGGGTAATGGAAAATGCATATTTTATTAAGCAATTAGATAGGCAAATAGGAGTAGATGAAGTACAAGAACAAATTAGAGGACTAAAAGGAATAAAGCAAGTGGAGTGAATGGAATACCAGGGGAGTTTACGAAAGCATGAAGCTTAGATGAGAAAAAAGATTGTGTTTATTAGTTAATATATTAAATTCCATTTTTAAAGGGAGCAGTGTCCCAAGAAGTTGGAGAATAGTAATAGTGGCACCATTATTTGACAATGAGGGAGACATGAACATCCCCTCTACTTACAGCGGAATTAGCATGTTATCTGTACTCGTAAGTTATACACAGGGATCTTAGCAGAAAGAGTGCAAATGTGAGCAGAAGAAATGAGTAAGTCTTCAAAATTTCAGTCAGGGCTTAGGAAGAATGAGAGAATGATTGATAATATCCCTGTTATAGATATATTGGTAAATAAGTATTTAGCAACAAAGAGGGTAAGATTATATATGTTTTTTTGTGGATTTTGAAAAAGCTTTTGACACATAAATTAGGAAGCATTATGGGTAAAATTGAGTAAAAAGGAAATGATTAATAGGTTCAAACATATTACAAATAGTATATTCTGATATTGAGTTTTGTATAAAAATGTCAAATAGCAAATTAACTCAAGCTATTACAAACAATATAGGGTTAGCGCAAGGCTGTAGATTCAGTTCCATACCATTCATTGATGACATCCTAGAGGAAATTAATGCAGTAAATAGTCATGTTCCAATAATTAACAATAATGGGATATCTGGTTTGTTATTTGGGGATGATAATTATTTCCTAGGTTTGATAGCTTAAGTGGAAGTAATTCTAAAGAACTGGTCGAGAAAATAAGGTTTTGGTTCTGGAAAAGGATGATCTTCTTGTGTCCTTTGATGTAAATTCACTCTTTCACAGCATACCAAAATGCAAACTCCCAACTTCTCTTTGGAAATGGTTGCAGTCTCTGAAACTAAGCAACAAGGAGATTGAGGAATACATCAAACTAACCAAAGTGCGTATCAGTCAGAATTTCTTCAGGTTCAATGATGAATTTCACAAACGAGAAGCAGGTTTAGCTATAGGGAATCCATTATCACCTTTTCTGGCTGATTTGTATATAAGAAGTTTAGAACTGCACATCACCAAATCATTTCCATACATTTTTAAAGTCTGGCACAAATATGTGGATGATATCTTTGCGATTGTTAATAAGAAGCACTTGGATGATGCTTTGAAATTGCTATACCTACAAGATAGGGAAATTAAGTTCACTTCTGAAACAGAACAAGACAACATGATTCCTTTCCTTGACTTAAAGATTATAATAGGCAATAATTTGAAATTTGGAATGTACAGAAAGGATATGCAGACTGAAAATTACATAAAGGCCAGTGGCTTCAATCCCACAGCACATAGTCGGTCCTGGTAGTGTAGTGGTAACCATACTTGCCTTCTAAAGCCAAGATCGTAGGTTCAAACCCAGCCAGGATCAAAGGATTTTTTCGGACGTAAAAATCCTAAGTATGGCTTCCTTCGGAAGAGAAGTAAAGTCGTGGGTCCCGTGTTGTACATTTACGGCATGAAAAAGAACCTCAAGCCTGAAAGAAGAGGCCTCTGAGCAAAGTTTGTTGGCCATTTTATGTCCTGAATTGAATGGGACACTGATGACCTGAGATGCTAAAGAGTGTCCATCAATAAATCAAATCAACAGCAACCACAGCACATAAAATGCAGTTTTCAACAGCTTAGCACATAGACTCATTAACATACTCAGGAATGAGTTTGAATACAGCGAAGAGTACTCTAACATAATAGAAATGGAAAAAATCAATGAGTATGGCCATGAAAATGTAGACAGAAAAATCAAGAAATTCAAACAAGGGAATAGGTTAAAACAGGTTACAACATTGTCAGCAAAAAAAGAAATACCATTCACAAGAAATTTACACCAAAATTTTTCAGAACATACTCCGAGAGTTTGGAATTATTTTGTTCCCAGAACAAATTCAGCCTAAATAATCTGCTCAACTCTGGTGGCAATGATAGAATACCTGATGAGAAGAAGCCAGGAATATATCAAATCAACTGCTTGGAATGCAACAAAGTATATTTTGGCAAAACAAAAAGAAGCATTGGAATTAAGCTAAAGAAACACTGGAGAAACATTAGATACAATTAGATAGACAAATCAGCAGTTACACATCACTTTTGGATAGATAAACATGATATAGAAATGGAAGTCGAATTGTTGAAATTTGTAGATAGACCCTTGGGGCTGGGAATATGGAAAATATATGTATATATAAAAAATTATGAAGATAAGGTTATGAATTTTGAGATCCCAACAGAAGACAAATTAATCCAAAAGTTCATAAAATGTCCACGAGAGCTACACCAAGTCCATTCAATCAACAACGAATCCCGCTGTTGACACACAGCTGATGATGTCGGCAAAGGCCTGTGAAACATGTTCTGTATAATTGAATGGTAAGTGGAGCATAAGAGTATTAAATCGACTCACTGTCTAATTAAGGATAAATTCATTGTTTCTCTGCACTAGTTCCAACACAAAATTTATTTTGAATTCTATAAGGGAATGTTTAGTTAAAATACCAGAAATGCAAGTAAATTGTTTGGAGAGACACATGGGGGCAATGGTGGAGGCCAAAATGCTCTATGGAGTAGAGATTTAGGGTTTGGAGGAAGGGTGGGCTAATGTTAATTTGATACACAGAAACTTCTGCAAACAAATAATGGGCTTACCAAGAGTTTTGCCAAAAAGCATTGCTCAAGTAGAACTAGAAAGAATAAGTAGTAAAGGGAAAATTATGGAATGAATATTGAAATACTTACAGGTTTAGAATTAGAAATTCAGATGAACATAGTGTCTTATATCATTGTTTGGTAGGTCAGCAAAGGCTTAATCAAGATGCTACTTGGCTTAACAAGGTAAAGGAAAGTCTAGAAAAAATTAGTTTTGGGGAGAGCTAGGGGAGCATTAGGAAAGGGTTTCTGGAAATAAATTAGGTTAGGAATTGATAACATTGAAAGGCAGGAAATATATTCTAGTATCAATTTCAAAATGTCATTGAATGTATACAGTTAAATAAAAGGAGTTTGGAACAGGGAAAGTTATGTTGAAATATGTGATATGGGAGCAAGAGAAGGCTTTGCATGGGCGAGAACCAGGTTGTGAAATTGAAGGGTTTAAGTATAAGGGGGAAGCTGGATAAATGTCCATTGTGTAGCCAGAAAGATAATAATTAACATATATTATTAGAATGTCAGGAAGCTAAGTTTCTTAGGGAGAAGTTGGGAATGCAGAGATGGTCCAATCTACCAAAAGAAATTATAGGGGAAAAAATGTTGAATGTTAAATCAAGAAAAGGCATGGTGGAAATTGGCATTTATTTAAGTAAAGTGAGAGCAAAATGTTTGAAAAAAAATTAGTAAGGAAGGCAACAAAGAAAATGTAGAGTGTGAGGGGTTAGATTAAAATAGTTGCCCCATAACTCGGTAACCGCAGTGTTTGGATATATCAAGCCCCAGAAAATACAGCAACATAGAGTAGTGAAGTATGAGTTATAATTTGCTAAATTATTTAATAACATTCAAGATAATTGTAGAATGGTATATGGTTAAAGTGGTGTACAAACAAATGTGACTATAATGTGATTGATTTAAAAATTGTATATGGATTTGTTACATAAATATTCTATTCCATTCTATTCTACAAGATCACTGTAACAATTTTAGATATGCAACATACTATCCTACCACACCTTTTTCCATTCTGTATATCACTGCCTTCTTTGGAACATTTCTAGAAGCAACCATGCCTCTTAGTCTCGAACTTAGTGCTCAGATTTTCAGATAAGCAAAAACTTCTCCACATATTATGCAGTTCTTCACATTTGAGAATAGGAGCAAGTCACATGATACAGTATTATTATATCAGGAGTATGGCACCTAAATGACTGTGTTAAACATTCAAGAGACATAACTCATTTTAAGCACACTGAAAATCATACAGTCATAGAAAGAGAACCTCCTTCGACTCATTTTGCACTTAATGACATCAAATATCCTGGTAAATGCCTAGTGCTTAGAATCAACTGAACTAAATTCCCTGCTTTCTCAATTATTGTAGCTAGTTCATTGGTTTATGATGTAGTTTTCTCAAAAGCTTTTCTACTGAGCCTTGTATAGGGCAAAAAAGTTTCAATGCAGTGATAATGATCTGGTACTTTCCCTGAAGCTTAAATTTTGGTTGTCCTGACAGATTAAACAAGTTTAAAAAAAAAAGTATTCTTTGAAACATACATGCACCTGTGTCTATTTGTAGTAATCCCAATGATATTCTTGCAAATCTTTAGCACATCTTATCTACCAATAACATTCCAAGCAACTTTAACCAAAAGAACCTTCCATTTTGAAACTAAATTTAAAATGTTAACAGAAAAATGCTTAGTATCCACTAGTATAATGGCAGGAAAGCACAAATGCAACAAAGTCCAAAAAGATATTTAAAACAAGTTTAACAACTGCAACAATAATTCTTCTTAATAAAATTCTATACAATCAACAACAAATGCAGAATATTTTAAAGACCCAAAAATAATTTTATACATTCATGTTTGGCATTACATGTAAAATCACTGTCGTTGTCTATCCAAGTCTGAAAATGCATGCATATTAGTAGCTCAATCTTGGATAATTTTGTAATAATACTACTCTTGTTTTTACATATTCTTTGTTGTTACTTGTCACCATAGCACCAGTATGAGCTCAGCTGCAAAATTGGAGGGCATGGTTTCAAACTGTGAATGGCAGATAGTTTTAGTTCTTTAACTATCTAGTCTCATTCTTCAATATCATCACAGCTGTAGCCTTAAGATCTATGCAATTGGAATAGGATATTCAATTTACTGGCTTTAAATTGATAGTTATCTTATTCTCTTTATGTGATTGAATATAATTCAAATTCTCTATTTAAAATTCTAAACCCTCAATGACATGCAAAAAGGAGAAAGGAAAATAACAGACTATATAATTACATGATACAACCAGACTTATGATTTGCTGTTGAAAAAATATTATGAATCATATCATACCACTGTGGTTTTTGTGTTTGTTTAGCTGTTTCCCGCTGAGCAGTAACAACAAGGGCAGCTCTTAATGCTTCAACAGCTCCCTCTCTAATTACTGGCTTAGGGTCACGAACAGCATTAAATATAAGATCAAAGAATTGCTGAACCTGCTGGAAGAAGTATGTGGGCATAGAAACAGCCAATTCTCGAAGTACAAGTACCTAGAAGTTAAAAACATTGAAATTAGAGCCTTGAATTATTGAGATCGCATACAGTCAAAGCACTTTCACAATGCACCATAACCTTACCAAATAGTAAATGCGATGGTAAACTACAGCAAGCATGCATGTGCATATAGGCAACAAATTATATAATCATGTAAACACCTGGGTTCAGTCATTTTACTCTACCCAATATATTAAGGATTTAGAAAAGCAGTTCTTAACTTGGAATGATATAATTCCATAAGGAAAGTTATAGGACCTCTGGAAAGCCACACGAGCTTTCTTTTTTGGTTAAAAATATTCTGGAAAGAATGATACAAATCCTTACAAAATAAATACAAAAAATATATTTTGTACTACATGTAAGGGACAAACTGTTCTCATATCTTAAAATTCAGATTTTCTCATCTGTATCTTATAGCAAAAAGAGACCTGGGGTTCAGCAAGTTTTAGAAACCCTATTCCAGAGAAATTCATTTTTGCTTACTATACATAATCTGTTAGTTTTGCTCTGTATACATTAAAATGAGCATAAAATCATATGGTGTGGATCATATTAAATACAACATTCTATATTACAGGTAAAACAAATATATTCACTTTACCCACTTAACAACTAACCTAACAGTTGCCAAAGACGAAAAAAAGAATGAGACCCCAAATAATTGAAAAAATATGTCATTAGAGTCAATACAAACAAAATATCCAGATAAAGAATTGGTTATAGACTTCACTGATTGATTCCAAATGGAAGAAACCAGCAGAGCATGAGCAGGCTTATACTCAAAACTCTTCTTGCAGTATCCTCCAGCTGGCAAAAACAGAACAAATTTCAATGCGGAAATAATACAACTTTCACAAAGATCAGTCTTTCAAAAAAGCAATCATTGTCACTTGACCATTACAATGCATATCAATAAACCAATACATACACTCCTGAAAGATGAGAAAGTTACACAAAAGTTAAAAGGCCTCAACTATTGTGTTACAATGGATCCCATCCCATTGATAATGGGATAACAGATTGCCAAGCAAAAAAGGAACAAGATTGTACACAACAGAAAATCCCTTATCAATATGTTTAAGGAAGGTCGGAATCCACACAGTGAAACTATTGTGAATCTTATTTTGATTTAAAGTAAAACACTAAAATCATGTCATCACATTAAAACTCTCTTGAAGTTTAACAAAATAACTTTTAATAAGCGTGTTTGTGAAACTTCAAGAGAGTTTTAATGTGATGACATGATTTTTAGCATTTTACTTTAAATCAAAATAAGACTCTTATCAATATTAACAATTAAAAGTTATAGACAAAAATACTAAAGAATATTACATGAGAAACACAAACTCTCAAATTACCACAAAAAAAGGAGACAAATTCAAAATATATGGCCATTCTGAAAGGATAAACCCTATAAAGAAGCAGTCTCAAAATTCTGCTTGGCTATGGGCTATGGGTCATGAATGATTAGCTAACCACCTATATAAAATCCAAATATATCAGTTCAGATATATACACTTTGCGAACAATCAGCCTCAATGATGGATGAACACCTCCTCCAGTGTTGGAAGCTCAACTCAAAACAACAGAGGCTCAAGACAATAGGCTTTATTTGGATGCCAGACTGATGGGAACCCTCAAAACCTCCCATAGGAACGATATTACAGATAAATGATGTACATAATTTACACATGCAACAAATAAAACAAACATATTGCTTAAGCTGTAATTTAATTCAATGAAGCAAGATAAATGAAAAATGTAATAAAAGCAATGCATAACAGATATATACAACATGAATACGCAACAAATGCAAAGCTAACTACCACATAATACATGCGAAAGTGATATGCAGCTCAGCCTGTTGAACCATTTTAGTATTCCTTTATATTACAATAAATATTAACTACTTACTATGTATATAAAAACATTAAAATTATCTTGCTATTAAACATAAAAACATGTGAATTATGGGGCTGGTGGTGGTGGCGGTGGTGATATCTTTATTTGCCTATAGACTTGTTACTAGGGCGGATTTTCATGATTATGCATTTTTGTTGGTAAGGGTGATATATTCCTTACAAACACGATCTTATTACAAAAAAAAACTTGTGCCTCATTACAACATATTTTTGCATATTTGGTCATTATGCATGAATGAGCATATTTTAACAAATTATTGGGCATAATTTCATTTTCTCAACAAATAATATTTCATTATAGATTATACATTGGCTTTTACCTTAGTGCATTTTGTCCCAAACCTGTGTGAATTTTTGCAAAAACACACAGAAAAATCCACATCAGATTCTCACGTTAAGAAAGGACATGAAAGAAAGGACATCCCAGATCCTGAAATATATCAGCATTTTTTTTCTTTTTTGTCAAGATGTTGAAGTTCTGTATATATCAGATCTGGCACAGCAGTTGTGGTGTACAAATTGAATTCTGAAATCATGCTGTGTTTCACTTATAATGTTGTGTATATTAAGAAAATACAGCAATCTGATGGCTTGTACCCCTTAGCAAAGACAGGTTAGAGTGATTCGCCTATAATTTTCCATTTCTAACTTACTGCTATTTTCATGGATAGGTCTTATTGTGCTACTTTTAAAATATAAAGTAATATTTCATCATTCAAGGAAGAGTTAATCAGATGTATTAATAAATCAATTAGTGCTACTAATAAAACTTTTAATTTAATACTTTTGTTTATAACACTGAAAAAGCAAAACTTAGGCATGCTGATTTTTGCAAATTATAAGATTTAGATTTTTTTGCAGTAAATAAGGAATAAACATAATACAAAAAAAATCTGTTGGTATGAGTCAATAAATTGGGTTAAACACGTACATCTTACCAGAAAGAACCAAGTCATCCACAGAATATTGTACAGAAAGTGAAGAAAGTTTAACAAATAACCAGAATCCAACAAACAGTTGTAATGGTATGTATTTAAAACCACGTTAAATAAACACCTTCTGCATTCAGCATTGTATAATGGTATGATCACTTATGATATAAACTCATTACTTTGCCTTCTTATAAATATGTAGCTTTTTCCCTCCCAAATTTATTTGCAACACATTTCATTACAGAGTGATACATATTTCCAGTATTCACACAGTAATACATGTTTATATAAAAACAAGTAATGCCTATTTAGTACAATTTTTTCTTCATGGCCACATCCCTGCATTTGTCAGCACACACAATATTGAGGAAAGAGTGCTGCATTACAATGGTAAACGTTATTATGAACAGCAACTAACCCTCAAACCCCTCCAATTCCTTATGTGATAGACTCATTAAGATCCACTGCACAGCTTGTTGACATTGGCAATGAAAAAAAATTAATAACTGTACAAAAGTAAGGCTGGCATTATGTTAATAAATACTTCTTTATATTATTAAAATACTCTTAAGAATAACTGATGACTGATAGTTCATCTTTCAATTGACAACCACAGGTGACCGAGGTCATTAAGGTGCGGAATCATGAGCTGAAGGTCTAGGGTTTGAATCCTGCCAGGACCGTCCTCCCTGGGTTTTTTTTTCAGGTTTTCATCTGTTCTCCATAGCTGGTAAATGCCCAGGAGGTACCCTAAACTTAGGCTGAAACGCTTCCTTCCTTAAAAAAATATCGTTTCCCAATATAAATATATCATTCAATTTCATGTATCATCAGTGTCCACGTCTGTGGTGCCTCAGTAGTAAAAACGGGCATTAAACACTATTCAAAAAAAAATCTTTCAATTGATATTCATAATTTTGCATCATTCATTTCTCAGGTTCAATATTTTACATATATGAAATACTAGCTTTATAAGGGCAGTTACATTGTACTATTGGAGTTTATTAAAATCAACTGAATTAATAAAACTCAAAAATGAACTTTCATATTTCTCTATAAGATTACAGCTGTTGACAGTTGTAATTTTTTTAAAAATTATTATTTTTCCAGTATTCTGCACTTAAATGTTAAAGGTTGTGAGATTTGTTGTCCCTGGTTCCAAGGTTAAATAAGATTATCTGTTAATTTTAAAAAGTACAGATTTCACTTTCCCATGGCCAATGACAACTGCCAAAAATTACAATGGTATTACAATCTTTAATTTTACTTTTTTTCTATTGCAGTGATAAACGATCAGAGACAATGGAGTAGTAATATATTCTACAATTATATATTCAACTTGCTTACACTAAACTTTAATTATTTACATAAAACTAAGACATTTTGGGGAGTAATCACTCCCATCTTCAGTTGTTGACCCACTACTGTTACATGAAATGGTGGCTGGATACCCAGATGCTTCTGTGGCAGTGTCTGGTGCTTGTAGTAGGAACTTGCCGAGTTCATCCATAGGAGGAAATTTAAAGTTCATTAAATTTTCTCTATTTTTTACCATGAAATTTTTTTCCCAAGTGGATAGTTCCATCGGGTTGTGAAGCTGTTTTAGCAGATTAATCTCTGGTTTAATTTCATGGTTTTTAGTCCAAATGTGAGCTGCTACCGCTGATTTATCAACCTGCTTAAATAAAATATTCCTGAAGTGTTCTTTTCTCCAAATTTCCACATTTCTCTTCATTTTTCCAATGTATCTCTGATCACAATCTGCACATTTGATTTCACAAATTCCTGATTTCTGTTCTATTCATTATGGTGTCTTTTACTGTGCAACCTAATAAATTCTTAATATTATATTTGTTCTTTGGGGCTAACGTTATTCCATCTTCTTTGAAAATCTTCTTAAATTTGTTGTGGTAAGTAGGATGGTATGTGAAACTTTTGAATTTGTATCTTTCCTTGGGTATTCTTCAATGTACAAACTTTTCCTATTGATTCTTGTCTTTTAAATTTATTAATAATTTTATTCCTGTGTCTTTTTTTTTAACCATTGGTTATAGCTGTCTTTATTATCTGTTGGTATTCCATGTTGTACAGTTTCTGTGAGAGGAACATTAATTAGTCTGTGTGCCAAGCTATGAAACACTGCATATTTATGTGAAATGGGATTATAACTATAATTTCTTATGTAATTTTCTGTGTGTGTTTCTTTTCTGTGAATTCCAAAGTTTAAACAATCTACATTTCTTATGATTTTTAAATCTAGGAATGGGAGTCAACCATTCCCGTCTTCATCTAGGGTAAATTTTATACATTTATATTGTAGATTAAGAAGTTTCAGAGCATCTATTGAATGTTTTGTTGGTATTATTGCAAATACATCGTCCACATACATATACAAAGTCTTGAGAAATAAAAGGAAGGCTCTGGTGATATGTATTTCAAAGAAACTCATGAATAAATCCGCTAGGAACAGGGACAAGGGGTTTCCCATAGCCAGGCTGGAAACTTGTTGGTAATATCTCTGGTTAAAACTGAAGAAATTTTGTTGAATACAAATATTAGTAAGTTTTAGTAAGTCTTCTATTTCTTCTGGTTGTAAATTTAAGGATGCTAACCATTTCTTTAACATACGTATAAGCTTCTCTGTTCGTATGCTTGAGAATAAGGCCTTTACATCAAATGACACCATTACATCTTCTGCTGTAATTGTTCT
Source organism: Metallyticus violacea (assembly GCA_030762175.1). Classification (NCBI taxonomy): domain Eukaryota; kingdom Metazoa; phylum Arthropoda; class Insecta; order Mantodea; family Metallyticidae; genus Metallyticus; species Metallyticus violacea. The sequence goes on from CM060846.1 coordinate 8,778,819, forward strand.
ATTTTTAAGTTTTTTGACTAAATGAAATGAATTTTTGATGCTCATACTTTGGAATTTTTTAAAAGATTTAAAATAATTGATAAATTTTTTTTGCTAATTGGCATGTGGGTGACTTGATATTGTTGATTATTGGTCTCATGCTCTTATCATTTTTATGTATTTTAGAAAGTGCATAAAGTCTGGGTAGTACGGATTGCTCTGGGTGACTTTCTGTTTTTCAGCAGTTGATAGTATTTTGATCTCAATCAATATTTTAGTTAAGTTTTTATTGCATCTACTGAGCAAATTCTTTTCAATTGGTTCAGTCTTCCCCTTTTAACATGATTTCTACTTTATTTATACACTCCTTTTGCTCTAAATTGGGTATTTTATTGCCCTTATCTGCTTTTGTATATATCACTGGTTTCTCTTTTAACTGCTTTAATGTCAATCTGTAATTTTTTAATTGCTTTCGGTTTATTGATTATCCAAAGTTCTTTTTCATTTAATTTTTACAAATGATTTTTTAACTTCCATTTAGTTGGTGGGTAGCTATGTTGAGTGATTACTCCCGAAACATGTCTTAGTTTTATGTAAGTAAGTGGAGTTTAGTGTAAGCAAGTTCAATATATAATTATTGTAGGATAATCTACAGATTGCTCCCATTTTGCTAGTCACCTATTGTCTATGCCATTTTGTGAGATCTTTCTTCATTAACTCTATATAAATTGTTCTAATTTACACAATGTCCAGTTCATCATCTTTGGCTGCTTCTATGGCAACACTGTCTGCCAACTCAGTGCCCTGAATTCCTATTTTTGCCTTTGACCATTTGAAGTTTACTCTCTTTTAGATAACATTTGCAATGATAAAATAGTATCATTTACAACAATAGCTGAGAAACTTTTCATTGGAAGATAACTTGATACATAACATCTTAATTGGAACAATGCAAAACATGGTGCACCAACTACTGACGTAAAACTGTTGAATAGTGGAATAGTTTTAAATCAATAGTTGTACACCATGTTTTGCATTCCTCCAATTAACATGTTATGTATCAAGCTGCCTTTTAATGAGAAGTCCCTCTACTATAGATGTGAGTAATACTGTTATATTATTGTGCAAATGATTTAAGAGAGAAGAAAATTGTTGTATGATTTCAGATTTGCTCTTTGTTTATCTTGGTTAGTTGAAAAGCAACTCTCTAGCTTGTATTATTAACTTCAAGTGCCAATCGGAACTTTACAGTGAAGAAAATCATTGAATACTGGATCAAACTACACACTCTTATGGGTGGCTTCATTAACTTGTTTATATTCAAAACATGTTTTGCAGACCATTACTGAAGTTAAAAACCCTATAAAATTACTGTAGCGCAAGAGCCTAAACTGGATGACCCTTAATCATAGAATACTGGATCAAACTACACACATAGTCCGTCCTGGTGGTGTAGTGGTTACCATACTTGCCTCCTATACCCAAGGTTCGCGGGTTCGAACCCGGCCAGGACCGATGGATTTTTTTCAGGCGTAAAAATCCTAACTATGGCTTCCTTCGGAAGGGAAGTAAAGCCGTGGATCCCGTGTCATACATTTACGGCACGAAAAAGAACCTCAAGCCTGAAAGAGAGACCTCTGAGCAAAATTTGTCGGCCGTTTTACACCCTGATTTGAATGGGACGCTATTGACTTCAGATGTTAAAGAGCATCCATAAATAAAATCAATCAAAAAAAAAAAAAAACTACACACTCTTGTGGGTGGATTCATCAACTTGTTTATATTTATTAAAACATGTTTTGCAGACCGTTACTGAAGTTAAAACCCTATAAAATTACTGTAGCGCAAGAGCCTAAACTGGATGACCCTTAATTCATGTGTAGTTTTTGTGAATGCATTTTGACTTTGTGCATGACTGTAAAATTAATCCTAATCTAATTTTGTTTATGGACAAATTTTGGTTTCACCTAATTGGATATGTTAATTCACAAAACAACCTAAATTGAAGTTTGGAAAAACTTAACCTGCTTTATGAAGAACCACTATATGATCAAAAAATAAGAGCATGACGCACCATTATCAGCAAGAGAATATTACCCCCTATTTTTTTAAGAAACAATAATAGTGACAGGAATGTGCAGAATATTTTGCAACTGTTTTTTTATGAAAAGGAAAAATATTAAAAATATTAAAGGAAAAATGTACAAGACAAATCTACACACATTAGATGCATTGAAAAATAACACTTATGAAGAAATTGCTTCCATTTCTCAAAGGCAACTGTACGGAATAATGGTTAATTTCATAAGCAGATTCCAATAATGCATGGAAAGTGAAGGCAAGCAATTCCAGCATCTTTTTCTTTCAGTAAATGTCTTTTTAAGTGTTAGTAATACCTTATGTACCAATCATAGCTGCAAATTTTCTGACTCCCATTCACCGCAGTGCCAGCTTGAACCAATTCATTGGCCCATTACACTTGGAGCAGTCCCACAAAGGAAAAATCACCCATTAGAATATGGGATTCATCAGTATACAAAAAGTTATAAAAATACAATTACATTTATTATCCTATTCAGGTAATGCATGTTTAAAACTAAATTCACTACAACTTTAGAATAATTGGATAATGTTCAGAGCACTCTTGCTATTCTGTAATATTCTTAAAGCAATTTAGAAGTCAGAATTTGTACTGTATCCTTTTAAAATGTCCTTAATACAGGAATATCTCCAATCTATTTAAATATCTGCTTATAGATTGACACACCTGTGCAGGATAACTCTTGATATAAATTTGTCTTTTGTGTTTTTCCCTTAAAATTATTTTTATCTTGTATCAAGATACTGCACTTTTAGAGTTGGTTACAAAACAATTCAAGTTTATTTAAGCATATGACTAAAATTTCGCACACATACAAATAAAGAAGAGGAAGAATTTTTAATACATTTTTATTCTTTACAACTGAGATTGTTGTTTACTTTTGCCATTATCAGAGTCCACTACTTCATTTTGAACACTACTGCTGCCTATCAAATTTCCCCAAAACTGTACAGTAAGTGAGAATAGCAGTATGCAAAATAAAGATATTTTAGTAAGCACAAAGTTAAAGATTCTCTTCTCAATGACATTGCAAAGCAAATAGTATTTAATAATTTATCAGTAAAAAAGGGGACTGATTAGGCCCTACCTTGCCTGTGTTAATTTTCAATTTAAAGCTGTGCTCTTATTTTGAACCACTAGAGACAAGCTCGTGAAAGTTTTATTGTGGTTAGCAATGACCTATATTTAGCTATTAAATGATTTAAGAGTATGATTTACTTGAGCTGTGCTCAAGAAAATTTTGAAAAAGAATTAAAAAATTTACCATAATTTCATTGTATTAAAATGTTCTATCAGTAAACCATGTACCATAGATGGATGTCCTAGCTTTAACAAATAAACAAACATGTTTATTATAAATAATACAAATTTGGAAGCAATGTATCTGATAACTTTTGAGATAAGCGCACCAAAAGTTTATGCAATGTTAACATGGAGAGATTGAGTTTAAAGTTTAAGGACCAAATAAAATTATATAAACTGAACTTAGATGTTACCAGTTCCATAATCACATTATCCTTTTCTTGTTTGTTTCCTTTTGATGGCCCTTTTGTTCTTTCTGGCCTCTTTCGTCATCTGTTCAGTCTAGTTATTTGCAAATTTGAGTTGCTATTGACCCATTGCTTCCAGTTAAAAGGGTACTGAAGCTTAGTTCAGTACTCAGATGCTTTATAACCTGATCTCTTCCTATATCACCCAAATTAAAAGATAACACAGCCTCTAACACTTTAATCTTAAATGTGTTATGGTCCACAAACACGGTTTTTGGAATTTTGGTTAAAATGATATTATTAAACTTTCATTTGTATTTTGGGTTTTCCCATGCACACACTTATGCAGCAGTGGGTGTGCTAAGTCTCTGTAGAGAGGTTTTATTTCTTCCATTATTTCCTCTGGAAGTCCATTATGTCCTTAGCTCAGTATTATATTGCACTATGATTCTTTAGGGCATAATCCATGGGATGGCCTGTCACCTGTTGACAGTTTATAAAAATATTTAGCCCATATAGTTTTTCTCATTTCTGTCAAATCATTTGTATTTTCTAGAATAGCTTTCCCATAATAATCTTGCAGCTTATCTATTTCCCTGCCAGTTAATCTGTTTACACCTCCAATAGCCTTCGTGAAATGGCAGACAAATTTTACTTACAGGCTTCTTCGTTCAGGCTTGAGGTTCCTTTTTGTGCCGTAAATGTACAACATAGGACCCACGGCTTTACTTCCCTTCCGAAGGAAACCATACTTAGGATTTTTACGCCCAAAAAAAATCCATCGATCCTGGCCAGGTTTGAACCTGCAATCTTGGCTTTACAAGGCAAGTATGATTACCACTACACCACCAGGACTGGTGGGTTATTCTTTGCTGATGATTTAATGGTCAATTTAAATAAATTCTTAAAGGAAATAAAGTTATTGTAAGGAATGTGGACTTGTAAATCAGGGAAAAACAAAATTGATGGTGTGTAATACGGGTTAAAAATTAAGAAAACAGGAGTGGTTCATGGCAGGTAGAAAAATTCAAATCATTAATGACTTCATCTATCTAGGTATGAAACTAAATAATACAGGCAAATGGGAGAAACAAACGAAGTCGACACTCATATAAGGGAAGTTAGCCAAGAAGTTAGTAAGGAAATGTTTGCATACAGCACGAGCAATAGGAATAAAAGGCTGGAGAGAACTTATGATGCTTAGTTGAATCAAGATTGGCATACAGAATAGAAGTTTAGGGTGTAGCGGAATGTTGGAAGGAAATGAAAAACATTGTGGCCATGTGTGCTAAATTACCATATTACAAATATTGTTTGATACCTCATGAGAACTGCTAGATAAATGCAAAGTGTGATATTTGGGTAGAAAGAATAGTTTAGGGGGATAAAGTAGCCTGCCTCCATTTGGTGTCCCCTGGGTAATGCAAAATAGTCTACAACGTTGTGCAGAAGTAAGCTAATGAATTTAACCAACAATATAAGAAAGTTAATACACTAGGAAAGCACCTGACAAAAGATAATAGAACATTAAAAAAATCCAACAAGATAGAAATAGAAAAAATGCAAACAGTGTCTCTGGATTCGAAGTTCCAATTGGAAGAATTAGAACAGGCAGTGAAAACACTAAAAAATAAAAAGCAACCAGGACCAGAACTTATACATCCAGAGTACATTAAGAATCTTGGAATAAGAGCAAAAAAGATGTTATTGGAAATTGTTAATAAAATATGGTTTGAACAAGAGAATATGCCATCAAGCTGGTGCAAAGCATTAGTAATACCGATTTTAAAACCAGGAAAAACTACAAATGAAACAAAAAGTTACAGACATATATCATTGACCTCAATTCTGGCAAAAATAGCAGATAAGATGGTAGTTGATAGATTAATATATTACCTTGAAACAAACAACTTATTAACAGACGAACAGGCTGGATTTAGAAGACAATATTCAACAGTTCACCAAATGTCAAGATTAATAGAGGATGTGAAAAGCAAACTAGTTAACAATATGTCAGTAGCTGCAGTATAGATTTTCAAACAGCATTAGATCTAGTATGGAAAGAGATGTTAATTAAAAAATTAATACAAATGAATTGCCCAAAAAATATAATTAGATGGTATAGAAGATTCCTACAGCAAAGATGGATTGCAGTTAAATGAAGAATACATTATCCAAATACACCCAACTCAAAACCGGAGTGGCACAGGGTGCAGTATCCAGTCCATTATTATTTAATATATATATTAACGATATGCCAAAGACTATAAGAGAAACTGGAACAAACAGTACAATGTATGCAGATGATGTAGTTATATGGTCAGCTGAAAAAAATGATAAGAATGTATATATCATACTAGAAGAAAAAATAAAAAAAAGTCTTAGATAAACTAGCAAATTGGGCAAAATTAAATAATATGACCATTAATACAGTCAAAAATAAATATCAACTCTACACTATGAAACACTTTGATGAAAGGGAAAAAAACTTAAAACTTGAAATTAACGGAAGTCAAATAGAATATGCAGAAGAAATCAAATATTTGGGAATAGCACTGGACAGGAAATTAAAATGAAAGACCATGTACAAAATATCACACAAAAAGCCATAAAACATATTGAAAAGATTAGCTGGATCTAAATGGGGCAGCCCAATGGAAGTTTTAAATAAAACATATAATAGATATATAAAATCAGTACTAAAACATGGATGTGAGCTACTATTAACAGCAACAGAAGAAAAAATTAATAAGATTGAGAAATGCCAAAATCAATGTTTAAGACTGATAACAGGTGCCGTAAAAACAACACCAATAAATGCACTTCTGGCCGGAATGAATAATAATCCAATGAAAACCAGCACTGAAACACAAGCAGCACAATTATACATAAAATTAAAAACAAACCCACGTGAACATCAATGGTTTCATCAACTACCCAAAGAACACAAACTAAAAACACAGATTACAAATATAGCTTACATAGAGAAGAATTACAATTATTTAAACCTGACACAGAAGAACATCCCATATCCCTCAAGAACTAATCCAATGGATTATATTAAGATAGTAACAGATAAAAAACTGACAGAACAATTAAATAAACAAGAAGACTTAACAGAGGTATGCAGAACTATAGCACTTGAACATTTAAACAACCAATTCCCAGAAACAGAGTGCCTTAGAATTTACACAGATGGATCTGCAGACAAACAGAGAAATAATGTTGGAGGTGGTATGTATTGTAAATATTTCTCGCATATTTCACAGTGCCTAGACAATCCACAAGTTATGAGGGTGAAATGGTGGCAATACAACGAGTGTTGGAACAGATATACCATAGGACTGATATAAAAGAAAATAAAGTAGTGATTACAGATTCAGCTTCAGCTATACAAGCTATAGAACGATATGATAGTTCATATGAATCTTACAATGTAAGGGACGTGAGATCTTTTTATAGATTACTCCAAACAAAATTTCAACAAATAATACTACTGTGGATATCAGCACATTTGGGAGTGATAGGTAACGAGAATGCAGACCTCTGGCCAAAAAGGGGGCAGTGCTATATTCAAAACCAAAAAAGCCCTGTGGATTAAATGTAAAATTAAAAAATATCAAAACGACCACAGAACAAAAATATCAACATATTATTCAAGTGGGAAAATCTAATAAAAATTATACTAATATAAAAGAAACAGTACAAAAATAAAAAATCTATCAAGCAAGGAAGCAGTTGCTCACTTTAGACTGGCAACTGGAAATGATTGTCTGGCGGAACATCTACACAGATTTGGTTTTATGAATGATAACACATGTAAGATCTTCAATACTGACAAGCTTCTAAATGGAGAACATCCATTGGAATGCACAGAACTGAGGAAAGCTGTACCTGACTGGAAAATAAACAAATTATATTGGCTGGCCAGGGAAAAATTGATGGATCAAAATCCTGCACATTAGATCAACAACAACAGAAATATATTACAAAGATGATGGTAAAATAATTAAGAGGATATGAACAGCCAGATAATGCATGCTATGATGAAAGGAAAAAGTTCACTTAATTTTATATGGAAATTAAGATTAAACATAATAGAGAATGGTATGTGAATAATTGTAATGGAAGAGAAGGGAGTGAGTGGTTGAGAATAGGGGTATGATGATTGGAGGAATAAGAAAGGAATCTAGAGCAGTGGCAACGTTAATTTGTAGGGATGAAAAAAAATGGAATGCATATATTAATTTAATGTACAAAAACAGAGCAATGGAGATTGAGTTCATTTAGACAAAAATGGTTCAAAATGAATAAAGAAGTACACATACAAAAATGTTTAAAGATAGGTCACAAACAAAGGCCTTAGAGAAGTATTTATTCAAAGTAAAGATATATATACTAGTAAACATATCTGTTTAAGATATGACCAATTGATAAGAGGTCAGTCGGTCGGTCGGTCGGTCGGTCGGTCGGTCGGTCAGTCAGTCAGTCAGTCAGTTAGTTAGTTAATGCTCTTGGAGCATTCAGTGAGTTCGTGGAGCTGCCACAGAGACCTACAAACATTGAACTTGTCATATACAATTACCACAGTAGTTTTCAATCTGTATTTACAAAAATTTGTTTGCATCTACATAAATAATTACAATAAAAATAAAAAAGAACACTTAGAACTAGTCAACCAAACAACAAAAACAGACAAGTCACTTAATCATACAAATTTTATTATATACATGTTTACATAAACATTGATATGTTGTGCAGTATAATACTGTCGCTCATATATTCCTTTACAGAATAATAGGCCTTTTTACATAGGTATTTTCTAAAAGCAGATTTAAAGGAATTGTCATTGTTTATTAAGGCTTTTAGGCTGGAGGGAAGAGCATTGCACACTTAAATGCACTCATAATAAACGCCTTTTTGATGCCATGAAAGTGCTGAAATTAGGCGATGTAGATTTGCTTTTTGTCTAGTATTCTTGTCATGTATATTTTGATTTTGAACAAATTTTTGTTTATTTCTTATATAAATGTTCATGAGGAATAAAATATATTCGCAAGGAAGAGTTAAAATTTCAAATTTCCTAAAGAGGTTTCTGCATGAATGTCTGCTATGTGTACCAGTGATTATTCGTATGACTTTTTTCTGTAACAGGAAGACATGTTCACTTTTAACTGAATTTCCCCAAAATATTAGACCATACTTCATTATTGAGTTGAAATAAGCATAATAAACAAGTTTTAAAAGTCTTAATTGACTCCAACATTACTAATGCATGTATTGCATAGCATGCACTGCTTAGTTTAGGTGTAATAAGATCAATGTGATCTTTCCAATTCAGATGGTTATCAATTATTAAACCAAGGAATTTAATATATTTGGTTTGTGAAAGTACACTGTTATAATATCCTATCTGTAATTAAGGATATGGAGATCTGTGAGTAATGAATTTCATAACTTTTGTTTTATCTAGATTTAGAGACAATTTGTTTGTTTGAACCATACACGCAATGAACTGAGAACCAAATTTAATTTAATGACACAAACCAAATTTAATTTAATGGCACAATCATTAAGGCTCTTTCCATTTATCAATATGCTTTAGTCATCTGCAAATAGAACAGCATTTCCTACATCTTGGATAGATAAGGAGAGGTCATTTATATATATTAGAAAAAGAAGAGGACCCAGAACAGATCCTTGAGGCACTCCATGGTTAATCATTCCCCACTCCGATGCATTGTTTTTATTATTGAAGGGATAATTTATCACTACTTTTTGTTTCCTTTTGTCAAGGTAGGATATAAACCATTTTAAATATGAGTTTTTTATTCCATAGAAAGCTAATTTACCTATCAGAATTTCATGATTGCACAGTCAAAAGCCTTAGCTAAGTCGCAAAATATTCCTCCTACATGTGCTCTTTCATTAAATGCAGTTAAAATTTCATTAGTGAGTTTTTAGATTGCATTTTCTGTTGAAATTCCTTTTCTAAAGCCAAACTGATCACTAACTAGAATATTGTTACTTTCAAGGTAATGGTAAAGCCTACTGTACATTACTTTCTCAAACACCTTAGAAAATGTAGCTGAAATAGCTATAAATCTATAATTACAGGCATTTATTCTCCTTTTTTGTACAGAGGCCTCACTATTGAATATTTTAGCCTCTCAGGAAATACACCCAATATTAAAGATTCATCACACAAGTGACTAAGGGGGATACTAATTTCCTTTGCACAGACCCTTATGACTTTGCTGTTGATCTCATCATAGCCAAAAGAGTTTTTTGATTTTAGTTTCCTAATGATATTACTAATTTCTAGTGGGTTAGTGATACCTGGATTGAATTAATTATTATGATGGGGAGTTGATGCTTGTAAAATTTTTAAAGCTTCTCTTTTATCACCAGAATATAAATTTAAATTTTTTGTTACATTAAGAAAGTAATCATTAAACTCATTTGCTATGTCTGCAGGGTGTTGTATCTCTTGATTGTTAATATTTAAGATTACTGCATTGTCTTGTTCCAGATTTTTGCCTGTTTCTTGTTTTATTATATTCCAGGTGTAATTAATGAATTCTAGAAGAATTAACAATTGGAAACAGAGGAACTTAAAATTAGAGGAATAATGAAGAAAATAAATGAGGAAATGATATTGAAAGAAAATCCTCAGGTGTTATGGAACAGCTTCATGAAGTGGTGACAGAACCTGTCTTCTGGAATTCCACTAGGAGACTACTGATGAGCTGAAGATAAAGGTTCACATAGGATAGTAGATGTTAGCCAGAGGGTACTTCATTTTATTTTGATATTTTACTTATTTATTTATTTATTGTTCTAAAAATTGGGATAAGAATAATTATGATCAGCTTATAATTTACTGAAGAAATTTAGGAAAAATTTCACAAAAAATATATGATTTTCACCAGGACTGAAACTTTTTTACAAAATAGACAGGATTTTGGCTTATACAGGGTCTGATTTGGGCAGGTTTCAGAGTCCCAGGATAAAGTGGCTTAAGATATTCTCTTGCACTTTTTTCTGAGAAGATTTGTGATGCCACTTCATTTATCATTTTTTGTTCTTAGGCTTTAAGTGATAAATCCATGCTTCACTACATTGCTGGTAAAGAAATTGTCACAATATGAGCATGCAACCCTGAACATTGATGCTTATATTGTTTTTTATAAGGGACTCACTAAGAGCACAAATCTTTGGATATTTAATATTTACTGAAATGCTAAAAAAAGTATAAGAATGCCTCCACCTATTTGGCCCAGCCTATTCTTTGGTGTGACCCCTGATAAATATAATTAATGTAATAAATAATATGGAAACTGCTAAATGTGGAAATGGAAACCATCTGCAAATGGTTAAAACAGAAATATGCATAATTAAAACACATTTGTTTTGGATACGTGTGCTAAATTGCAAATGTAGGTCATTAGGTAAATAGTATTTCTTTGTAAATGTACATACCTGAGTGGAGATCACATCAAGGACTAAAGAAAGGGATTACATTTACAATTTTTTTCCTTCTGCATCGTTTGCTGCTTGAAACAGTGTGTGTATTGACAGAAGAGCTGTTCATTTTGTAATTAATGATGTCACATAAAAATGTGGCACTTTCATTTAAGGATAAAGTGAAATTGATCAAAAGGACAACAGACTCAGATACGTATGTGTATAGCATTAAGAGTTCCAGTTTAGTGTTGTGATGCATGCATTAATGCAAAGACAAAGAAACTCAAACATATAGTTTAAAATTTCTTAATCAGCGTTGTGAATGTGTTGGTGAAGGACAGAGAGATTGAAATAATATATGTACTGGATTATGCAATGAATATGAAACTATGTAAGTACATACTAAGGTTATTGCTTTTTAATAAAATGCATGATATTGAAACTACTGACATGGCATTTGCTCATTAATCTTAAAACTATGCATAGGACAAAATCCGGAATATCTGAATAATGCGGAACCTCGCCAAAATGAAAAAAAAATTTAAGACCATGTCACTTCCATCTTGAACAGGCTTGACTGTATCAAAACTCTTCAGAAGTTGAACAAGCAGTTCCAGTACATCCATTCTCACTAAGAACTGACCAAGTTGTTCTTCACAACAATCCCAAGTTACACACATGAGAAGAAAATCACTGTCCTTCCTCACCCACCTACAGCCTAGATCTTCCACCTCTTTGGTACTCTCAGAGATAGAACTCACAGAAGGAGATTTGATGATGAGGAGGAAGTCATAGTCATAGTCATAGTATGAAGATGGCCGAGAGAGAATTATGTAATGGCATACAGGTTCTGACACCCAGGTGGCATAAATTCATACATTTGCAAGAAGATTATATTGAAAAATATAACTATATAGACAAAGAATTTAGAAACAATCCAGTTACTTCAAACTGAAATAAAGAAACTCTGAAAAAGCACAAAAAAATTGTTGAACTAAATAATGAATACTCTTCTTATGTGCAATGGACATGAGCAGCAAACACAGTTTCTCCTTTGTCTTTTGGGAAAAAGCAAGAAAAACTATAGTTAAAACAATATTCACACTACATGAATAGATTTTGGAGTCTTTCTTTGCCCTTCAAATGCATAATTCATTTGAGTGCACTGGTCTGTTTTTTATAACAAACAGAAGCCATTATCATTGTTTGAATTCACTTTTTTTTTCACCCACATAAAATACCTTAAACTCTTACATTCCTGTTCTAATATACAATTTATGCTAATACATAAAAATACATTCCTGTTCTAATATACAATTTATTCTAATACATAAAAATACATTCCTGTTCTAATATACAATTTATGCTAATACATAAAAATATACAACTTACAGGGTAATAAATAGAAAATCCTTACCGCAGCATGCCTTTTGCCTTCATGTCGATCTCCACCAAGCCATTCAAATGCTCTTTTGACCTCAAACTCAACATATTCAGCTGCATAAGTTCCAGAAACCAATGCTAACTTTCCTACAGTTTTTGCAGCTAGCTCCATCACACCAATATCATTGGAAGGTAGCAGGTTTCGTAGGTAGTTGGCAAATCGACTAATACGGGTGTTAATGTTTCCAACATCAGCACCTATTAGGCACACTGCACAAAAAGCAGCACAAATAATATCAGCTTTTATATGAGCATTACCAACATAAGATTTTTATTTTAGCCTTCTTAATACAGTTAATATTCACATTAAAGGCAACTAAGCATTATCTTTATTTAAATGTTTTAAAACACCATTATTTTTTTATCTTATATATAATGCAAATGATTCTGTTGCAAACCAAAGTACAGCTAAGGATTTATTCCAGGTATAGCTCCATGTTCCTTATAGTTAATACCTATAATGTGCATCTAATTAATTGCTCTAAAAGTTAAAATGGTGTATTAGTATAATATGGTCACTATCATACCATCATATAGCACGAAACTTGGAAAGAAATAAAATATCAAATGGAAATGGAATAGGGTATGCAATGAAGGACTATGAAAGTATTATAAAAACAGTTTTTGCATCGAATCCTAAAGGGACAGGTAGAGTAGTGGCAAACAAAGAATGTGGTACAATACAGTTTGAACTAACGCTAAGAAGATAGGGAAAATCTGGGAGGAAATTAAGGCATTGGTAAAGAACAGTGTTTGATGACAAGCTTTCAAGGCCCTATGCTTACCAGAGGAGTTAAAGGAACTATTCATATTGTACCTTGGAGAATTCTATGTAAGTTGCTTCATTATAATCCAATAGAATATTTTTGTGCTATATGAGCTCAAAGCCAGACATCTAAAGCTGACCTTGGACTGTGAGGCAATAAAAATAATCTGCAAAACTTGATTCAAGTAGATTTTAAAACTGCACTTTTGCAAAATCTTCAATAGTCTATTTTAGAGCTTTAAGAAATGTTGCCGCAAATAGTGTGGCTGTTTTTGATTGAAAATAACAGATAATTAAGTAGTCATATTAGCCTTATTTACAGTTGGTCCTGGTCATCTGGTGGTAATCATACTTGCCTCGTAGACCCAAGATCACAGATTCAATCTTGGCCAGGGCTGAAGGAATTTTTTGAGTATAAAAATTCTAAGTATGGCTCCTTCAGAAGGAAAGTAGAGCTGCTGATAACCTGAGATACTAGAGCATCCATAAATAAAACAAATGAACCTTATTTACAGAATCATTGTGGGAAAGGATGTAAAGTAGTACCTTCCAATAGCTTTATTTTGGGGGGAAAATACAGATTCAGCAGGCAAAGTACGAGTACAATAGGAACAATGCAGTAATATCTTGCTCACTTTTATATACTTGCTCTAATGTGCAAAATGTTATCTATATGTACTAATTAATACTAATTTGCAAATATACTTAATTACAAAAGTCACATATGAAATCAAAGATAATGTAATAGAAGCAGATACTAGTTTCACTTTGGTTTGAGACCAGCATCAGGTGAGATTTTCCCTTGATCTACAAAGGCAATTTCAAGTTATTTCAAACATTAATGAAATCAGGATAAATTTATGCCATATTCCTTTTTGGGTTAGATCATTTCTTAGATCAATGGCAGTGGGAATAAAATGCATAGCTGTTGCAAAGTTGGCAGATGTGGATGTCAGCTACAAAAGTCATGTAATTTTGAAAAAAATATTGTGAAAGACATGCCCAAATAACATAATTAGATAGTAACCATGATAGTATTTGGGTTGTAAAGATAAAGGAAACAGAAAAAACAATAAGTGGACATATGAAGCAATGGCCAGAGTAGCAAGCAACATGACAGATGATAAAGAAAGCATCACGTCCCTTAAATTAATCATTGAGATTCTAACCAAAGACTTAAAGGCAGCAAGAGAGGAGCTTCAATGAGAATAATAACATGTTGGAAGAGAAAATTACAATAGGACTAGTAATTGATGATGAGAAAAAAGTTTGTTTAAAACAGCAGAGAATGACAAAATTTTCACAAAATGATGTCCGAAATGTTGGAATTTAACTTAGAAACAGATTCTCATGCCTCTAAGAGAACAAAAGTTAATAGGTAACCCAAGAAGAGTCTGAGCAGGGAGAAGAATGTTTAGCAATTAATCAAGATTATGTGCCAGCAAGCAGTATTCTCTGGGTAGGGATTTGGTGCTTTTGGCTGCTCCGATACAAAAAGTTGTAAGAACTCATGAAAAAGAATGTGTAAACCTAATCTCTGAAGACTACATGGTCGTTATGGATGGAGCAAATGATGTAGCAAGAAACAATAGAATTAAAGTAAAAAAAAAAAATAGTGGTAAAGTGTTTAGTGAATCTTCATCATACTAATGTAATAGTGGCAAATTTACCTAATAGATATGATTTAGATAAAAACTGGTATGTAAATAAGTGCAAAATTGTAATTAAAGTATAATAAAGATTGTAAGTGTATTCAAACAGGTGAACAAAATACAAATAAGTGATTTTAATAGGAACTCCCACACAAATCATGGTATGCATTTAACAGAAGAGGTAAGGAGAAGTTGGTAGATAGGTATGAGGTAATGAATAAGAAGGACTTGAAAACAGAACAATACAGTGTTTCAGAAGAAACTCAAAGGGCCATCGTGTGTTAGCCCCAGTTTAATTTGGTTAAATGAACTTAATGAAAATCCTGGAACTCTATATGATAGTAACGAGGATAGGATAGGTTACCCAAGTTATATAATAATTTGGATATTAAAATACGATATATTAATGTTCAGGGTATTCATAATAAGTGTTTGACAATTAATGATTTTGCTACAGAAAATAATTTTGATTTTCTTTGTATGTGTGAGCATTGGTATGAAAATAATGAACTTGCTTATAGGAACCTAGATGATTATAAACTAGTAGGCAGTTATAATAGGTTTTACACCATGTACATGGAGGTGTGGCAAGTGCAAGTAAAAATCTTACATACTACTACTTTTTTAAACTAGATTTTGAAGCAATAGGTACAAGAAACAAAATTACTAACAGTATTATATAGATCACCTAAGGGGAAATCCCACTTTTTCTGAAAAAACAATGTTCTTATAAGACCTAAATGGAAACATTTCAACTCAGTAATTGGAGGTGACTTAAATTCTGATTTTGATATTATATATTATATATTCTCTGTGACAGAAAATTTAAAATCTTCTTGGGCAATTTAATTTTGGAAGGTTAGTCTGCTTAGTCAACATATTAACAAAAAGCCTTATAAACTGTGGCAGCCACTTTTCCATATTCAGATCGTGATCCAATCTAGTTTAAAATAATAAATCTTAGACCAAATAGTCAATTTTCTATAAACAATCAAAACTTTTTGATGACCTATTAGTTTGGATAACAAAAAAATTTTAGGTATAGTAATAGACAATGAATTATCTTGGGCACCACACATTAATTATATAATTTCTAAACTCTCCATAGTAGTACATCTGATTAGAAACCTAAAATTTAATAAACCTGAAGATTATATTAGATCAGCTAATTTTGCTTCTTTTCCCAACCACAATAGCATATGGTAATTTACTCTGGGGAAATAGTTGACAAGTTACTGCTATACTTGTATTGCAAAAAAAAAATTATTCAAATATTTCCAGAATTAGCTCATCGTAAATACTGTTTATTAAATTCAGACTAATGACTGTAATATATATTTATACAGTACTACTGTATATAAAGTCATTTAACTGAATTACAAAACAGACAATATTTATATTTATATAATACTAGATCATGACACTTATTGATGTATGATACAATAGACTGACTATATCTGAGATGAGTTTTGAAGTATTAGGTATAAAATTAAATAATAAGTCAATGTCCTGTATTAAATTTAAGGCATAAGCTGCATGACTGGCTGATTAAAACACATTTTTATAAATACAAGAATATTTTGAAATTTAATAGGAATGTAATTTTAATCCATAGCATTTGCAGGGTTTTCTATTGATAATAATGTATACTTATTTAGTTATATATTAGAACATTTGGACGTGAAATGCTGTATTTTAATCTGTAATCAATAATATGTTAACAGTAGATACCTTTTGTTACTAAGATTTGCATAAGTTTGTAATTCTGATCTGCTAAGTATTAGTATTATGTAACTGATATTCTATATATAAACATTATGTTCTCCATTGCTGCTACACTCAATAATAATAATAATAATAATAATAATAATAATAATAATAATAATAATAATTTTTTAATTGTATGACATATACAGCATATTAGATTTTGTCTGGAAAAAAATAAGGGAGGAAAAGAATTACAATTTATACACAATATACATATTCAGATATGTACTAATTATGCCTCTTCAAATTCTTTTATGGAATAAAATGGATTTGATAACTGCTACTTATCTTTAAAAAATTTAACTGCAAGTTACATAAATCGTTTTATAATTTGCTTTAGACTTTTAATTCAGTAATTTTATAATTCTTTAACATCTTCTGTAATCTACTTTATGACACATCAAATTTACCCATTTTATGTGTATGATAACCGTGTAGTATTTCATCCCTAATGGTAAAAGTGTTTTCATTTTCTTTTACATACAACAAAACATCATAAAGATACTTATTACAGTTACAATTTTTGTACTTTTGAATACAGATTTACAATGATGTGTTTTGAGTTAGTATCCTAAATATCTTTCATTTGTATTAATAAGATATCATGTATACCTGTCCATTTTCCCAAAGTATTAATTCATATTTAATTAAGCTCTGAAAAATGGAAAAGATGTACTGCATACATAATCTGACATAAAATACTCTTTAAAGTAGTTTTAAATAGCAAGAACTTTCACATTGAAATATAATATAATTATGCAATATTTTATGAGAAAATCACTTAATTTCACTAATTTTGTTCCACTTACTTGGAAATGTTTCAAAGGCTGTTCAGAAAAGCAGACTCAAAACATATCCAAGTGGAATAAAATCAGTGAAATTTACGTGATTTCCTCATAAAATTTGTATAATTTTTTTTAAATTTGCAAGAAGCATAGAGAAGGAATATGTCCAACTATTCTCTGAGTTCATGATGATAATGCACCTCACATTTTTGACCAGGGAGCTCAGTGTGGTCATCATATGCTCTAGTTAACTCTTAACCCTAGTGAATATAAGTTTCCAGGTATTCATTTGGGTGACATATTTTGCTTCAAAAATTCAATATAGAGGTTTCTAAAACCATTTATTACAGTGTCTTTTCCGTGTAAACAGCTGCATTTAACACATTAACCATCAGTGGCATAGCTATACATCAATGGGTGAAAGTCAGAACATCTTAACTGCCACTCTTTCTAAAATGCCTGTTTTAATGAGAATAGAATGCCACATCTATTATTATACGAGGGCTGATCAACAAAGACTGAGACGGATTTTTTCCTGTAGCTTCCGTGATGTTTCGTATCTGTAACATAAATATTTGAAAAGAACGGCTTTTTATGTATAATGTTGGTCAGCGGCAGCACTCTCGTATTGGTAGGTTGGTAGTAATGCTCTATTTTGTAGACCCTACGTGCATTTCGCATACCAGACAATGGAGGTGACGCGAGAGGAGCAGTAGAGGGCAATCAAATTCTGTTTTCGTTTAAACCATACAGCCACCGAAACTTATGAAAAGCTGAAGCAAGCGTACAGTGAAGATGCTCTACCTCATGCAACAGTGTTTAGGTGGTTCAAGGACTTCAAAGAAGGCCTACTTGTCAGTGTTAAGCAAGGTGGGCCTGGTGTTTCAGCTTCTGCTGTGACTGAAGTCAACATCAACACAGCTGCTGTGATTGTCCGAGAGGATCGGTGTATAACATTACGTAACCTCAGTGAAGTGTTGAGAATTTCATATGGCAGTGTGTTTACAATTATGCATGACCATATCCATATGACCCAAGTTTGTGCTCGTTGGGTGCCACATCTGTTGACTCCCGAACAAAAGGCTGTGCGAATGGAGACAAGCCGTGAGGTGCCGCGTCTCTTTGCTGATGGAGGGGATGCATTTTTTAAATTGATTATCACTGGTGATGAGTCATGGCTGCCTCATTATGATCCTGAAGGAAAACAAGCCAGCACAGTGTGGAGATCGCCAGGTTCTCCAACACCAAAAAAGGCAAAAGTTGTTCCATCTGCAGGGAAAGTGATGGTGATCACATTTTTTGACTGTAATGGAATAATTTACCAGCATGCAGTTCCCCCTCACACTACTGTTACAGCAGCAAACTACACGTCAGTAAGTATTGGCTACACTGAGGAAGCACATTGCAAAGAAACGGCCAGAGCTTTCTCGGACTGGGTGGCGACTTCATCATGACAATGCATGGCCTCACGTCGCAAATCAAGTCATGCAGTTTCTGGCTCGATTCAACATTACCTGTGTACCACATCCACCTTATAGCCCCGATCTTGCACCCTGTGACTTTTTTTTATTCCCATCACTAAATGCAAAGCTTAGGGGTATTCGATTTGAGAACTCTGAAGCAGTGCTCACAAGAAAAGTAAGGCGATTCTCAAGGACCTGACAAAGAATGGTCTGCAGCACATGTTCAAGGGCTGGCAGAGACGCTATAAAAAGTGCATTGAAGTAGGAGGGGACTACTTTGAAAAAGATCATGTAAACATTGAATTGGAGTAATAAACATCTGTGAAAAAAAATCAGTCTCAGTCTTTGTTGATCAGCCCTCGTACATCCAGGCAAAACATCTTGAATGAACTCTTTCTCTGGCAGACAGCAAAAGCTAGAAGAGCAAAAGAATTAATTTAATGCCTAGCAAAACAAATAATTCTATAACCTTGATACTTAAGATAATTGTTTATATTTATAATTATTATTACTAAGGTGCCTAAAATCTTATGTTTAAGATAAATCAATTATTATAAAGAATCAGTAATAATAAGTATATTGTTAAAGGGTGTTTTGTATATAATTATAACAATGAAATATAAGAATGGTTTGGATTTCTTCGCAGACAGCATACATTCTGCATTCCATTTTTTCATCATCATCATCATCATCATCATCATCATCGCTGTCATTGTTGTTTGCCTGAGGTAAAGAGCTGCAGTTTATGTCATACATAATTATTATGATTTTTATGTGAATGTGTGAATTATTCAAATCCATTGCATAAACATTATGTTGTGTGAGGGGACAGAATGTACTTCAGTACAGGAAGGCAATTAGTTTCTTTATGTCATGATATTATCTTGATGGAAGGAGACGGTGCAACCACTGTCAGTATGTAGACAACTAGTACATAATGTAAGTTTGTTTGTTTGTTTGTTTGTTTGTTTATTCATTCATTCATTCATTCATCCATCCTAATGATGTGAAACAAACATATGTAATTTTGCAATATGGTTACTCACATTTTTTATCTAGGTGATCATTCATACGAGCTTGATACACATACAGGTGATGGTACAGTTTCCAACTGGCAGAAGTGAATAAACCAAATGATTTTAATAGTTATAGCCATTGTACAAGTATTCATGCTGCATCTGGGATCCCTTCCATAAAACTTGTGGATTATAATTCTTTAGACTACCTGTGGTGCCTCAGTAGTAAAAATGGGTATTAAACACCATTTAAAAAAAAATTAAAAAAATACTCTTCGAGTATTGTTGCCAACTAAGAATTCATGTAGCATAAATTCTAGGGAACCAAGAAAATCTGAAAGTATTGATATGGAAATACCATATATCCCTTCTGCAAGCTGTGTAAATAAAGGAACAAAACAAAACTACAAGAAATTATGGATTACTGATTACACCTCAGAGAAGGATCCATTTTCAGATTTTGGGGAATCATGGAAACCAGAAGAGGCCAGACTAGATGAATCCTCTTCAAATGAAGAAGATCCAAACAGAAATATTTAGGTGAGGCTGGGCTCAGAAAAAAGGTTTTTCAATATGAATTATGGCAAAAATCAATGATTCTTCTGGGTATTATTGAAGAGCAAAAGCCACTCCTTGTACTGCAATAATTGTCCCAAAATGTGTCAATCATATTTTATAGAAGATGATATAATAATGATTCATGAGGAATAATGGGGTTTGGGAAACAAACATCAACAAAGAGATTGGCTTCTGTTTTGCATTAAAGTCAAAAGTGTTGTCAAGAATAGGAAACACAACAGTATATGACAAAATCTACATTGAACGATGTGGAAATAAATGTATGTCATAAAATTTCTTTTACCTACTATGAATATTTCTCAAATAACAATTCAGTATACAAGAGACCATGCAAATGACCTGAAAATTGCCAAACCTGATAGCAGAGGCCAAAACTCCGCCCCCCCCCAAAAATAATAATAATAATAATAATAATAATAATAATAATAATAATAATAATAATAATAATAATAATAATAATAATAATAATAAATCTAAGAAGGAAGGCGCTGCTGATATTGTACCACAGTTAATAAAAAGGTTGTCAATAGTACCACAGCACTATTGTAGAAATCAATCAAGTATTTATTTCTTAAATGTAAATTGGAACTTTACACAGTGAAGCCAATCATATTAATGAATTAATAAGTATTTATTTATTTAATTTTTATGTGCACAAAAATTACAATATGGCCTGGTTTTAACCCTGGTTCTATTCCAGGGCAATATTTTAACTCATTTAACACAAAATTTTAATTAACAAACTAATTTATCTTCACAATACTGCTATTAAACAATTGCTCAAAGTAAGCACAGTCAAACTGACAGATCCTGTCTCCTCACCGATCATAACCATTTGTTCTTAACTCTGTACAGATATTCCCTAAGGTTCCCAATTTTTGGTTACCAAACAATTTCTTTGCTACAATTTGCTTATTTAACTTCAACCATTTGCCATGTAGCACTTGTTGTCTCCATTCACTTGTTCCTGAGCATTCAACCAGAATATGCTCTACATTTTCCAAATTTCTGCATATAGGACAAACTCAATGCTCACAATTACTTCTAAAACCCCTTAAGCTCCAAATTCCCAATCTAAACCATGCCATTCTCTCTCTCTCCTGCTTATTACACTTACTAATATATCTTTCTCTTTTAACGCCCGCTTTTATCTCCTGATAGAACATTAGTGACCTCTTCCCCCTCATTATAAATTGTAATATCTGTCCATCTATATCCTCAAACCACACTTTAATCTGTTTCCAAAAACCTCCCATCAAATCGCTTCTTCTTAACTATACATCACCTATTCCATTCCTATTAATTCTTCCCCAACTTTGTTAACCCAATAAAAGTCCCCTGCCCCAGACTTCTGAAAATTTAAACATTCAATTAGAAAAGAAACTTTCGACAACTGTTGTAACCTAAACCAATACTTCAAAACTCTCTCCATTACTCACCTCCCACACCAACCATCGCCAATTCCAACAGTGCCTGCATTTGCAGCATTTTGTGAAATTCCCAACACAATTTTACAAAACCTACTGAGTATCCTGTTCATCAATTTCTAGCTTTCCTCAATCCCCTATATTTTGATGCCGTATGTTCACCTTGACTCCACCAGTACCCTATATATTCTTTCCAACCAAATTCACCTTCATCTTGGCAGCAACAAACACACTTCTTAATTAGCTTCAATGATAATAAGCCCTTGGTTAGTGCCAATTTCTTTTGTTTCTCCCTTTGACTGGAAGATCTCAAAACCATGCAAATTCTTTCACAATCTGTATCTCCTGCCCCAGCATGAAACACTTCTCATTCCTTCTCAGTTTATTTCCCTTTTCAAATACCATTCTTTTGTTCTCCTGCTGATTGACTTTAAGGTCCCATTCTTTACAATATCTCATAATTTCTAATAACACATATCTTAATCTTATCACTGAAATAGATGCTACCACTAAATCATCTGTGTAAAGTAAGCCCGGGGTCTCCAACTTATTTATTATTGGTTTGTGGATGTTAACTTGCTGTAAAGCTACCATTATTAATCACCAGGAGCATTTTGAGGAAATACAACATGATGGTTGTCCCCCACCTGCCGTACTTGCCTGATTTGGCACCCTGCAACTTACAATAAACATTGCAACACTCTTTCTCCCAGAAGAACACCGTTAGTCTAAAGTTTTTGTGATAATTTAATATATACTTTCATTTACTGAAGAGAGACAATGTTTCCAATGTGAGATGTTCAAAAACAAATAGACAAATTCCATTTCTGTAGAAGAATACAGACTGCAAGAAACACATCTCAAAGAAAAAGATTTAGTTAAAGAAACTTTTTTGAAACACCAGGAAAAGTAAAAAAGGAAAACAGAATTTATTTGTGCTAATTTCAACTTGCAGAAAGTATTGAACACTCCCAATGGCAATAGTATGTTGTTATATTATTCTCAAAAATACTCAATGTTCAATGAACAGTGTATGAGAGTGGAAGTAGGAATGCATTTTGTTAGCTTTGAGGACAATCTAATGGTCAGAGAGTAAGCAATGTAATATGTACAATTATTCACAATTATTTGATAATGGTAGATCAGTAGGAAGACATCTGGGAAATATCTCTATACTCAGATAGTTGCACCAGATAAAATAAAAACCAGGCAATGCTAAGCATATTATATCATTTTATACAGCGATTGGAAAATATAGTCTGTAAAAATCAATTTCTTCATTCATGGGCATACTTATGTACATGCAACATTATCAGACTTTAGCCTATACTTTGCATACCTGTGTCAACTGATTCCAAAAATTATTATAAAGATATCAAAAATTGCACAAGTGTTTGTAGTTACCAATAATTCTACACTTTTAGATAAATATTTATAAGTGCACGACTAATACTATTATTTATGTGGAACAAGATAAGAAAAAATCTTTTGTATACTTGTATTGAGTTGGAAAGTCCAAGTGTAGCAGAAACCTTTGTGAAACAGAATTCTACAATAACTACTAGTTATAGGTCCATACACCTGTAATGAATTACACCATACTTTTGTGGAACAGGGCCCAGGTAGAAGCATGTCAGAGCTTGCTTGACAGTTCAAAGACAAGATACTCCCACCATAACAATTTTATTTTACTGCATCCTAACTCTGTAAGTCTAATTATAAGTTTATTGGATTCATTTACAGTTCACAATTTATCAACATAAACGGTAGAAAAATTAAATTGGAAGCATTTTATTCCTTGTAACTGTAAAGAAGAAGAAAATTTAACTTTTGTATGGTATCATTGAAATATGAGGTGGTATCCAGAATATTTGGGACTGGTGCGGCCATCTGGTCAAAAACCTACTTTGAATCTAATGACCACCGTCACCCTTGAAGTAGTTCCCTTCCACACATATACACCAGTCCCAGCGATTCTGCCATTTTCCAAGTGCATCTTGGAAGTCATGTTCTTTGAGGGTGTTTAGCACACACAGCATTTCTTCTTGAATCCTCTCAATTGTGTCGAACCGACGTCCTTTCAAATTGATTTTCAATTTGGGGAATAGAGCGAAGTCGCAGGGTGCCAAATCAGGCGAGTAAGGTGGGTGGGGGACAACCGTCATGTTGTTTTTCGTCAAAAAGCTCCTGGTGAACAAGGAATTGTGACAGGGCGCATTACCTTGATATAACAGTCAGTTCCCTTGTCGCCAAAGTTCGGGCCGTCGTCTCCGCAAATTTTCACAGAGCCGTCGCAAAACGTCACAGTAGTACATGGAATTCACTGTTTGATTTGGTGTGACAAATTCTTTGTGCACAATCCCCTTGGTATGAAAGAAAACGAGGAGCATGCTCTTGACTTTGCTCTTTATGTCTCACTTTTTTTATTTTTATTTTGGTCTTGGTGAGTTCGGGCTCTTCCACCGGGAGGATTGTTGTTTTGTCTCAGGGTCATAAGCGTACATTCAGCTCTCGTCGCCGGTGATGACCCTGGACAAGAAGGTTGGGTCATCGGATATGGCCTGACGAAGCTCCGTGCAAACTTCAACACGCTGCACCTTCTGATCAGCGGTCAGGATTCTTGGCACAAATTTTGCGGCGACGATGCATGCCCAATTCATCAGTTAAAATTAATTGGCATGTCCCATAACCAATTCCCACTTCATGAGCAAGGTCTTAATGGTTCGACGTCGATCCTCACGATGATCCTCAAAGTGTTGCCTCACTTTGGCAACAATGTCAGGCGTTGTGCAGCTGACGAACCTACCGGTGTGAGAATCGTCTTCAATAGCTATACGGCTGGCCCTGAACCGAGCATGCCACTCAAACACACACGTATGGTTCATGTTTTGTCCCCCAAATACTTGTTGAATCATTGCGAGGGTCTGAGTAGTATTTTTTCTGAGATTTGCACAGAATTTGATGCACACTCTCTGTACTAATATTGGATCCATCGTAAAATCGCCACACACTACACACAGAGTATCATGAAAAGGACTATAGAATCTCAACACATCTAGCCAGCTGCATGAAACTTTAAACACTCCTCAGATGTGCTAATGTTGCCACCTAGTGGTACAAAACTCTATTACAACTACTGTTGAGATGGCAGCAGCAGTTTTGAATATTGTGAAATCCACCTCGTATCACCTTGAAATTTAGACTGAGTAGCTGGAAGACATGCACCACTTTTGTGTATAATTTATTTTTAGAAATTATCAGTTTCAAAAACTAGAAACGGTGAATTTTGAAAATATCCAAAAGGATGTAATTTGTACGTAAAATGAAAACCGTATTTACAAGTTTTAAAATAAGGCTTGTATTAGTTTTCTAATAACCAACATTAAATACATGGATGTTGGCAAATGATGGGATTTTTGGCTATTTAAAATTATATGTATCATAAAAATAGACAGATGGAATTAAAAAATAATTTTATTTTTATTATAGCATGATACAAATATTTAAAATATAACAAAATCTATCACATCATATCCAAAAGTTAATTCCATAGGTTGATTTGATATTGGACTTACACAAAAAATGTCTCCAACATCATGGTGATATCTAAACAGTCAAATGCTTTTGTTGAAATGTGATAGTACACGAGTTGAATATTTGTTTAATACTATTTAATGCTGCTTTTATCACTGAGCCACCACAAGTGGTGTACACTGATGATGCAGAAATGATACATTTGGAAAGATTTAATTGTTTTTTTGTTCAATGAAGGAGGTGTTCCACGGTACCTCCCCATCATTTGCTATATATGAGCACTGAGGAAAACCTGGAAAAAACCTGAGTCAGGGAAAACAGTCCTGGCGGGAATCAAACTCCAGACCTCCTGCTTACAAGTTTGTGCCTTAATGACCTTGGCCACCTGTGGTTGTGTTGAATAATTGCCTGAAATTGATTCCCATAATGATTTTTAAGTAAATGTTGCCAAAACAGTTACAGTCAATTTATTCTTTGTAAGTTGGTGCTGTTTTCCATGAAGCATTTTACATATCTTTAAGAAGTTAACAAGTACATTATATACTACTGGTTCAAATATTTTATAAATTAAAGCATGGATATGGGTTCATGGTCAGTCATATTTAGTTTACCTCTGTTTTAATAGACTGAAATCATTTTGGCAATTTTGAGTCAGTCTGGAAAAACAAGTTCTAAACAATAATTTATTAGAAAAGTGGGCTGGCTAGCTCAGAACTCGAGAATACAGAATAGACAATAGGTATATTGTCAAATCCAGTAAAAGAATTAGGTTTAAAAATGTTGACAAGGTTGGCAACTTAATTAATATTTGCAAGACACACACATATAATATAATATATTCTAACTAGAATTAACTTAATGTCATTTTTGAATTAACCTCTTATAATAAAGCATTATGCAAATAAATGGTCGTTAAAAAAAACACACGTACACATACACACTGGTTAGTAATTTAAACTAAGTTATATACATGATTTTGGATTTTCTCAGAAGTTTCAGTGGTCTCCATTACTGATTTGTTGATTTTACGGTCAAATCTATGCATAATTGAAGATAGTAATAATGTTAGCTGGGTTCCAATAAGGCTACATTAAACATTATTTTCTCTGAAAATTAGACAGTAGAGATAAAACTTCTTGCCTTATAACATAATGCAATGGTTCCCATAAAGCCACAATCATCAAAATGCAATGGCCTTTACAGGAGCATATGATAGTTACAAAATTAACATTCTATGGTGGAAAATTCTGCAAAAATTTTGCTTCCCTTTCCTTCCCCTCCCCTCTGTTCCATGCCTGGTGTTATCTAAATTTTAGACTGAAATAAACCAGTATTCATTTACAAACTCCCAAATGTAAATAATGTAAAGACCATGGCAAGAATTTATTGGCCTTCAGACTGTAAAACTTCATATATTTTCTTTGAGCAGTAATGTTGAAATGGTGGCATGGAAAACTTGGTACGAGGGTAGGTCCATAAGTTTCCGGGCTGGCCAATAAGGAATATCACCCTTATCTGGTGTCCTACTTAATCTGTTAAGTAAATAATTGCAGCTGTAGCTTCCACTCTGCTGCATTCAGTTGTTCAGATATAGTTACATAAAGAAGGCTATGTGTAGAAGATTGTGACATGTTCAAAATGGAGTATCAAGTTGTTATTAAGCTCTTCACAAAAGACGGACTTACTCCAAATTAAATTAAACAGCAATTGCACACTGTATATGGGGAAGCATCCCCCTCATATTCTACCATGTAAGAATAGGGCATACCTTTTTGAATGGGTTGAGAAAGCAATGAAAGTGAAGAGGTGCAGGTCAGCCCTTGGAGATGCTCACTCCTGAAAACATCACTCTTGTGGAAGGAGAAA
This sequence comes from Metallyticus violacea, assembly GCA_030762175.1. Lineage (NCBI taxonomy): Eukaryota > Metazoa > Arthropoda > Insecta > Mantodea > Metallyticidae > Metallyticus > Metallyticus violacea. The sequence continues at coordinate 8,806,154 of CM060846.1, forward strand.
TTATTGAAGACTGGCAGCTCAAAGTTACAGAAAAGCAGCAAGGTTGGGCCTTTCTAAAACAACGGTCCTTCAAATTAATCATGAACATTTAAATATGAATAAGGAAAGTGCAAGATGGGTGCCTAGACTTCTTTCTTCTGTCCAAAAGCAACAAGTCATCTGTTGTCAGACATTTTTGGAGCTCTGCCTGGCAATGAGAGAGAAGTTCTGCAAACCATTGTTACAGGAGATGAAACTATGGCCCTCTATTATGATCCCTTGTCCAAAAGAGAATCAATGGAATGGGTAAACCTGGTAAAACACCACCTGTAATGGCCAAGGTCACTCAGTCAATCAAGAAGATCATGGCCACAATCTTTTGGGACTGTGAAGGAATACTTTTCATTGACTTCAAGGAGAGGAACACCACAGTAAATACGTGCTTACATCAAAGAGAAAAGGCGAGGAAAGCTGAGTGATGGTGTGCACCTTCTTCATGACAATGCACCTGTGCATACAGGTCTTGTTGCAAAGAAAGCTGTGAAGAAATGAGGCTTCAAGGAGATCGACCATCCACCTACAGCCTACATGTAGCTCCAGTGACTATTTCCTCTTCTCAAAACTCAAGAATAACCTTCAAGGAAGGAAATTTAAATGTGACTAAGACATGATGGATGCTGTTTATACCCATTTTGCAGACAAGACTTCTGACTTTTGGGGTGGGGGGATTGAAATGTTAATTCAAAGATTTGAGAAGTATATTGCAATAAAGGATAACTATATTGAAAAGTGAAATATAGTTTTTGTCTTTATCACACCTAGAAAATGGTTAGGCCAGAAACTTATGGGCTACCCTCGTAAGTAGTTAAACTTCTTGAGAAATAAGTACGAAAAAGAATTTTTTTAAGATGAGTAATTGAGTCGAATTTGTAACAATTACATCACTAATAGTTTAAAAGAGGAAAACTAAGTTTCTGGAGTGAATTGCTCCCATTTTCAGTTCCAGTGCAAGCAATAACACATGGCAGAATACATGTAATAATGGCAATGCTAATGGTAAAATGGGTGGTTTATTTACTTCTTCTGTATAGACATCCAGATTTAAATGGACCTCTTTGATAAAAACATATATAGACTTCCTGATTGGGCATCAAAACTAATGGATTTAAAACCTTCATTATGTTCATATTTTTCCACAAAATGATTTATACAACACAAATCAAGTTTACTTTTAAAAGCTACAATCTGTATGATATAAGTAAAATAGCACATCTCCACAACCACCACAAATCACAAATATTTCTTTACACAATCCCATCCAGCACACCATACACTTCCAAAATACATGCAACTTTTTGGCTGTGGGCAGAATGCTTTTAGGTTTGTGATTTCTTGTTAATCTAAAGTTGCAAGTTTGTTGAATATTCTACACCCTATATATATAGCTCTGAATACTGTATTCAGCAATTGGGCTGTGAGCAATGGAAAATCTGAAATCCAAATATGTATTGGTTTCTATGGGTTTAAAGCTCTCCAAATAACCAAGCAATTATCCAACATGCGAAAAAAAAAAAAAAATCTTGTACCATTTTATGGTTTTTCGTTAAGGGGGATAAATTCTGCTATACCTGATCCACTACAGTGACACCATTCTAATACATATTATATTCCTATATAATGTTAGGCTTGAAAAAAAGCATATGATCGTTATCATCCATTTTGTCTGTGTGAACAATCAAAATTTTTAAACTACAATTTGATAATGGTATGACCACCCTTCTATTTTGCTAAGCAATGTACATGGGTGCTGACACAACTCTTCGAGGGTGGATAGATAGGTCTGGTAAAAAAACAGTGAAAAAAAATTTTGCACAATCAAAAATTTATTTCTCAATACCATTTTCTTTGAGCTCAATAAACTTGATCCAGCAAGATTTAAATTGTTTTATTCCTTCAAAACATGCATAATACTTGTTTACAAAAATTTCTTTCCCTCCAAGCCAATTTTTGAGGTTAGGAAAGAGAAAAAAGTAACATGGGGCCAATTTTGTGGAATAGGGTGGGTGGGAAATTATTTTTATGTCCTGTTCAAGTACTTTTGACATCGCAGCAGCCAACATTACCACTCCATGGTCTACCGCTTCGTAAGTACAATTTATTTAACAGTCAACATGTTAGTGGGTGCATTGTCCTTGTGGTGGAGGAAAACATTTTTTGTGCCAATCTAGTTGCTTCTGCTTCAACTCACTATGCAAATGGTCAAACAATATTGCATAATAGCCAGTCATTGTTTTACCCATTTCCAAATAGTCAATCATGATGATACCCTGCAAGTCCCCAAAAAAATTTCGCTATCACCTTCCTGCCAACAAAATATTTTAGCTTTTTTCTGTGCACTTTCACCTTCAACAACCCCACTGCTCTGTCTCTGGGGTGTTGTGGTGAATTCAAGTTTTGTCTACAGTCTAAAAGTGATGCCAGAAATCATTTGGATTATGCTGCAACTTTTCCAAACACAATGTTGAAACATTCTTCCTCAAGCATTTTTGGTCTGAGTCAACAAATGCAACACCCATCGTGCAATCAGCTTCTTCATATGCAGAACTTCATGCAGGATATTATGTACCCATCATATAAAATGCCTACCATCTCAGCAATCTCACGAATCATAATATGACAGTCTTCTATCTCAATACCATGAATTTATTCAAAAGAAACCTCAATCAGGTGTCTGGAACATGCAGCATCTGCAGCTCACACGGCCATACTTAAATTCATTTATCCAGTAATAGTCTTGAGTGCTAGTGCAGTATGCCCATGAACTTCCTTCAGCTCATTTTGTATCTCAGCTGCATTCCATTTAATTAAATAAAAATGTTTATCACTACAAGATATTCATCTTTAACCATTTCTATGAAACAGTTTACACTGATCACTTATGATAGCTGCCAACAAAGAACTACATAACGTAAACTTAGGTATTAATTTTTTACACTAAACTCCATTCACTTACACAAAAGTAAGACGCGTTTCGGGAGAATCTCTCCCATCTCAAGGTTGAGGTTAACCTTGAGTTTTTCCAGCCATAGTTTTGAGTAAAGGCGGTTCAGTAAGCAACTGAAGATGGGAGAGATTCTCCCAAAACCCATCTTACTTTTGTGTAAGTGAATGGAGTTTAGTGTAAAAAATGAATACCTAAGTTTAGGTTTTATTGCCACTCCATTGTCAACAGCTTCGTAAGCACAATATGTATATAAAGAACTACATATTGCATCTGTTTGAAAAGTTGAACAAAACTGTTACAAGAATCACTCTTACCAACTGAAATTTACCAGACTTATCAATCTACCCTCACATTACTCCTGTCTATGCTGCCTGTATATTTACATACTTTGGCAAACCAATATGATTTCAACATACAGTACCAATTGCATTCGCTTTCTATTACATAATGAAATTAAAAACTTTGGTGAGCTGTACCAGTTATCTAAAAAAGAGTTCAATCCTGATCAAGAACAGGTTTCATGAGGTGCAATACTGTGGAGCCAGACAACACCATATTTTGTTTTCCTATGTTGCCAGTTCCTTTACCAGTGTAAAGGGCAGGTATTGTAGCCTGTCCCACTTTACTTTCACAAAGTTCAAAACTCTTTATGATAAATGTGGCCTTATTGATATTAACACATTACTTCGAATCTAATTGCTATCTTATTTCCATCCTAAGACACCCTAGATCCATTATTTCTTAGCTGAAGCTTTGTATTGGTTTTGAAAGTTAATAAATTCACCAAGTCTAAATAACAGCCCACTTAAATACATAACTCCTTGTGGAAATGGAGACAACAGTAACACAAGTTATTGTTCAAATATTTATTTATTTGGTTTATTTACAGATGCTCAATAATATCTCATGCCATTAGCATCACATTCAATTCAAGGCATGAAAATACCAATAAATCTTGCTCTTAGGCCTCTTCTTTCAGGTTTGAGGTTCTTTTAAGTGCCATAAATCTATGACATAGGACCCACAGCTTTACTTCCCTTCCAAAGGAAGCAATACCCCAAAAATATACTCTGGCCAAGATTAAGCCCATGATCTTGGGTCTACAAGGCAAGTATAGTTACTACTATACCAGCAGGACTGATATGAATGAATGGTGTTTAACGCCCCTTTTTGCTACAGAGACACAACAGGCGATGGACACTGATGATACATGAGAAGAAATGATATATTGGGAAAGGATTTTATGGAAGGAATCGTTCTAGGCCTAAGTTTAGGGTACCTCCCCGGCATTTGCCATTTATGAGGACTGAGGAAAACCTGGAAAAAACCTCAGTCAGAAAGGACGGTCCTGGCGGTATTCGAACCAAGACCTCCGGCTCACGAGTCCGAGACTTAACGACCTCGGCCACCCGTGGCGGTCGGGACTGATATTTGATTGTATAATTAAGTGAATAAAGTGAATAATTTGTACTTGGGTCGGCCAACAGTTTATGATGGAAGCGAAGGCTTCTGAAACATGTCTTAGTGTTATAAAAGTAATTGGAGTTAGTGAGAACACGTTGAATACATTAGTGTAGGGTATGTGATTGTATGTGTATGGTATGAATGCTTTAAGTCAGATCTGGATACTTGAAGGTCAGACATACATAATAGACAATGCTTTGAGTCAAGTCTGGACTACTGAGGGTCAAACATATGTAAGAAACATTCTGGCTTTCAAAATACATCCACAGGTGTCAATGAAGTATTGTTTCAGTTGGTAAGCATTTTGATTCAGATTCAGATAAATGTACAGAGTGCATTTAGTCCCCTATTTTTTTTTATAGTGTTTAGTGCCCGTTTTTACTACTGAGGCACCACAGGCAGCAGACACTGATGATGCATGAGATGAAATTATATATTGGGAAAAAAAAAAAATTTTTAAGGAAGGAAAAGTTCCAGGTGTAAGTTTAGGTACCTCCCTCGTATTTACCTTTTATGGGGACTGAGGAAAACCTGGGGAAAATGTCAGTCAGGGAGGACAGTTCTGGTGGGATTCGAACCCCACTCCTGCTTACAAGTCTGCACCTTAACAACCTCAGCCACACATGGCATTTGCATTTAGTCTTAAAATGATAATTCCTTATATCAAACTTGCCCACATTTTAATAATTTTCAAGATTTTGTACAACACAATACTGTTATTTAAAAGAACTTGTGTCATGCATGAATTAATCTTTAATTTCTTTATTATTTCATTAAAATATGTTAACAAATAAGGGAAATACTAATGTTTTACCTACAACACAGAATAGTTATATTTAAAGCTAACTTATTCATTTATATAGTTTATTTACAAATGCTCTTTAACATCTCAGGTCATCAGCATCCCATTCACTTTAAGGCATGAAATGGCCGATAGATTTTGCTCAAAGGCATCTTCTTTCTGGCTTAGAGGTTCTTTTATGTGCTGTAAATCCAAAATGCCCATCCCTGTTTATTGGGAATCTGCAGCACATTGACCTCTGGAATCTTTTTTGCATACCCTTATCCTTATTACATAGGAGACCTGTACCTATTTTTTTTAAAAGTACATAAGCTCCTAGGAAATGTTAATAAAAGTTTATTTAGATCTGAATAAAAAAACCCAAAATATATTATTTTTTAAATCAGCGAATGCTTCACATTAGCAAAGAATGTAAGAAGCAGTTTCATCTGCCATATTACATTTCTGGCAAGAGGATCAAGCTGATTCCCAATCTCGCGGAGATGTCCTTTTAGGAAGCACTGACCCTTAATAGAGCTACCATCCAAGTTAACTTTTCTATTCAGCATGAGGAGATCTTTGGATCTATTCTTGCTAGGTCTCATCATGATTTTAGATTGCTTGCATTCATCAATGAACTGCCAAAATTCATTGTTTTCTAGTCATTCAGTCCCTGCCAGTAACAAGCCAGGTGATACACCCCATCATAGTTTCAGGTTCTATAAATAGATTCTCAGCACTCTTTTTTGGCCAATCTGCCTCTTCATTGCCCTGAAAAAATATATATATCCTGGCACCCACATCAATTCAACAAAATTGTGTTTTGCCAGAATTTTTAGGTTATTCCAGAACCAAATTTAATCTGACTTACGGTGCTTCAAGCACTTTTAATTCTACCTGACTATCTGAGAATATCAATAAGTTTCTATTCTTATATTTATATAACTATCTCAGGTGCTCTGTAAAATAGCGTATATTGCAATCTGGAACACTGATGCTTATTTTTTCATATTGAAATAAAGTTGTCTACAGCATATTCTGCAAGTGCAATACAAAACTTGGTCTTGGAGCCCTCAGTGATCCAAACAGGACCCTTTTTTAAACCAAGAACTTTTTGCTTTTCCTATTTACTTCTTTTAGGATAACTACAGTGAATGCTTTATCAAATATAGTCTGTGTTGCTGTATAGTATGAGAGAAGTCCCTACAACTGAAATGACAGCTATCCTGCTATATTCATATGACACACAGTGTACTGGAGTTTTATAAGGAAACTATGCAATTTCTTTCAGTACCAACAGTGACTGGGTGTAGAAGTGCAAGTAAACGATTACTCAATTAATCTTTATGGCACCTTCAGATATACTTAATAATATGAGCAATAGGAAATATTCATAATTTCAGGTTTTTGTTTGTTTATATGTACATGAAAGTAACAACCTGGACAATTTCCAAATATGCTGTGGCAGTGTGTTACTGTTTAGATGAAAGTGATTACACTGGACACAAGGAAATCAGTGGGATGTGCAAAGTTATTAAGGTTGTCCAGCACACTATCAATTTTCTTACTCAATACCTAGTAAATACAGTGATGTCTACTATGACCTACATACATTTAACATTATTTTTGTAGAAAACTTATCTATTGAATTCTTCATAAACTGTATAAAACACATTTTTAAGTCCTATTCAGTGTTTAGAACATTACTATGCATAATTGATATTATTGTATGATTTAGTTGAACTACACTCTCTTAATGCTTCACTTACTTGGCATAATGTATAGAACCGGTTTTGAGAACATTTGGTTATCGTCATTAGCCAGGCTGATGAACCAAATGTTCTAGAAACCGGTTCTATATATTATGACAAGTAAGTGAAGCATTAAGAGTGTGTAGTTCAACTGAATCATACAATGATTTCAATTATATGATTGGCTTCACTGTGCAAGTTCCATTTTACATTTTAATTACTATGCATATTCATTTTGCAAACAAAAAATTCAAATTTGTTGTCCAGTGTAAATACAGTTACTTGAGTTGTGTGCTGGCAGAGTACTGCTGCATACTGAGAGTAGCCATCAAGATTGTATAATGCATGTGCAAGCAGCAGCTTGTAGTTAGTTTTAGGAAGGCTTCATCAGTGAAGGGTTATACACTAATATGTTACTCAGTGCTTTCACATCAGTCCTGGTGGTCTAATGTAACCATACTTGCCTTGTAGACCCAATGTCGCAAGTTTGATTCCAGCCAGGATTGATGGACTTTTTGGTCATAATAATCCTAAGTATGACTTCCTTCGGAAGGGAAGTAAAGCCATGGGTCCCATGTCGTAGATTTATGGCATGTAAAAGAACCTCAAGCCTGAAAGAAGAGGCCTCTGAACAAAATGTACTGGCCCTTTTACGCAATGAATTGAATGAAACACTGATGACCTTAGATGTTATAGAGCATCCATAAATAAACCAAATCAACAACAGTCCTTTGAGTGTATGTAGAATGTGTACTAATTGTTCTTTGTTAGTTACATAAATATAGTGCTTAATGGGCTTTTATATATGATACATATGTGAGAATGGATTCTTGCAGAGAAGTGGCATGGTTATTCACAAAAAAAATTTCCTGTCAATCATGTTCTAAGTAGAGAAACTGTTCCCCAACTGTTAAAAAGTTACAAGAAGCAGGATCTCTCGAGGACAAGAAATGTGTTATCAAATGTTGAGTTCCTATGGAAGAAAAGTTGGAGAATATACAGGAGTTTCCTATGCAGATGCCAGCAATATTTTACCACTGAGGGGCATAATTTTCTATATCTCTAATAAAATAGATTATGCTTATTATAAATTTTAAATAATGTATCATTTTATGCTTTCAGTAAAAATGAAAATACTAAAATAATACTAACTTTACGCATGGCAACTGTGTATCTCCCTTTTTCTGGTTGCAGCAGTTGTGTTTCCCCAGTAAGCAGCCCATAACTCAATCTCACTGTACTTCTGGACACTTTTCATGCATGTTTAAGTTTGTTTCTTTTCCTTTAACACTGAAGCCTTAGCCTATAGACAACAAAACAATAACTTACCTATGGCCAGAATTCCTCCCTTCTTTTCATTCACATCTGATCCAGAAACCATTTCAAAAATGTGATGATTAAATTCGTCCATAAAGGATGTGAGCTCCTCCACTGATACTTCTCTAAGTTCAGTTTTAACCTAGAAAAAGTTGGATGCTCTGTATTAGTACTCGTAAGTTGATTGTAACAAAAATGTATTAATTTGCTGATTAGCATTGGTTAAAACCAAATAAACCAAAAATTCAATTATCCAGTTAGTATATTATCCATTCGTGAGACTTCAAACTCTGATTTATAGCAAAAAAAAAAAAAAAAAAAAAAAAAAACTAATGCAGTTGAACAGCATATGACTGTTTGTTATGAATGGTCCCAGTAAATCCCCTCCCTTCATGTTTTTTGTCCTAGGCATATTCTTGGTAGCTAAAAGTTTACAATTACACCATGTCAATATGTATAGCCTGTGTCATTTGCATATGTCTGCTGTTGCCAATGTATTCACTCATGTTTTCTTGTAAGATATATAATGGGAAAGAGAAATTGAAAAAAAAAAAAAAAAAAATACAAATACAAACAACAATTAGATGTTAATAGTAAATTAGTAATGGTTGAATAAGCAACAAAACAGGAAAACAGATGTGCAAGCAGGAATTTAAGCAAAAATAAATGCTGACATAGTATGCAAGAAGAGCTGATAGCCAACAAGATGCATGTCTCTAATGTTTTTCCTATTGTCTCTCCAATTTTAGGTCAATATTTATCTGGATTGTCAGGAAATTATGATACACTATTTTGTAGTTAATTATTTAAAATCTTGGCTTCTAACAAAAATCTAACACCAAGGATCACTCTTAAAACATTTAAAATGCCAAAGGAAATAAAAAATAAGCACAAAACAAAAATAAGAGTAAAACACAATTTTTATTAAGATATCTTCTATTAGCACTAAAATGACCATATGCCATTTAGTTTATTTAAATGTGTATTTAATAGAAATTGTAAGTTATGAAAATTACTACATAATACGTATAGAATTTCACTGCCAACTGTAAATATTTTACACAGTATAAAACTTCACTGCAGCTCATAATATGTGGTGGCTAAAACCAAAATGGCATTTTATTGTACTAGAATGGATCTCTTACGGTACAACAGAAGAATAAGCTTCTTTTTAGTGCACACATGCTGCCTTTATAGCACTACAGGCTATCAATAAAACTTCAACAAGACAGAATGATACTTTTCGTGAAATCAAAAGCTGGTGCTGGTATTTATTTCAGTAACTTGAACAGGCACATACATCCGACGGACCATGCATGGCTTTTATAATACACTAGTTCTGTTTGTTTTCATATAAGATATTACATTTAGTTATTTCAAAATAAAGTATAAAACAAAACATATATATTAAACAATAACATAAAACTAGAAAGAAATGACACAAAGTTGGATTCACTCAAATTGTTCCTCTCATCCCTATCCCCAGTTATCAGCCTTTTCAGACCTGAGCTGTCTCACTTTCACTTTCTCTCCTCCCCTTCCTTGCCTGCTAGCAAAGCCCAGCAATGACAATCTCCCTCTGTTCATCCAGCATGGTATTTACTTTTACCTCTATTCTTCTGTACCTTTACATTCAGCCAGTATGATTCCCTCTTCTCATAGCCAGGGCAAATTTTCTGATAATATTCTTTGGTGATCTTAATCGTTTGCCATAGCCTTAATCTATGCCATGCAAGCCCCTGTTTTGATGTACTGTTTCATCGCCCATTCAGACTTCAGCCCCAATTGTACTTTTAATGACATTTTCTCCCTGATTTCACAAATTGTCTGCTGCCCATCCATATCCCTCAAGGCATTCTTAACTTTCCTTCATGTGCTCTTTCTATTCCTCTGACCTGCCATCCAAATTAATCCAACTCTATCATTTCCAAACCCTTTCTTAATATGGATACCCATGTCATGTTTCAATCCTAGCTATTAAGATCAAAAGATAAAGCTTCACCAATAAATAAGGGGGACTGTCTATAATCTCTTGTCCTTCCAGTCACCAATATACAAGGGCTATTTTTTTCACCTCCGAGGGCACCACCAGGTGGCCCTGAAGTGATTGGAGGTAGGGCATCATGAAGCATAAATTGACCTCCTCTCTCGCCCCTACCATCACTGTTGCTAAGGCCAACTCATCAGTTGAAGCTTGTCTACCAACATGAAAGATTTTCGCTACAATTGACACTCCTGCCAAGTGCAAGTTGAACAGCAAAGGACATTATGCATCGGAAATTCACTGCAGAATAAGTCATGTGTACAGTCAAAACATTATGTGTAGACATCAGATTTGTATGCAAATGCATATTTAGTTGTTTTTTCTTTTGATATGGAATTAAATTTATCAATATGTTTCATGCTCTTTTGTGCTCATATGAAGTTTTATAGTGCTTATAATTGCATATTTCCATGTTGCTGCATATTTCATCATTTTTCCATGCATCAAAAATATATAAACATATTTTTAAATTTTATCTATATTGGTCACCATGCAGCTCAAACCTGGCCTGATGATCCGATGCTGTTCAGTGTTCCATGAGATTAAAGTTGTGTCATAATGCCAAAAGAAAAATGTGTAGAAGTTTGCATTAAAACAGTGGTTTAAAGAATGTGGAGATTTGGATTTCACTTTAGATAATGCAATTATTTACTGTGTCATGTGCAATAAACAAAATGTAGTTGTTAAAAAAAAATTTCAGTTAACTCAGCACATATCTACCAATCAGCACATTGCAAACAAACAGAAAAAAAATGCATTCAAACAAACACTAATGACATAAGTTCCTTCAACTTAACGAAAGAGTGAATTTTGCAGTGATTTACATGTAGCTCTTATAGCCAAAAACATATTGTGAAATTCACTCGGTAACTGCAAGTTTTTCAGTTTCTAGAAAAAATATTGTTATAATAATGCCATTCCTGAAGAATCCATCCTGAGAAAAAATAATCTAGAATTTTTATCACACAGCAATTTTAGAAATTTGTGTTCATTTAAAGGACACTCTTGTGTATGGGGTAGCAGATGAAATTACAGATGTCTGTAGCCTTCATGTGGCAAATTTTCTTATAGGGAAACTATGTGAGATGAGTCAAGAAAACCATATTTGATTCCTTGTAGGGTTTTAGAAAAAACAAATCATTCAACTATTGCTCGCTTCATGAATGGCATTCATGAAATTATTTTGGTCAGAAGGAGGCAGTGAACACAAATTTCAGGTTCTGCTTTCAGATGCTGAAACTTCCATGTTAAAAGTTGTTTCAGCATTAAAAGTATGTTTCTCCCCAACTCAAACGTGTATTTTGTATGCATTTCACAGAGTAGCCGAAGCTATAAGGGAAAATTTTCCTGACATGAGTGGTTTAATAACCAGCACCAAGAAGGTATTTGTTAAAGCCTCATCCAGAGTTAGAGTTTATAAATAAAGTTTTTCAGACCTCCCATTACCCCCGGAATCAATAATTAACATTTGGGGTATGTGAATTAATGCTACTCTCTTCTATTCGGATAATTTCAATGCTGTTAAAGTATTTTTTGGTACACCAAGTCCAACTGAAGCTTTGTCCATTCAACATTCTTGGAATATTTTTAATAATATTTGGAAAGGGGCTTGGCTGTAATCAAGGCACATTCTAAAGTTATAGCTGAAGCCACAAAAATACTTGATAAACCTGGTTTATCTTTACATGAATCTTTATCAATTCTCAATGAGATTTAGAGTAAACTTGAGGATGCTTCTTTAAATTGTGCAGTGTTCTAGAGAGAAATCCTATCATTAAAGTTTTGTGTTCCATGGATAAACATCTTCAAGGTAAAAACATTTTACTTCATGAAGAAATTTCTTCAGAGTTAGTAAGCACTTTTAAATTTTGCCCAATATCTGTAGACATGGAAAGATTCTTCTCAGCATACAAATATAAACTCACACCTGAGCATTTGAAGAAAATGATTATATGCTGCAAATCAAATTACAACAACCAGAATTATGAGTAGTTGGAAGCTTTTACAGCCAGAGTCAGACATAACTAGAATTATGCTTAAGGAAGAATGTACATTGTAAGTACCAAAAAATATACCTTAAAGTTAACAATTTTAGTTCAATTTTTGAAATTATAGAGCATATTTTAAAGATTTTGGCTGCATAAATGCATACATATTTTTAGTGCATACAAATCTGATATCTAGTTATGAGTGACAGCATGGTGTAAGAGTGATACAGGAAATTTACAGATGGCTGAACAGATGTTTATGATGAAGGGTGTCAGGAACAGAAGTCTCTGATGATAGATGAACTCGTGCAGCAAGTGGATCAAGTGGTTCATGAAAGGCATCAGTTCGCAATTTTTTAATTATTCCAAGTTTTCCGGGAAATTTCAAAGTGAACCACAACACTGTTACAGACTATCTGGGATACCGTAAAATTTGTGCATGATGGGCACCCAAAATTCTGACAACCACATGGAGCAGTGAATGGCAACAGCCTTAACATTTCTGCTGTGATATAAGTACAACGGAAAATAGTTTTTGAAAACAATTGTGACAGATGATGGTGTCAAGTGACTTCCACTTTTTCCAATGATGAAATGGTTGAGAGAACAGTGCTTGCACTCAAATTCCACCTTCAAGATGTGCAGGTCTGGCTGAACAGACAGGCTGCAATGCTTTTTGCAGAGAGTATTGGAAAGTTAGTGTATGACAAATGTCTCAAATTTCATAGTGATTTTTTTTAATTATTTTATTTACGGATGCTCTTTAACATCTCAGGTCATCAGCATCTCATTCAATTCAATGCATGAAAGAGCCAGTAAATTTTGTTCGGAAGCCTCTTCTTTCAGGCTTAAGGTTCTATTTTGTGCCATAAATCTACGACATGGGACCCAGGCTTGGCTTTACTTCCCTTTCCAAAGGAAGCCATTCTTAGGATTTTTACACCCAAAAAAATTCATTAACCCTGGTCAGAATTCAACTCATGATTTTGGGTTTACAAGGCAAGTATATAGTTACCACTAGACCACCAGTACTCTTCAAGGTGATTATGTTGAAAAGTAGCTTATAGATGTATTAACCTTTGCCAATATAAACATTTTGCTATTCACTCTGGTTTTGATTTCATGCCCCATCAGAGTTTGAAAAAAAAAGTATCCCTCTTAAATCACAGATGACCCCTTGTCACAATAAGAATACCCAAAATGACTGCTCAAAATAAATCCTATTTTATAGATTTCCAAGATAGCGTATCTTCACTCTGTACAACAGGAGCATGTGATAAGAACTCTGCCTCTAAGTGAATCCCACACATAGAAACTCAACAGTACTTCCAAGTGCCTGTGTCAGAAAATAATGGGGCTCATGCATCTAGATGGATATGTAACAGAATACTTACTAGAACTTGGAACATATAAATGCACTCCAAAATGAGACAACAGTGCAGTCCAATCAATGAAATGCAAATGAAGTGCCATAACTATGTTTTACAACAATTTTTCTGATTTTAAATCACTGCAAACTAGAATATGAAATATAGCAATCATTTGTTGTTCTCTTTTATTAAGACATTCGAGTAGTGCATATCTTGCTAGATAAAAGAACAGAACAGGAAATGAACAGAGAAAACCAAGCTATCTTACTTACACAAACTTCAGTCAGTCAGAGTCAGCAAATGTGAAAGCTAAACTGTTACATATTTATTGAAGTATATGTTTACAAATACTTTTGTTTAATAATATTAACACCATTTATTCCTATATATCTATACACACACACATTTTTTTAAATAATAATTTATTACTTTAATGTACCCTTATTTTTACTTCTTATACATGTGTGGACTCACATAATGACTCCTGGTCAAGGGGGCTATGACCACATCCCCTTACCATTCCCTTCAAAGGTCAAATAATTTATGGCAGGACTTAGCAGGATACTCACATAATGGTATAAATCTCTTGCAGCTTTTGAGCGCACCTCTGCATTTCGAGACTTCAGTCCCATCACAAACTGCTGCATTAATGCATTTGACATTTTTATCTCTGTGCTCTGTTCTTCCAATTTAAAAAAGAAGAGTGCTGCAGTGATATATATCCTGGAAAAAAAAACAAAAAAACACATATATATATATATATAATGTGTGTGTGTGTGTGTGTGTGTGTTTATAAATGAAAATTAACGTAACAATAACAATAGAGCTAAAAAGAATAAGAACTCGAAGTACAAAAATGAACAAAACAATGAAATAACTACACAAATAGTACCAATATTTCAAACAGCTATTGAAGGTTACATTATGTGTGGAAACAATCTAAACAAGGGATAAAGGGCAAGGAAGCAAACCTTGTAAGAGTACTAAACTAACATGTGAAAATAAAATTAATAACAAAGTAATAAACATATTAACATGTAAGATTTAAGCCTGGAGGTGTATATACTTTATGCATTATACATAAAACTCTACCTCACTATTCCTAAAGCAACTTTCAGGGAACTTGCTTTGATAATACATCAATAAATACTAAATTAAATATATCACAAATCCTTAGAGCTGGACAGGTTGGGCTGGACAACTAATATGGGAGACTTAATATTCTTGAAAGTACACAGCAATTAATTTTAAATTCTTTGGCTAAATTAAGTCTGTGGAATAACTGACAAAATGATAATAAATGCACAGATTTTGCATTTAGAGTGTAGGTGTGGTAAGCCTGTGATTCGGTGGGCCAATTGGTATGGAGATAGAATACAACAAAATAAACTTTTAATGAATGAATGCATTAATTTTTGGAACACTCTTTTAAACAGGTTGATGTTTATAAAGGATGAAGTGGGACTGTAAAAGGGTAAGGAGGACATATTTTGTCCAAAACTTTTGTGCCACATTCAATATACGTAGCAAGACATAAAAAGTTGTTACAAAGATGGTAGCTGCAAAGTGAAAGAGGTAAAGGAACAGATCTTTTAGTATATCTATCAATCAAAATGAAAATAATGTTGTAAATTGGTGGGCTTAATGACCATGGACATAAAAAGATATCAGTATCCCGGAAAGTTGCAGTAATGGGAGAGAAAAAGGAAGTTAATTTAACTGAATTTTTGCTCTTAAGTTTGCAAAGGAAATGATCATGGGATTCTAGCCATTAGTACAAAGCACAAAGATCAAAGATACCATCATTCACAGTGGTTCTGACCTTAAGAATTCCTGTCTAAGTGAGTCATAAAAATATTGGCAAGAAGAAGCCATTCTCATGCATTTAGTTTGTAGGTAGTGTTTATCATAAAAATTAAATGCACCATGAGTTAGAACTAATTGGCTAAATTACAAACAAAATCTGTATGTGAAGTATGAGGTTATGTTTTACAGCCCAAGAAATGCTTAACAGCTGCTACTCATTCATGTGGGATAATAGTATAAAGTGAAGTTGCATCAATAGTGGCTAGAAGTATGCTAGGATGTGGCAAGGGGTCTAATCTCTTAAGTATACTCAAGAAATGACAGGAATTTTTAATACATGCTGGGAAATAGCTGTACCCAAATATCTACTAGGGCAGAAATATGTTCAGTGTGGGAGTTAAAGCTGGCTACTAATCAGATGCCCTGGAAAGTTCTTTTTATTAATTTTAAGGACAAAATATATGGTGCATTTGGAGTAAAGAGAGATATGTCTTGAGGACTAAGTCTTTCTGCAGGACCAAAAGAAGTTACCTCTTGATTAAACATAAGGGTAATATCAGAAGACAATGGTTCATAATCAAGCTGTCGGTAAGCTTAAGTCTTGTAAGCAGAAACATCCTTCAATACTATCAGAGAACCTTATCAATTGGAAAAATTTATTACATAGAGTATTTTGAGTGCTGATTTCATACATGCAGTTTTTAAGGATGATTTTATCTAAAAATTTAGAATTACTCATCAGACTTAAAAATGGTTAATGAAAATGTATTATGTATGACAAAAGATAAATGAAGGTGGTTCATGTTTGAAGGAAGATCAAAACTATACATGTAGCTGTACTGTTAACATTTATTCCTTTACTGACACATTTATAATTTTTTACATTTCCTATGTCCTAATTTAAAAATTGAACTGCCTATTATATACAATGATTTAGCTATATCATTTTTTTCATAAAAATTACTTATTGAATAAATTAAATATTATTATAATATTTCATTTCATTTCCATTAATGTTAAACTGCTATCTTGATTTGATAGCCTTTAATCACTGTATTTAACCATTTAGCCACTTTGCTATTTGACAGAATTTTTAAGATTCTGCATTAATAAGTAAACAAATTTCAAGCAGAGCATTAACAAAACAGAACATTCTGCTTCTGCAGAAGAATTTAGGGTAATGGTCTCACTAAAGATGCTAGAAGTAAATTGTACAACATAATTATAAATATTATATCATTGAAGTATTTGATACTTGCCTTTCAAATCATTTTGTTCAGTGTATCTGGATAAATTGGTAATGTAAACAAAAGATTAGGGACTATGGGATATTACGTAAGAGTTTTGAGAGCTCTGGTCAATTTTTTTTTTTGGGGGGGGGATATTTCAATTATCTGATGAAAGAAACATGAGAAGGAATATATTTGAAAAATCAGCAGCTGGAATATGTGGTAAATTGTTAAACATCTTTTTTTTTATGCCCATTAACTACTGAGGCATCATAGGAGGCCAAACATGGCAGTAAATAATATTATGTGACATTCCCACTCATGATTTTCAGCTTTAATTAACCCTGTCACACATGGCAGTAAATAATATTATTATATGACATTCCTGCTCATGATTTAGAGCTTTAATTACCCCTGCCACACATGGTAGTAAATAATATTATGTAACATTCCTGCTCATGATTTAGAGCTTTAATTACCCCTACCACACATGGCAGTGAATAATATTATTATGTGACATTTCCAATTGTTAAAATTAAAATATAGAAAGGGTCTCCTAATTGGATAACTACAAAAAATCAAAATTACTAAGTGATCTAAATAAAAAGGGAAACCATTCACAAAACTATTGCACTGTGAAATTAACCCCAAATTTTCCATCGTAATAGGTATTACTAATGCAAAACTATTTATTTTTTTCCTCCAGCAGTAAGATGCAGCTCAGTAAAATGATATGCTTCAGTTATTATATTGATTTCCCTAATTTATATATTTGAATTGAATTTATTTTCACTTAATAATATAAGAAACTACTCCAGTACTATTTTACAATCACTCAATCATACAACAAAATACAACCATAATCACTCTAATAAATCTTCCCCAGTTGCTGTGTAACCAAGTGGCCCAAATAGTTTCAACCTTGCAGTTACTCAACTATCAGGCAACTTACATCTAAAAATTAACTCAATCAAAACACAACTTAAATTGTGTTTTTACCCAAATTGATTCCTTACTTTTTTTTTTACTTATTTTCTTCAAACATTTTCTTTTAACCTTACCTAAGTAATTCCCAAACTCCAATATTTCCTGCCTTGTTTTTATATTCACCAATTTGTTTCCCCTTACTTTAAATAGTAGGTTAGCCCACTTTTCAATCCTAAGTTTTGCTCTCATTTCATTGGTTTCTCTACATTACAAAAGTGCATGCCAATAACTATCTTGCATTCCACACATCGGACATTCCTCTACATTTAAACCTCCTCTTATTCCTTTCAAATTCACTACCCCTGTCCAGGCCTATACAATTCCTTCCCTCGTCCACTATCAGCTTCAGCTACATAATTCTCTCTACCCCATATTTCCTTTAGCCCCCTATAAATCTTCAGTGACTTTTTACTACTAAAACATCAATTCTTTGTTTCTTTCCAAAAACCTCTTTATTTACTTTCTCTATCATGCCACACCATACCTAAGCCTATTTTTCCCATATTCTCATTGATTCTCCTGACCCAAGTATTTACATTCCTCACCTTTTATTGTGTCACTACACAATGTTTCAAAAATTCTCCTCTAGATTCTTAATCCTAAACCAATGTTTCATAATTCTTGTCATTATTTTTCCTTTACTCCCTATTCTGCCTAATTCCACTTGTGCAACCCCTTTTGGTGGACTTTTTGGTAGGCCCATAATTTGTTTGCAGATGTTCCTGTGAATCAAATCTTCATTTAGCCCTCCCTATCAGCAGCCCAGATTTCTACCCAGAACATAATTTTGGCCTCAACAACTACCGTATATATTTTCTTCAACCACTTTATGTGCATTTCTGGTACTTTATGCCTACAGGCAGTAATAACTTTCAAAGCTAGCCTTGTCTACCTTTTGCTAGAATCTTTCTTTTTTGTTCCCTCCACCCTCCATTCTTGCTAAGCCTGATACCCAAATAGTCAAACCTGTTGACCACCTCAATTTCTGCCCCTTCCCAATACCACTTTTCATTATTGCATAAATTGCTTCCATTCTTAAATACTATGATTTTTTATTTTGGAGTATTTATTCTTAGTCCCCACTTCTAACAGAATTTAGAGATTTCTTCGATTGATTTCTCTAGACCAATAATGCTAACTGACCCCACTATCAAGTCATCTGGAAATAATAGTTCCAGAATCTTGACATTTTCAATTGTAGGCATGTGAGTATTAACTTTACTAACTTCTTCTAAGATATCATTAATAAATAGGTTAAACAGTATGAGGCTTAAATTGCATACTTGATTTATACCTATTGTATTCAAATTACTTGGGGTCACCCTATCCTGGGCAATCCTGATACAATACTCATTTCCATAACATAAATTTTGCAATTCTTTTATAAACTTGTCACTAACTCCTATTGCATTCAATTTTGACCATAATGCTTTACGGTTAATTATATCAAATTCCTTTTTGAAATCAAAAAACAGCATGTATATTCTCCCTCATTTTGGCCTAGATATTTCTCTGTCATTGTATTTATAATAAAGACATTATCTACTGTTCTCTTATTTTTCCTGAAACCTGCTTGAAACTCAGATAATTTATTTTCTTGAGCTGCCCAATTTTTAAATCTTTTTGCCAAAATGCACATACACAGCTTACCTAAGACTGATAATAGGCTAATTCCCCTATAATTAACTGGTTTGTTTATATCACCTTTTCCTTTCAATATGGGTACTACAATTACTATTCCAGTCTTTAGGTACTTTAGCCTCTTCATATAATGAATTAAATATCTGTGCCAATAACATACCCCTTATTTTCATCCTGTCCCCATGTCCTCCAGAATTCTCCCAGAATCCCATCAATCCCACATGCTTTATTCATTTTTATTCTTTTTATTTGTTCCTTTACTTCATTTACATCAGCCTGTCTATCTATCACTCTCCACCCCCCTGGTGAAAAATCCCTTCTTATCCCTAAAAGGTTTTTAAAGCATAAACCCATTCCTCCGCATTGATATTATTCTCATTTACTCTCCTTTTATATAATCTCTTAACTACCATCCACATTGTTTTATTGTCATTTGTCCTCTTTGCCTCCTATATTTTCTTACTAATATTCTGTTCCTATTCTTTCTTTTTTGCCTCGTTGAGGGATTTATATTCCCATCTTTCAATCATAAAGTTCTCTCTTTCTGCCTGTTCATCTGTTTGTCTCCATTTTCTCAACTCTCCTTTTACCAATTTTATATTCATTGTCATACCAAGCCTCCCGTATCTTGTTACCCATTTCTCTCACTTTCATCTTAATTCCTGCTTGTTTGACCAGTCTCTCTAAAGACTCTATTAATTCCCCATTTCTCCCTTCCTTCATTAGAACTTCTGTACTAAACTTAAATGATCTAAAATTAGGTCCTAACTCTCCTATGAAGCCCAGTGCTCTCTCATCATCCATTAATCTTTCCTATTTTATGCCAATATTTCTTAACTTACACTACTTTCCTAAACTGATTTTGAAAGTTCACTTTTAATGGGAAATGACAACTGGTTAGATACTAAATCCATAACCTTGAAATCTGTCAGATACTCATCTATCTCTAGTGTGAGTAGCATATAATCCACAATACTTTGACCATTATTATTTGCAAAAGTAAATTCACCCTTAGAATCTTTCCCTCTAGTAACAAAAATATATATATATATATATATACACACACACACACCACACACACACACCACACACACACATATTGGGGAATATGAACGTGATATATATAGAGGCTATGAACATTTAAACAGTTCAGCTAACTATAGAAGAATTAGTATATTAGCAATGATAGAAAAGATATACATGGGGATATTAGCAGAATGACTGCAAAATTGACAAAAAGGGAAAAAATTTCAGATTTCCAGGTAGGATTTAGAAAAGATAGAACAATGGACAATAATTTTGTGATATATACAATGGTAGATAAACCTCTCAGTATAAAAAGAGGGAGATTAGTGGAAGAGTAGCTTTTTTTTTGATTTTGAAAAAGGTTTTTGATAGAATAAACATGAAGCATTAGTTTAAATTAAGTACAAACAGAATAAGTAAAAGATTTATAAAAACATCATAGAAATTTACACTGATAGTAAATGAGGAAATAAATGCATATTTGTATGTATGTGTTTTTTTAATAGTGTTTAATGCCTGTTTTTACTGCTGAGGCACTACACACAGTGACACTGGTGATACAAGAGATGAAATGAGAAATTGGAAAAGGATTTTTTTTAACAAGAAACCATCCAAGTCTAGGTTTCGGGTACCTCCCCAGCTTTGCTACTTATGAGGACTAAGGAAAACCTGGAAAAACCCCAGTCAGGGAAGACGATCCAGGCAAAAATCAAATTTCAGACCTCCTGGTCTCAACTTACTAACTTTGGCTGCAAGAGCACAGGGATTTATTTTTTATTTTTTTAATAGTATTTAATGCCCATTTTTACTACTGAGGCACCACAGGCGGTAGGCAGGCATTTATGCATGTACATGTGCATGTTTTTTGCCAATATTTCTGACTTTTTCATTACATCCAGTGTTCCATAGAATCATAATCAATAAGAAATATGAATATTTTATGCTCAGTTAAATTAGAAATATGATTTTTATCTTATGTTATGAAGAAATCTCTCCAAGTTTTGTAACAATGAAAATTATGACCCTAGAGTGCCTGTGCATAGTATCACTACACATAGTTTTATGAAATGGCATAATCAGCTATTAGAAACAGGCTCTGTGCTAAGAAATAAGGGAAGCATCAAAAAAAGAGTGTCTGTGAATATCTCCTACACTAATATAGATTTTATGTTAGAAAAACCCACCAAGTTTCAATATCAGATCACAGAAACACAAGTTAAAGCCACTACACATTAACTTCATATTCCTTTATGTATGTGGATTTTTTTCTCCCCATATTCTACAGTTCTGCTGGTGCACTTTACCAGATATGTGAGAAAGGTGGCTTCATCAGAGAATGTGATATGATTGAGTGATAGCCTAATCAGCAAGGCTGGAAACTTATAGACTTACTTACACGTAGGTTTGTATGTACAGACACATTTCAAAATTTAGATAATGTTTTCTCTACTCTAGCAATGATAGTAGATATTGTAAGTACTTAAATGAAAAAAAAATAAATGATTTTGTCCAGAGTAAAGAAAAAATAAACCTGAATGAAACCAAATAACTAAGCCAAATTAAGTAAACTGCATTCTAGCTTTTCACCGCTGCATGAAAACCAAATAAAAGAAAATTGGAGGATTAAGAAAAACAGGTATTTTAAGTGCAAGTAACACATCACCAGAGATATTGTTTGATGTGTCAGTCTGCAACATCCCTTTAAAAAGTGCACTTGCTAAGAAATTATCTTCTCACCCTCTCAAAAAGATGTGGAGTGTTACAAACCTCATCACAAGCAGCTGCTCATCAGTGTCACCTAGGTCAGTCCTAGTGGTGTAGTGGTAACCAAACTTGTCTCCTAAACCCAGGATCGCAAGTTTAATGGATCAATGGATTTTTTGGGCATAAAAATTCTAAGTATGGCTTCCTTTGGAAAGGAAGTAAAGCCCTGGGTCCCATGTTGTAGATTTACGGCATGTAAAAGAACCTCAAGCCTGAAAGATGAGGCCTTTGAGCAAAATTTATCGGCCGTTTCACGCCTTGAATTGAATGGAACGCTGATCACCTGAGATGTTACAGAGCGCCCATAAATAAAACAAATCAACAACAGTAGCAAATGATGAACCGTACACGAGGCTCTTAAGATGTTCCCATAAAAAAAAATCTAGGGGATTGAAATCCGCAGAACGCGATGGCCCTTTTACAGGACTCTCTCTTCCAATCCACCGCCCAGAATGCACACCACTGAGATCTCGTACTTCCACGCTGAAATTGGGGATGGGCTCCATCGTGCCGCAACCACATCTGACGTCGGATGTTCAAGGGACGTCTTCCAAAATCACAGGAAAAACATGCGTGAGAAACTGAAGATACAGACACGATGCCCCCCCCTCACACGTTAATGCTGAATCTGTGCTGATAACCAGTCTTCAGCACTGCATGCGGCTTCTCATCTCCCATACATGACTGTTCCTATGATTCACAATTAGCCCACCTCTTATGAACATGGCCACGTCGTGAAGAGAACCTGGGAGAAGTCAGGCTGTTCATTCTGCCGCTATAAGACCCACCTGCAGAACTCTAGTCTGGAACGTTGTTCCTTGTGCAGGACCCGATACACGCTGAAGTTATTTGTATTCGTGGTCTTGGCAATTGCTCGGGTACCGGTGGAAGGTTCCTACCAAACCCTGGTAAGTACCTCTTCTTCACAGGCTGGAGTGCGACGCCTTCGGTTTGCACCGGCATCGGATCTTTGCATCATTAAAGATCCAGTTTCCCGGACAGTTTGGAAGCGATAAGGATGATGTCGGTCTGGAAATCTATCTCTGTACGGCTACAGATGCATGTCCTCTTGCTTCCTCATAAATCAAATGCATATCAGCAAGCTCGACAAATGAAAATTCGTTAGCCATGTTTCGGGTCAACTGTAAACAGCATGTTGCATTATATACAAAAAGCAGAAAATTGCCCATTAACCACTCAGATAACTGTACCTTACGCGGCCGCAGTTCCGAGCGGTAGCGAAGACAGCCGACTGGTAACGATTTCTATAGTAGGGATTACTTTAGGCGGATAATTTCTTTGATAAGCACGTAAACCTGATAGCTCAGTTGATTAATGTCATGCTAATAATGCGAAAGTAGTGAGTTCACTCCTCTCACGTGTAAGCTTTCTCTCTCTCTCACTTTTGATATTTTTAACAGAATAAATTTGATTTTTTCATAGGTTAGGTTCGTTTAGGTGTAACAAAAAAAACTATATGGAACTGTACACTAACACTTTTTAACTCACGGCCGTTCGGGCGGAATTCGGCTTTCTCATGCTACCGTTCCGGACTTCGGCAGCAGGACAGGAATCACCAAGTCTCAGCTACTATATGCTAGGTACTTCGCGCATGCGCAATTAACTTTGTAGCATTAGTGAACTGTTATCCATGGCGTGTACACCCTCGCAGAACCAACAATTTTACTGAAGTAGCTAACCCAATAATTTTCAACTTGCCGTATACACTACCTATTCCCGACTACTTGGGTAAAACGTGAGCATTTTGAATGATAATCTAATTCACCCACCTACGTTATATTGACGTATCAACTCTGATATCCGATTTGAAAAAGTGTCAAAACTTTGAAGGTTCACAAAAGGGGTCACAAGTTCCTTATCTCAAAACGCTTATCTAGGACACCTCTACAATTTATGCAATTTATGTGGTTGAATTCTGAGACACTTTGTGTGTGTTTCCTTGACTTTGAAGAACACTAGTTCGAAATTATAATTAGAAGCTTCTTCCGGGGTTAGGAGCCGTGGTCTCTTGGAGCTAAGGAGTCCAAACGTTTCATCCTCAACTGCGGAGGACATCTTCAGAGGCGCAGTCTGAGTCTTCTGGGCCAAGATCCTGGCACGACTGAAATGCCAGCTGGAGGTGTTATATTTATATATGAACTGCTCGAAGGGGATTGGTTCGGCAGGAGCAGAGGAGTTGTACTCGGAGCGCGGGGCATCTCCATTCTGGTCGGTGATTGGTTTGCATGAATTTTGCTAGTGTACAACTTTATATTCTATATCACAAAACACCTTCGGTCCGACCGAGGGGCCCCTAGTGGCGGCACAGCGATCTACATCCGGAGGAATGTAGTCCACCGCCCATTCCAGATCCCACAACTTCAAACCCTAGCTGTTTTTGTGGAACTTGGTGGCACGGAGGTACTGATAGTATCTGCATACCACTCCCCATCCAGAGCCTTCGTGGTGACTGACTACCAATCCCTCCTCGCCCTACACCCCAGTGTCATCCTCGCGGGTGATTTCAATGCCAAACATTCTCGTTGGCATTGCACTCAACGCGCGGGTGCAAGAGGCAAAGAAATTGTTCGCTTAATCGATCGAGACCCTCAGCTCAGATTACAGGGTCCCTGGCAACCCACCCATCATCCGTATAGTCGAGGACAGCCATCTGTCATCGACTTTACGATACTCAAGCACTTCCCTCACCATCTCACCCTCACTTCAATCAACGCACTTCATTCCGATCATAACCCCGTGTTGGCCGAAATCAACACCAGGATTGCCAGCCAAGATGTCGCAGGTCTAAACCGCGAGATCGACTGGAAAAGCGTTAAGGAATGCCTCGGCACTATCATCCCTCCCAACCCCAAAATCACAGACACCTATTCCCTAGAGACCGCAGTCTCATCCTTCTCCCTGACATTCACCAAAGTGACCCACACTCTCACCATCCATGCCTCCCCTCCCCTGCATCCAGATGTCATTCCTCTGGACCTTGAGCTCCTCATCCGCCGCTCCTGGGCCGCCCGCAGACTCTATCAGCGTCACCGCACGCCACATCATCGAGCTCTGTTAAGGACCTTGCGCCGCCAAGTTAGAGCCCGCCTTCGTGAGCACAAGAAGCTCGCGTGGGAGGACACTATGGCTAGACAGAACTTGATCGATAGCGACGTGTGGAGGATTGCTAAGAACCTCCGTGGCCAAAGAGACAAAGCCTCCCGACCAATCCATGACATCCGAGGCCTCGTGTATGATCCCCGAGCCAAAGCCAATGCGCTCGCAGATTACTTGGAACGTCTTTTTAGGCCGAGAGTTGACCCCAGGACGACACCTTTTCAAGTCAGGTTCGTCGCGATGAAGACGACTTACGGATTCCTATCTTCCGCCCTCATGAAGTCCAGGGCGCAATCCTGCGCCTCAAACCCAAAAAGGCTGCTGGACCAGACGGGTTAACGCCCCTCATGCTCCGCAACCTTCCTTTCAAGGCTGTGCTCTTTGTCACCAAAGTGTTCAATATGTGCATCAGCCTGGGCCACTTTCCACGAGAGTGGAGGGAGGCACGGGTGATATGCATATTGAAGCCAGGCAAAGACGCAACCCACCCCTCCAGTTACCGATCAATTAGTCTCCTGTCTACACTCTCAAAAGTGTTTGAGAGCTTACTTCTTGCCCGTATGCTTCCTCTGCTGAGAAACATTCAAGCTATCCCCCCTCACCAATTCGGTTTCCGTCCTGGGCACTCTACCATCTAACAGTTGCTGAGGGTTGTGGAGGCCTCAGCCCTGGGTTTCCAGAAGGGGTCCTTCACACCAGCGATATCTTTGGATGTGGAAAAGGCCTTCTCGACGACCTGGCACGCTGGGCTCCTATACAAACTCATCCAACTGGAGCTTCCCAAACACTACATACAACTCATACACTCATACCTCAAGCACCGCACTTTCAAAGTAGCGGTGGCGGGAAACACTTCGACACTAAGACCGATACGCGGCGGAGTCCCCGAAGGCTCTGTTCTATCCCCAATTCTGTTTAACATATACATGGCAGACTTTCCACATGCAACAGACGTCAACACTGTCCAATACGCGGATGACGTCATACTATACAAAACAAATAGAAACCTACACAGAGCTTTCACTCCCATACAAAGACTACTACGCCCAATCGAAGGGTGGTGTAGGCGTTGGCGAATGTCAATCAACCCGGCAAAGAGCAACGCCATTATTTTCACAAAACGCCGCGCACCCGCAAACGCCCCATTTACATACAGACGGCAAATGATCAGATGGAACAACTCCATAACCTACTTGGCGGTGCACCTAGATAAAGGTCTAACCTTCAGGGAACACATTGCCGGGACCGCCCATAGGGCACAGGGAGCAATCGCTCAACTGTTCCCTATGCTCAGTTCCAAGGCCATGCCAGTTCACCTGAAATTACACCTTTTAAAAACCCTGGTCATCCCTGTCATGCTATACGCCTGTGAAATCTGGGGTATGGCAGCTGACAGTTGGCTCGCACTTCTGCAAAAGGTACAGAATAAAGGTCTTCGGACCATTTATTCTGCATATCGCTGCTTTCCAACTAGGCTACTTCATGAGAGTTCTTCGCTCCCATATATCGAGGAGGAAATCAGACGCCGGGCATCTAAATTCTACGCCATTTTACCTAATCATGAGAGCGCTCTCGTTCTATCACTCGGCCGCTATTCCTGTCGCAATAGGCCTAAGCCCAAATTCAAGGTGCCGCGCCTTGCGTGTGGTCCCCTTGGATAACAAAGGAGCATAACCTAGCAACAGGAAAACATTCCAAATTTCCATCAGCCTTAATAGCAATACAAAATAACGGATAGCGGTATGCCCATGCTGTTCTCAAAACAGAGAACAGCATGCGCATAGCAAGCATACTCCAAGAATGTCATATCCGCCCGCTACAATTAGGATAAGCTTTAGCACAATCCGTCTGCCTCACAACTAAAACACCACAACCACTCTACAACCTTCATCCCATCTCTGCGGTTAAACCCACACAGGGTAGGTATGCAGCAAGCACACATAGGCTGAGCCTGCCATATTTGCTCGCTCACACTGCTAAATGATTAAACATACTTTCCTAGTCTATTGTTCCTTTTTTCTCTTAACAGTCACCGCGACGGGTGGCCGAGGTCGTTAAATCGCGGACTCATGAGCGGGAGGTCTGGGGTTTGAATCCTGCCAGGACTGTCCTCGCTGACTGAGGTTTTTTCCAGGTTTTCCTCGGTCCTCATAATGGCAAATGCTGGGGAGATACCTTAAACTTAGGCCTGGAACGTTTCCTTCCTTAAAAATAAATCCTTTCCTAATATATCATTTCATTTCATGTATCACCAGTGTACATCGCCTGTGGAGACTCTGTAGCAAAAACAGGCGTTAAACACTATTCATTCATTCTTAACAGTCCATTTCTATTTATTTTTTACTTTCTCTAAAAATTTCCCTACATCCTTACAATTTTTTTTCTATTATTTTATTTACATTGCTTTTCCCCCTAATTTTTACCCTTACTCTTTCTTTTCTCCAAGTCTCAATTAACTTACATTCATATATTTTGTGCTCTACATCATCTTTACACCAACATAATGGGGCACTCACCTTGTCAATATCCATTTCTTTGACCTTTTAACCTTCATACTCCTGCTCTTAACCAAGCTATCCCCATTCTTTCTTCATTATTAGCATTGTCTATATACCTCTCTCTTTCCCAGCTATTTTTCATTGAAACATAAAAACAAGGGACCTCTTCTCAGATAGCTAACTGAACAATTTTTGGATATCTAAATCCTCAAATCTTTTCCTAACCTTCTTCCAACAACCTTGTCATTTCTTTCTCTTTTTCCTCATATATCCTCTAAACCATTACCTTCTAATTATATCCCAGAATACTAACCCCACCTGTGTTTTGTAAACTTTATTCTTAGTATTTTAAACACTGTTTTAATAAATTATCACCATGTAAGTTCAAAATCCTGTACCAGTATATGCTCTCTCCATAACTATTCCCTTTCTAGTTACTCTTCCCTTTTCAATATGATTGACTTCATTTACTGTTGCTATTGTGAGCCCCTGAACTTCCTTACAGAACTTTCTATGAACATGGTCTACAACCACCCAGCCATTCTCAAGTTCCCAAATTTCAATACCATAAAGCATTCAGGCCTCAACCACCGAGTTGTATACCCTTTCCAGACATTTCATCTCCATCTCAGGCATTTTATAACACTGATTTAATTTGTTCTTTCCATTTTCCTCCTGTATCTATTCTTATTCCTAGGTATGTACAATCACGTACAACTTTATATTCTATATTTCCATTCTTCCATTTCTCATGTTTAATCAATTTGGTACCTTTCTTAGATACTAGAATTTTGGTTTTCTCTCTGTTTACTTTAAGCCCCATTATATACAATATTATTCTACCTCTTGTAATATAAATATATGACATCCATTTTTCTAGACATCACATAACAGAAACAAAATAAAAACTAAATATTGTAATTACAAAGCTGTTGACAATGGAGTGGTAATATATCCTAAACTTAAGTACTCATTTTTTTACATTAAACTCCATTTACTTACATAAAAGTAAGACGCGTTTTGGGAGAATCTCCCCCATCTTCAGTTGCTCACCGAACTGCCATTACTCGAAATGATGGCCAGGATAAGTTTAGGATATATTAAAAACTGTCTACAACATAGTTGCAGTGAAACAGGTATACAAAAAT
Source organism: Metallyticus violacea (assembly GCA_030762175.1). Lineage (NCBI taxonomy): Eukaryota > Metazoa > Arthropoda > Insecta > Mantodea > Metallyticidae > Metallyticus > Metallyticus violacea. The sequence continues at coordinate 8,835,068 of CM060846.1, forward strand.
AATTTTTAAAACAAATTTATGAAGTTCTATATAGCATGGAAACTAACATGTCTATGCATAGCTCCATTTGTTCCTGGATTTCTGATTTGGTCTTAGGTTCTTAGCAATGCCACACACAAACTCTAATGACTTCTAAATTTTTATAACAAAATATTGTGATCAACAGGCACCCTAAATTTAGGCTTAGAACGTTTCCTTGCTTTAAAAGAAAATACTTTCCCAGTTTACCTTTTCATCACATATATCATCAGTGTCACCACCTGTGATTTCTCAGTAGTTAAAACAGGCATTAAATATGGGCATTTTGGACAAAATGGAAAAATTATGTTCTTTTGAAAATTCAAAATAAAAAATTTGAGGAGTGAATTTGAACAAATCCACAATGGTGTCATGTTATAGATTAAAGGAAAGCCCTAATCATAAGCTTTAAAATGACACCTCTCTCTCAGTTTTCAAATACAACATTTAAGCATGTGGTGGTTAGCAAATTATGTGGTTTATATGGTATTTTAAAAAATGTATATAATAAAAATGGATGAATGAAATTAAAACAAAATAATTTTTTATTTATCTTATGATTAAAATACAAATACACAAAAAATTAACAAAATCCATGCCACAATGTTTCAAAATTAATTTTTCTTTGATTAATTTCAGTGGACTTACCCTTACACATTCCCATAATTGTACACATTCAGCCACATTGGGCCATAGCTCATGTAGTAAAATTAAAAAATAAAGGAAAAAACAATAAAGCTCATGCATTAAAGCTGCCCTGGTGAAGAAAAAATACATGCAAACATGTTGGTACATCACAAAATTATAAAACAGATGGGGAAAACTAAAGACAAGCATACAACATAATAATGTGGAAATTTGCTTCATTCATGAGGGTCTATGTTTACCACTGGATGCTTGTGACCACAAACTCCAAACTACAATATCTGCACTCCATCTCCTGTAATTAAGCTTGCTATAGCAATGTGTATACTCAATTTGTCGTTAAGTTTTATAAGTTTAGAAATTTTGCTTGATTGGTGTACTTACAAGGAAGTATGTTTATGAGTTTATAAATTTTGGTTCACTGGTGTGTATATACTGAAGTTTGTATCAAATATATAATAGATTTAGTTTAGTTTAATTCCTGGAACATTCCATGAGTCTCCAAACAGTCACAGAGACTTACAAACAGAATTTGCCATTTATAATTACCATAGTAACACACACTCTACATTTGCAAATAATATCATATAAACCTGCATAAATGGTAACAAAAATGAAAAAGCAACACCTAGAACACAAATTGTACTACATAACTATTTATGTATACCCAGTCTAGGAGTTGCAGAACCTTGCTGCTGGTGGTGGGGCTCGTGAGCCTTTACAAATCAACAGGCTATACCGCAGCAGCTTGCTACTGCACGGTCAACCAAGCCAGGCAGTTTGTGAGTAGACCAGACTAAGAAGCAACAAGCTTCATCATTTCTGCCATTCGTTTTTCATCTAACTTCATTTTCATTCATCACTCATTCATTATTCATCCAACCTCAAGGTGTAATGTGACCTGTGCCGAGGAGGGCATGGCACATGGAAGATGTGCATTGAACAGAGCCTCCAGAATACCAGGAGACTTTCCGGAGCATCTACCCTTACTCAGGTTGCGGGGCCTGGGTGTATCATTTTCCCTAGCTTCTCATGGGACCTAAATGGAAACTACTCAGAAAATCAATAATTTACTACTGAGGACTACATTTCAGTCCTCAGCCATTGCAATTCTATCCCTCTATGAGGAAGCTCTTTTGGAGCAAACCTCAGATATGAAGCATGTTAACTCTGGGCTAAAGAACCTTATGGCCCTAAAACAGTTAAATCCTGACTAGCTAAGGATGGCCCTAGAGGTCCTCCAGTTTAACCTCCTACATAAGAAGGCAGCCTCCTCCGACTTATGCAGAATATTAAATGAAGAAGGGATAGACTAGTCCTGATTCAAAAACTCTGGATTAACAGGTGCTGAATTTTAGGACTGGGAGAATGCCAAGGTAAGTTGATACATTGCAGCAAGAGAAATTGACCCAGAAGTTGTATCCTTGTTCACAATGAAATTCAATGCCTACCTCTTTTAGAATTTTGTTCTAGTGATGTCATGGCAAAAATTGATTGCAACATTGGGGGAAGGAAGGACGTACTGCTGAGATCTCTCTATCTCACCATTGATGCCAGCAATTCACCTATCAGGCAATTAGCACAGTTGGTCGCATTTTGCACACTAAGAGGAGAATAGATCAGACCATCTTTGGGTGTGATGCCAGCTCTAAGGCAGCAAGGATATCAACAATAAGGGTGAGTATCTTTTAGATTTCCTGGTCTCTAGTAGTTTACACATACTTAATGTTGGTAACAAGCCTACCTTTGCCACTGTATAAGGCAAGAAGTTATTGACATTGCTTTTAGCATGGAGTATATCTCTACTCAAATTACCAAATGGAGGGTCTTAGATGAACCATCACTATCAGACACAACTATAATCATTTAATTTCAATGTAGTAAAAAATGTCAATCTTTACAGATATCCCAGGAGAACCTGGGGGGAGCCCTATATGCATGATCTCTCAGATAGGACATGACAGATTGATAAGATTAGATCCTTCGATGATATAGACAAGGTTGCCTATCTTATCCAAAAGGTCATACTTGATTGCTATCATAATAACTGCCCCATTTGGGAATTTGCATGTCAAGTTATCACTATTCAAAGTGTCAAATGGGCAGTTAAATTTAAGTCACATGTGGAGATGGTATCTTTCCTGCTCTACTACAGAAAAGACCTGGCTCGCTTAATATACTTCTCTGTAACCACTTTCTGGCCTTCAGCTATGCTCCTCAAGCCTGAAGAGCATCCAGGATTGTGTTTATTCCTAATAATAAATAATTCATAATTACACTGAATAAATAATTGTAATAATTACATTGAAGCAAAAGCCTATTGACTACTTAGTCTTGCATCACTTCCTCTAAAGACTATGCAAAAACTGATCGAAAAACATATTTGAAGGAGGGTGTTGTCCAATACTCCCCTCCATTGAAATGAACATGCCTATCAGTCATCCACGTTTTGCATAATCGCATTACACTGCCTTGTTAGCAGACTGGAGGACTCCATGGCAACGAAAGAAATAGCTCTAGGGGCTTTCCTAGACATAGAGGGTGTTTTCAACAACATCTCTTATGAGTCTGGTTCTGGCTGCTCAGAAATATGGAGTTAATGAAACCCTCTGTAAGTGGATAAACTCCATGCTTCTGAGCAGAAATACTACTGCTAGTCTTCTTCAGAAAACAAAAGGAACTGTTGCAACAAGGGGCTGCCCACAATAGGGTATACTTAACCCCCTTCTTTGGAGCCTCGCGGTGGACAATCTAGTCCAAGATGTGACCCGGGAAGGGTATTATATACAAGGCTATACAGATGATATAGCACTGATAGTCTCAGACATGATGAACAACTGGCTGAGAAAAATTCAGAGCTGGTGTATGCAGAAGGGTCTAGCAAAAGAGTTGCCATTCCATTTATTAACAGGAGGAATCTCAAAGGCTTAGGCAATCTTAAACTTGGTAGTTCAACCCTGGAATATTCTGAGTCTGTCAAGAATCTAAGGTCTGTAAATGGATAACAAACTGATCTGGAAAAGCCATATTAACAATATTCTCCATAAAGCCAGGTCTCTTGTAACCACCAGATGCATTATTGGATCAAAGTGTTTTAAAAGCACTTTCTTCTGACCAGGTAAGATCTAAACTGGTACGGGAGTGTGAAAATGCCTTGTCTACCCTGGCATTCCTCAACAGGCTTGAACTGCGGTGGGAGCTGGGACATCAGGTCATTTATGGGAATGAGATATCAAGTCGGTTGGCAAAAAGAGGCATTGATATACCCTTTTTTGGTCCTGAGCCCATGGTTGGAATCAGTACCCATACTGCTTAGATTGCAGTAAAACATGGATTGGGGATCAACATTCACTAAGGTGGCGAACCTATCTTGGACAAATCCAAGCCAGGAAATTATCCTAGGTCCTTGTAATAATCTCTCTAGATCTATTCTCCAATTGGACAAAAGTGGAATAAGAAAACTAATTGTGTTAATCACTGAATAGTCATTTCAGGTAACATCCATGAAAAGTGGGTCTACATAAAGAACCTATTTGCAGAATATGTAAACAGAGCAAGGAATCTGCCTAGTGCAGCCTGTTTGAGCATCCAATCCTGGAAAGAAAGAGGCTTGTTTTCTCCATAACCAGTGAAGACCTGGGAAAGAATGCCAAATTAGAACCAAACACTGCGACTTGTGCAAGGAAATGATTTTGGAAAACAGTTAAGGCATCCCTCCTAATGGGTTATCGCAATAAGCCTTATAGGCTGATGTACTGGAGGATGCTAAAACTCCACTAATTTCCCCTAATACCTACCTATCTATTTACATATACATTGATAAAAAATTATTAGTGTTTTTAACACTAGAACACCCGAGCTTCAAGAACTCCCTAAAACAACTGTTAATTGACCGCTACTACTTTCTTATGCATTTTTAATAATTTTTCTCACCAAAAACTATGGAATTTCTTACATATCACCTTCCAGCCTATTGTGATGGTAAAGAGGAAATGGTTTTGCTTCTAAATAGCAAGCCAGATTCAAATCCAATTTGCATTAACTTCCAGAGTGAGTTTGTATATGTTTGGTTTCTTCTCAGTATCACATCATAAAGTGCAATTCTGACTCTGGATGAAATTTCTTACTTATTGCTTACTAGACAACTGTAGTAATGTAGAGGGAACAACATGGCTTCTGAGCTGTGAGACAGGTTTGAATCCAGCTTGAGTCCAGCTTCTGGTTTCAATATTTTTATGTTCATGGTTTTTGCTCACATAATTCAATGATGCATTCATTACATTTGCTCATTAATCATTTCGTTCGTCTATTACAAGGTACTTCAGGCTAAATGGTTTTAAATAAAAACGGCTTTGTTTCTTATTTCAGGTATATGCTCATGTTTTCCTAGAAAATTAGAAATATTTTATTACAAGAATTTGTTTTATTCTATGCTATGTAGTAACAAATTATGTGCACAAAAAGACATAAATTATATAAACAGATTGTATGTACACAGAAATATGTTACACTAAAACATTCTCAGAAATATTGGAATCAAAATTTTTACAGTGTTTTTTGCTTATAGAAGAACCACATACAATTTTTTTACATGCCGAACAAGTGTCTTTGGCTTTGTTTTTCTTGCATAACCCTATTTGACATGTCTTCCATTTAGCAGCCTTTGATGTTCCTTTATTCCTATCATCAGCCATTGAACGATTTGATTTATTTTTGGATGCTTGTTAACATCTCAGGTCATCAACGTCCCATTCTATTCAGGACGTGAAACGGCTGACAAATTTTGCTCAGAGGCCTCTTCTTTCAGGCTTGAGGTTCTTTTTCATGCTGTAAATGTACAACACAGAACCCAGGACTTTACTTCATTTCCAAAGGAAGCCATACTTAGGATTTTTATGCCCGAAAAAAATCCATCGATCCTGGTCGGGTCTGAGCCTGCGAACTTGGGTTTAGAAGGCAAGTATGGTTGCCATTATACCACCAGGACCGACTATCATCAGCCATAAATGATATTGACAGTAGCCAACAAGAGTGTGAATTCCTGTCATAGCCAGTTCTTGCACAACTTACATTATGAAAGACCAACTTAACATTGTAGAGTCAACTGAATCATGCAATGATATCAATTAATTGTAGAGTCAGTTATTAGCTTATACAAGGTGGGTTGCTAGGCCTAGAATGTTATATAACACATGAATGGGCCAGCATCTCGTCACGGCTCTAATACTGTATTTGTAAAACATCTGATCTATAACATCTATACTGCATTTGGTGTTATTGTAAAAGGTGACCATTTCAGCAGTTTTTTACTTAAGTTTTCATCTATAGTCACACGGAATCCATAGTGTTGAGAATAAGTACGTTTTTCTTGACCTTACCTTGGTAAGATGTGAGAGTAATATCATCAGCTTTGTAAATAAAGCTTGAATGAAGTACATATTGGCTCTTTTTCAAAGAAGATAGCACTTCAGATCTAACCCTATTCAAGGTACCAATAATGCTTGTACTGCTCTTTTGGATTTCTCTTGCCAGTTTGATAGATGTTTGGGGGAAAACCCATGTATGGCCATCCATTTAGAATGTACCTCAATTTAGCATCGGTAAGCAACCATTATATCATACCATACTTATCAGCCTTCCTACTCATGTATTGAGTGAAAGGGCATCGACATTTCGACAGAAACGGCTGTTGATACGCAGTCATGATGATGATTATGGTTTATAGGGTGAAAAACTGCTAAGGTCATTAGTGCCCAAACACACTAAAACCTGGTCTAAGAATAAAATATCTACACCCAAGTCCAATGCAGCAAAGGGAATTAACAATAAGAAACCCAAAACAAATAACAGGGTTAAAATTGTCAACAAACTAAAGACTGTTACTAAAACCAGCCGCAAGAGCAGAAAAATCATAACAGTCTTATAACGGTCTAAAATTGTTACAATAAAACGCCAAAACAAACAAGGGCATTTTTATCACAACAAATAAAGACTGGTAGTAAAACGCGTCAGCAAAGAGCTGAAAACATACCAGTCTTATAAAAGTCCAAAATGGTAACAATAAAACCCCAAAACAAATAACAAGGGCAATATGCACCGCAACAATTAAAGATTGGTACTAAAACGCATCAGCAATAGCTGAAAAACAACAGTCTTAAAATAATCTCTAAAATGCCGTCATAAATGAAATGATATAAAATAACACCTTGCTTCAAAAACCACAAACACGGGTAAAACAGACCACTTGTTCCACAGCAACCACATCATCAGCAAGTAAGTCCTCAATAGTGGAAAGCAAACCGATTGAAAGTCTAAAAGCTCCCAGATGATGGCATTCAAGTAAAATGTGACGCACTGTAAAGAAGTGGTCACAGTGAGGGCAAGCTGGAGCTGGTTGACCATTAAAAAGGTGACAGTGACTAAAACGGCAATGCCCAATTCTCAGACGAGCTAAAATTACTTCTTTGCGACGAACTGCGCGAGAAGTCGACATGTTAAAAGGGGCGGATTTACATTCACGAAGCTTATTGGTGGGTATTAAATTCCACTCATCGCGCCAGCGCGAGAGGATGCCTCGACGAAAAGAATGTTGAAAAACCCCCAAGTAAAAACGATGCTCGTACCCAGCAGGGTCTAAAAGGGTAGATTTAGCTGCGACATCTGCGGCCTCATTACCTGGGAGTCCCACATGTCCAGGTATCCATAGTAGTGTCACCCTGACGCCAGCGTCGAAAAGAGTTAACACTACATCCTGGATCTTCTGTACAAGAGGGTGGTGGTTGTAGGGATTTCTAAAACTTAAAATGGCACTCAAAGAGTCGGAACAAATAACACTGTCCCCCAGCCCCTGATCAGAAATAAATAAAATCGCCCGATAAATAGCATAAAGCTCCGCCATAAAAATGGATGTCGCAACGTTAAGACCATACGTAAAACTTGCTCCATTAAAAACAAAAGCACATCCTACTACTGTGTCAGATTTCGAGCCGTCGGTATATATAAAATTTCAGCCATTAAAAGAAGTAGTAATCTCGCGAAAATGACTACGAATGCTGCGGTCGAAGATTTAGGACAGGACGTAAGCCCAAGATGAACGGGGGCCTCTGCTAAGAGCCAAGGGGGAGAAGAAGTTTCCCCGGCTAAGAAGAAAGCAGGTAATTCCAATTCCAGCGTCCTTAAAACCTCCCGAAAACGAAAGTCAGCAGGCTTAGGAGTAAAAGACCGAGCAACGTAAAAACCATCGAAAGACACATTAAAAAACGGCCCATTCGTGGGATGACGAGGTTGCGCAGCTAAGCGACAACCGTAAGCAGAAAGTTAAACATCCCTACGATAAAACAACGGAGGTTCTCCATACTCCGCACATAAACTTAACACAGGACTGGTTGGGAATGCTCTAATGGCAACACGGATACCCCGGTGATGAATGGGGTTAAGGCGACGAAGAACATAAGGTCGCGCAGAGCCGTAAACAACATAGCCATAATCCAGTTTGGACCGGATAGGAGAGCGGTAAAAACGTAAAAGAACCGTCCGGTCAGCTCCCCAGGATGTACCACTTAAAACACAAAGAACGTTCACACTTGCTTCCGAGTTGTTCTATATGCGATGACCAGCATAATTTCCTATTAAACATTAAGCCAAGGAATCGAACTTCGTCTGCGAAAGCAAGAGCATCTGGGCCAAGATGGAGAGATGGTGATGGATACTCCTTATAGTCCGCAGTAATGGATTCAGATGACCTGTAGCATGTGATGCAATTGTCAATGATTTTGGTCCAGATATCAAGAGGCCAAACACTGTTAAGAGGAAGTGGAGTAACTCATTACAAGAACTCTCACTTTCGTAAATGTACTCTCGATCAAATTTGTTCACTTCAGATTGCGTTGGAGATATATTTCAAAGAGTTTTCAGAAAGGCCACAATCGCAAAAGGGATGTATTGTGTGCACTTAGTAAATAGCCTGCCCCAGTACGAATGTCAAGACAAAGCTCGAGTACAAAATGAAAGCTACATGACAATGAAAAGCTAAATGAAATTTTAGATACGGATATAAGAACTGTAAAACAGTGACTCACACACTATGGTACAATGAGTTTGAACCATATTTGTTGTGCAATGATGATATTGCCAGTTACAACTGCGAAATACATGGGGAAACAGTCAACTGACCGCCTCCGAGAACCGATGGTAAATTTGCTATTATTTTAAAAAGTTATGCCTGATATGCAAAAAAAAAATTGGTGAGCCTAACATCATTGAAAGGAATTAAAAGTCATAAAACCATTGAAAAATACTTTAAAAAATACCGAAATTATCAGTGTTCAAAAATCAAAAGCGGTCAATTAACTGTCATTGAGCATTCTAGTGTTAAATCAGTATATTGTCACTCATATATTACTTTACAGAATAATAGTTTTTACAAAGGTATTTTCTTAGTTTTGAAGGATTTACCATTATTTATTAAGGCTTTTGGCTAGAGGGTAAATTGTTTTGTACTAAAATGCAATGATAATAAACCCCTTTATTATCGCAGGAAACTGTTAAACCCGATCTATGTAGATTTGCTTTATGTCTACTATTCTTGTCATTTACATTTTGTACAAATTTTTCTTTATTTGTTATATAAAAGTACAGGAAGGATAATGTATATCCACATGGATGAGATAAAATTTTCAATTGCCTAAGTAGTTTCTGCATGAATGTCTGCTATGTGTACCAGCAATTATTCATGTATTTTTATTTTCTGTAATAGGGAGACACATTCCCTTTAAACTGAGTTTCCCAAAAATATAAGACCATATTTCATTATTGAGTGGAAATAGGCATAATAAATTAATTTTAAAGTCTTAATTGAATCCAACGTTAATAATAAGCATGTTGCATAGCATGCACTGCTAAGTTTAGGTATAATAGGATCAATGTGATCTTTCCAATTCAAATGATTATCAATTGTTAAACCAAGGAATGTAATATCTTTGGTTTGTAGAAGTACACTGTTATAATATCCTATATGTAATAAGGGATTTGGAGATCTGTGAGCAATAATTTTCATAAAATTTGTTTTATCTAGATTTAGCAAAAACTTATTTGCTTTGAAGCATACACGAAAGGCCTCAGAACTAGATATGGTTTAATGGCACAATCATTAAGTCTATTTTAATTTATCAATATGCTTGGATCATCTGCAAATAGAACAGTATTGCCTACATCTTGAACAGATAAGTAGAGATCATTTATATACATCAGTAAAAGAAGAGAACCTAGAACATATCCTTGAGGCACTTCATGTTAAACCATTTCCCTCTCTGATGCATAGTTTTTATTTTTAAAGGGACAATTAATTGCTACTATTTGTCTCCTTTTGTCAAGGTAGGATATAAACCATTTTAAATGTTGGTTTTTTATTCCGTAGAAAGCTAATTTATCTGTCAGAATTTCATGATTGACACAATCGGAAGTCTTTGCAAAATTACAAAATATTTCTCCTCAATGTACTGTTTCATTAAATGCACTTGAAATTTCAAAGTGAGATTAAAGATTGCATTTTCCACTGAAATTCCTTTCCTGAATCCAAACTGATCAATAACTAGAATATTACTTAAATGTAAATTGGAACTTGCACAGTGAAGCTAATCATATTAATTGATATCATTGTATGATTCAGTTGAACTACACACTCTTAAAGCTTCACTTACTTTTCATAAATGTATGGAACCGGTTTCGAGAACATTTAGTTCCCATCTTCAGCCAGGCTAAAGTTCAACTGTCGGATCATTCGTTGAGCTGTGGGAATGTATTTTCTGCTCTGTGGCGGTGTGATAAACTTGTAGTTTATGTTTTCATCCCCAGCAATGTCAAAGTTCATTATGGTAAATAGTAAAAGGGAGTATTGATGGAATTAACACACCAATGAGATTCTGAAAACATGTACAGTCATTCCAAAAGAAACAATATACAAAATAAAACAGAGCAACCCTAAAATAGCTAAGTTATATGGTTTACCTAAAATTCACAAGACTGGAAATGGTATGCGTCCCATCATTAACATCAATACTCCCTCTTACTATTTAGCAAAGTGATTAGCTAATAGATTCAACACATTACCAAAATTTCAAACCAGGATCATATCAGTTAATAGAAAAAATTAAAGACATAAAATTGCATCCCTCTGACACTCTTATATCTTTTGACGTAGAATCTGTGTTTCCGAGCATACCAAAAGAAAAACTCCTGATTTATCTACATGATTGGCTAAAAACAAGTGGAATTAATGATACACACATAAAAGAATACATCAAACTCACAGCAATTTGCATAAACCAAACCTTTTATACTTTTAAAGGAAAATTTTATAAACAACAAGCAGGACTTACAATGGGCAGCCCCCTATCTCCATTTCTAGCTAACTTCTTCATGAGTAGATTTGAAACACACATCAATACAGCTTTTCCATACATATTTAAGGTATGGTACAGATATGTAGAGAATATATTTGCCATAGTTAACAAAAAACTCATTGACGATGCCTTAAAACTTCTAAATATACAAAATATAAACATATTTACATACGAAATAGAAACAGATAACATGCTGCCATTCTTGGATATTAAAATAATGAAATGCCAAGAAAATCTTACATTTGGAATATACAGAAAGAATACACACGCAGATAATTACATCAAAGCTGACAGTTTTAACCCCACAGCGCAGAAACATGCAGTAATTAACAGTTTAACACACAGGCTAGTTAACCTACAAATTAGCAAAGAAGGATATTTTAATGAATACAAACAAATAGAAGAAACAGCAGTTAAAAATGGTTTTAAAAAGAACTAGTACATAAAAAGGTGCAGAAATTCAAGAGACAAAAATATATCAAAGAAACCACAACACTTTCAGCAAGAAAAGATAAACCAATTTTTAAAAAATTCACATATCATCCATGGGCCACAAAAAAATTTCGGAATATTCTTAAAAGATTTTAATATCTGGTTCGCACTGATTAATAGATTTAATGTTAAAAAGTTACTGATAGACAATGTTAATGACAGTATTCCACAAGAAGAAAAATCAGGTATTTACAAAATAAACTGTGCAGAATGTGAAAAAATCTACATTGGAAAAACAAAGAGAAACATAGGCACACGGTTAAAGGAACATAAAGTACAAGCAAATAGAGAAATCAGCAGTAGCATATCATTTTTGAACACAAAATCACGACATAATAAATAAAGCAAAATTATTAAAATCAGTACAAGGACCTACGGAATTAGCAACCTGGGAGAAAATCTACATCTACAAATACAAAGACAGCATAATGAACTTCGACAATGCTGGGGATGAAAACATAAACTACAAGTTTATCACACCACCACCAGAGCAGAAAATACATTCCCACAGCTCAACAAATGATCTGACAGTTGAACTTTAGCCTGGCTGAAGATGGGAACTAAATGTTCTCGAAACTGGTTCCATACATTCATGAAAAGTAAGTGAAGCTTTAAGAGTGTGTAGTTCAACTGATTCATACAATGATATCAATTAACTAGAATATTGCTACTTTCAAGATAATGGTAAAGCCCTATTGTGCATTACTTTCTCAAACGCCTTAGAAAATGAAGGTGAAATAGACATAGGCCTACAATTAAAGATACATATCTTTTCTTTGTTTGTGAACAGAGGCTTCACTATCGAATATTTTAGCCTTTCAGGAAATACACCAGATGTTAAACTTCATTACACAAATGACTAAGGGAGGCACTTGCAGGCCAACATCTATTTTATGACAACTTTACAACTCAAGAACTCAATCAATTATCTCTTAAGAAGAAAACGAGTCCTGGACCAGAAAAAATTCATAGTGAATATTCTACATCTACTGCTAAACATATTCAACAAGATCTGGAACAGTAAAGATAGTATTCCTGCTCTATTGAAAAAAGCCAATCATTCCAATTAAGAAGAAGGGCAAAATAGTAGGCGAGTTAGACAGTTATAGGCCTACATCCTTAACCTCAGTACTTGCTAAAGCAATGGAGAAAATGGTCACTACAAGATTAACTTACTATCTGGAATCTCAAACTCTCATTTCAGACCATCAAGCAAGTTTCAGAAAGCACTATTCAACAATCAATCAGGTTTTACATTTAAGACAAAATATTCAAAATACCTTGAACAAAAAGAAACAATGCTTACTCTTTAAAATGTAAATTGGAACTTGCACAGTGAAGCTAATCATATAATTGATATCACTGTATGGATTCAGTTGAACTACACGCTCTTAATGCTTCACTTACTTGTCATAATGTATGGAACCGGTTTCCAGAACTTTTGTTCTCATTTTCAGCCAGGCTAAAGTTCAACTGTTGGATCATACAATGATATCAATGCTTACTCTCTTGTTCACTTCGAAAATGCCTTTAACAAAGTATGGAGAGAGAAGTTCCGTTTTAAGATGAGTAATATTGGAATAAGAGGAAACTTGTTGAGATGGTTGATGGACCTATTATCACAAAGGTACATAGCTGTAAAATGGCATAGTATTCCCTCTAAATTGCATAGGACTAAAGTAGGCCTTCCTCAAGGTGGTGTCTCCAGTTTAATTCTTCTTAATATTAACATAGATGAAATATTAGCTGACTTCCCAAAGGCAAATATGGGATTGTTTGCAGATATTGCATTTTGAGATTAGCCCTTAAAAAAAAAAAGCAGAATAAACATTACAAAAAACTATAAAATGAAGCAGAAAATTATCAATAGCATGGAAACATGGGCATTCACCAACAATATGGAAATAAACACTAAAAAAACAACTAAAATGTAAATTGCAACTTGTACAGTGAAGTCAATCATATAATTGATATTATTGTATGATTTAATTGAACTACACACTCTTAATGCTTCACTTACTTGTCATAATATATAGAACCAGTTTCAAGAATAGTAGCCCATCATTTTTGGACAGAAAATCACGACATAGAGAATAAGGCAAAATTATTAAATCAGTACAAGGACCTACAGTAGCAACTTGGGAGAAAATCTAAATCTACAAATACAATGGTCTCCAAGAAGAACGACTCACCTGAGGTATTAAGAGTGATAGCACTTAGTACACTAAACAACTATTATCCAAATAATACATGGTGTAGACTGTATACAGGTGAATGTATTAAAATTGGAGAAGCACACTTTGGAGTATACTGTGAAGAATTCTCTCAACATACACCCACCGCCACGGGTGGCCGAGGTTGTTAAGGTGCAGACTCGTGAGCAAGAGGTGTGGGGTTCGAATCAGGACCATCTTCCCTGACTCAGGTTTTTTCCAGGTTTTCCTCAGTCCTCATAAATGGCAAATGCTGGGGAGGTGCCCTAAACTTAGGCCTGGAATGTGTCCTTCCTTAAAAAATTCTTTCCAAATATATCATTTCATCTCATGTATCATCAGTGTCCACCGCCCGTTGTGCCTCAGTGTTAAAAACAGGTGTAAAACACTATTCAAAAAAAAAAAACATTCACCTTTTGGACAGTATGCTAACAACTTTGATGGTGAAATAATAGCCATTAGAGCAGCTTTACAAAATCTACACTATAGACCTATCATAAATAAAAGAATTGTTATTTTAAGTGACTCTAAAACAGCACTACAATGTGTAATGAATTACAGTTATCCACCAAACACACTATAAATGAAATAAGAAAATTATATCATACAATCCAGATTAGAAATAGCTTTACAAAGTATCCCGAGCCATGTGGGATTGAAGGGGAATGAGATCGCTGATATTTCAGCAAAAAAGGAGCTGCCATAAAATTAAAACCACCTTTTGAACTAGAACTTCCCTCTAAATTGTAAACTCATAAAAGATCAATATCTGAACAAGAACAACAAAATATCAAACAAAAACCTAAAGGAAAACCATATGAAGATCTAAATACTTTCAAACATCTTTTATTAAGACCAAGAAAAATACGGAGCTGCACAATTCTGCTTACGTGTTGGGCATGATTGCCTATCAGAACATCTCTTCAGGATGAAATTAATCAAGGCCAGCCACTGCGTAAGGATGTGAATACTATCTTAAATAAAGTCTACTGATATGCAGCCAACTAGATAGCAAAAACAAATGAAAAATAATTTGGAAACTAGGAAAAAAATGATAAATACAAGCATTCCCAATTGCCACAAGCAACGAACCAACCAATCAACTACGTCTAAGGGAGGTACTAATTCCCTTTGCAGAGGTCTTTATGACGTTGCTGTTAATCTCATTATATCCAAAAAATTTTTAGTTTTCTAATGATAATAATTTCCAGTGGATTAGTGATATTTAGTGTGAATTCATTATTCTGACTGGGAAATGATTGTAAATTCCTTAAATCACCCCTTAAAACCCAAAGTATAAATTTAAATGTTTTGATGCATTAACAAAATAATCATTAAATACATCTGCTACATCTTCAGGTGTTGTATCTCACGATTGTTAATGTTTAAAATTATTGTATCTTCTTGTTGCAAATTGTTTTTTGACTGGTAAGCATTTGGTATTCGAGGCCTTTCGCTGCTTTTATTATATTTTTTAAAATGTATTTTTAATTTAGGGTCTTTATATAATTGTCTTTTATGTTGTCCTAGTTGAAATTATTGTAAATGACAAATGCTATGCTCGTAAATATTTAAAATATTTATAACTGTTTCATTAACTCCTGGAATATTCTAGGGACTTAAAAAAAAAAAAAAAAAAAAAAAAAAAAGGGGGGGGGGCAATCATGGATTTTAAGGAAAATACAATGCAATTCTTCGCTAATAATTTTATAATAATATAAAATACTTCCGCAGTTTTAACAGGCTGAGTTCAATGTCATGTACTTTTGTATATGTTTTGTATTTCTGTATCTGTAGTGTGTGTCAAATGCAGTTAGCTGTATTTATAGCATTGTTTATCTTGCTTCATTATATTTAATTGTAGCCTTAAAAATGTACCTTACTTCATTCACTAAATGTATGAATTCACGTATCCCATTATCTATGGTAATGCAGAATATTGTGTTTGAAATGTTACACATTCACAAGCCTACGCTCACTATGCGATCTATTGGGCAGCAACTTATTGACTAAGACACTTTGTTGTGCAAGAAATCATCCAATAAACAGATTCATTACCTATTGCTGCTAAATGGTTGATTGTCACAGTACCCAATTTTCAAGCAATTACTTTTGTTAATCAAGTATTTTCGGGTCAATGTGCCATAACTGACGCTACACAGCTGTTTATAAAATAGCCGACAGAATAGCATAAAACTGCTAATAACGCCAACTGAGCCAACTTACAGATAACAAAGCAGCCGAACGTATGTGCTTTAGAGTTGGCAATAGAAGCAAAACCAAATAATTTTATGGGCAATCTGTTTGAAAGTGGTTATTGGGCAGTTCCGAAACGAAGAAGAAATGTGCATTGTTAGGTCATGTTTTGATATCGCGGTGGTTGTGAGAAATCACGACGCATGTTTAAAAGTACATTTATTAAAATATAAATTCTCAGTGTTGGGATGCAATACCAACGAAGACGATGAGAAATTTAAACTATTTCGTTTCCCGAAAAATGCTAAATGGTAAGTAAAATTTCAGCGTGTTTATGACCATTTGTATTTGATTCTTGAAGGTACGAATGCCCATTGGATTGAAAAAACTATCGACCCCAGTAACATATATTCAAAATGATATGTTTAAATACCCTATGCATATGTGTATTACACAAAATGTGTTAAATGAGTAATAAGAGTTTTTCACAGTATTTCAACAAAATATATCGTAAATTCATAAGTTGATAACTGAATAGCATTTTCCTTCTAATTACCTTTTATCCCAAAAAATTATAGAAATACTAGTAGTAAACACAACGTGGTGTAAAGTAAAATGTGCTTTCTTAATTCATTTAGGTAATTATTCCGAATAGTTTCCAGCACTTAGGTTCTTGTTGCACTCACTTATTTTGTTGATCCTGACTAGTTGCTTATGATTTTTGCCGCTAAATGACACCACATACGTATTGCTGCGGTTAAAGATTTGCCACCACTACAACAATTTAACTGCTAACATTGTAACACACAATTCGCTATCAATTTATATTTACGAAAAGGTGGTGAGCTTAGGCCGTCAGCAAACCACTGGATCCACCGGTTTCAAGAATTTACGCAAGGTTATCGTAAGAGTTAGGTTAATGTGTGTGTGTGTGTAAATGAATTAATTGCGAATTTAATTTTTTCGGAGTTTCCGCTAAAATTGCGCTATAATCCCAGTTATGTTCCCATTCTTAAAAACAAAAAAAAATTGCTCTGGTGGGGCCTGGCTGGGCTAAAGCAAATAACAGACCTCTCCCTCTGCAAGGTGCGGATTGAGGAGTATGTCATCCCTAGAGTCCCCGTGCATTGTGATGGTGCACTGGGCCTCACCATGTGAGCAAATGCTCTGCCAATCACCGCAGTACGCGCTGAGTAATCAAACTGACCACGTAGTACGCTGGAGGGGTTGCCCTTGCTACCTGCGGTATGCAAATCCTTCTGTCCTTCCTCCAGCTAGCAGAAGGCGCCCTTCGGCATGGGACACGGTGTCCGAAAGCCGGAGCACCTATGCTGTTAGAGCCACCCCACACTTCACAGTACACAACAGCACGACCACAAACAAAGCATACCAACCAACCACGTTGAGGCAGACCGGGTCAGTACCCAGTCTGTGCATAGTTGCTGTCTACCTACCCGAGCTTGGGTTTAGGGTTTCGCCATAGAGGGAGAAGAGGGTTTTAGGATAATTTTATTTAGTGCGTGAAGGTTTGATGGAGCAAGTGCAAATTCTCTAAGGTGTGAAGGGTGGATCTAGCGTCCTTGGTATTCTGTAATGTGAACGTGTTGGTAGCCTAATTTGGTTATCAGCATATTCACATGGATTAATGACGTAGTAAAGTGCAAAGTGCAGTGTATCAATGTTAGGATTTTATTCGCGTAGCATACAACACACCGAGAGAGAAATACCTTCACTAACGCGTATGGAATAAACAGCCACCACAGTACCAATAGTGGGCCAATCTCTAACCAGGTGTGTACAACCCACCTGGTTAATTACAGGTGAAACAATTTGATACCATCCTAAACATAGATAATAGCTTAATAGCAGCCAGCACTTCTTCTTGGTTGCTCGAGCAGAACACATCAGCCAGATAGCAGTCGATTCTTCGCCTCCGGGCCAGTAACCAGTAATGAGTGGCCGATTCTTCATTTCTACAGCTGCCCATCGCCTATTGACTATATAGTGACAGGGAACAGAGCGGCATGCCCCAACTAACTCTTCTATTGCTGAACCACCATCTCGGAAGCACCTTCATTGTAATCTGCTGACAGACGAATTTCAACCAGTTTGACGCAACTGACTGACATAAACAAGTCATACAGGGGTGAAATAAGTGCTAAGGGCTTGCCTCAAGCCCGTGGGGGCGCTCCCTCACGCCTGGTCTGTTTTCCTGATCTCCAGGGGGACGACCCCTCAATGTGGCACAAACAACTGCTGAGAAGAAAATCTGTTTCTTCTAAGACAAGACGTAAGACTTCCTCACGTCTTACTCCTTCCCCACTCCCACACTTTCAGGGTAGGTTTATTGATATTGCGGCGATCGCAGCTCAATTATCTAACCAAGCACCCGTATTGAAGGGAGAAGAAGTGCTTCCCACCATTGAAGGTGGGAAAATGAATATTGAAATTGAAAGAAAAATGGAAACTGCTAATCTACAGCAGGCGGGTAGCTCTAGTGGCAACCAGATACCTAACGATGCAATTCTAAGCCAGGAGTTTCACGAATAAGGTGATAAAGGCTTCACCGTAGTCTCCCATCAAAAGCGAAGGCGTGTGCAACCGTACACCCCCTCCTACACCTAAACCACCTACCCTTGCACCTGTTCTGGCACCCAATCAAGATAATACGCAGAGAGATAAGAAGATACCTTCTACTTTTGTGAATCCTTTTCCGAACTACCTAGCAGTATGCGAGAGCTAGCTGCTATTACTAAAAATAGTGTTAGTGATGCGTGGCAAAACAGCACCCGCCTACAAAATTATTCCGTAGAACACAACCATGATGTCACGGAATTTCTAAAGAAGAAAGGTATTTGTTACTACACCTACCAAGTTGAGAATGTTAAAGAACACAGGAAAGTGCTCCGCCGACTTGAGTCAGAGACCACACCTGAAGAAATAGGAATGACCCTAAAGGAAGAGGGCATGTCCTAAGTAGGCCCCAGGTCACATTCAAATAAAGAATCTTGAATCTTGAAACACTGGTGATATATAAAATGAAATGGTTTATTGGGAAAGGGTTTTTTTTTTTTAAGGAAGGAAACGTTCCAGGCCTAAGTTTAGGGTACCTCCCAGGCATTTGCCAGCTATGAGGACTGAGCAAAATCCGGATAAAACCTCAGTCAGATAGAACGGTCATGGCGGGATTCCAACCCCAGACATACCGCATTAAGTCCGCGCATTAACGACCTAGGCCACTCTGGCGGAGATTAGACGTCCTGAAAGAGTACACCATGCATATAGAATGTTTAGCTCAATTAATTGTGGACTTCGGCAGACAGTCCAAAGTGACATTTACCCCCCATTAAAATTTGCTACGCTTTCTGAAGGAGTCAGCGCCCTAATCCGTTTATCTGATTTCTAGTGGCACACACCTACCCGCAAACTTTTTCCCTTTGCATACCTAAAAGCGAACGGAATCTTAGCGCAGAAAGAAGACCTGCCAGAGTTCATGACGCAGCACGAACTAGGTGTTGTGTTAATTTGTTAAACACATTTCTGTTCTAGGCTAAATTCCAGGACTCCCCGTTATGTATCATAAAGGTCGTATAGATCGCAGTGGAGGGTATGTGGCCATACTCATAAAATCACAATTATCACACAAACCCATGCCCCTACCTCTAACTCAAAAATGTGGAGGCTGTTGCTGTACTTACAAGCATAGGAGGCCGGGAACCAGCTCTGATTGAGGGGTATCATCCCCCGGGTATATTTATACAAGCGGAGTATCAGAGTGTTCTGCAACCCTTTCCAGTTACGCTCTTAGCAGGGGACTTTTATGCCAAACATGGGCAATGAAACCGTGAAAGAGCCAACAATCGGGGTACACAACTGGCAAACTTTGTCAATGCAGAAACTTCCCTTGACGTTCAGGAACGCGCTCCGCTACATTTAGGCCTCGGAACGGCAGGTCAAGTGTAATAAGTGTAGTATTTACAAAACATATACCTTATTACTTAGACCTAAATACAAAGGGTGCTCTACACTCTGACTATGATCCAGTAGTGCATGAGTTGCTAACATGTCCAATGGCCAACATTAGCAAAAACTGGACTTATGATGTGAACTGGGAAGCTACAGTAGTGGTTCTAGATGAAACGATCCATCCGAATCCTAGAATCAACACTAAGGATGAATTAGAGGAAGCAGTTGCTGTATTTGCAGATACAGTTACCTTAGTGGTCAAACAACATACATACAACCCCAGCAGAGAGTACCAACCCTTACACTCTGCCACAGAATATTCATGATCTACGCAAACAAGCCAGAAGGCTTAGACGGAGGTCTCAAAGACTTAATGATACAAATTCGTTAAGTTTATACCGTGCCTTCAATTCAGGACAAGGTGTCTGATTAGACAACATAGAGCTAAGACTTGGGAGAACACGGTTAATAGAATAGACTTAACCGATAAACAACCATGAAGAATTGTCCGAAAATTAAGAAGGGAAAAAGACACTCACCTACATCCCCTTCCAGCAAATACAGGCAGATTAGTGTACCAGCCACAAGAGAAAGCCACTGCGTTGGCTGATGAGCTTGACAAATGGTACAACCCTAGAGATGACATCCAGGCGCGTAGGATTATAACGCAGGTCCGTGATTTCCTGGACACGGATCCGCAGGATAATTGTTATTGAAAAGTGTTTAACGCCCGTTTTTACTACTTAGGCACCACAGGCTGTCCGCAGGATAAAGATGAGCAGAACAGGCTGCCAGTAAATTCACCTAAAGAGGTGGAAGGGCAGCTCAAACATTTAGAGCCCTACAAAGTAGCGCGGCACGATCGGCTCACTCCTAATATATTAAGACGACTCCCAAAGCGCCCTATACTTCACCTAACGAAATTTTAATATGTTACATTAATCTTCGTTACTTCCCACGAACATGGAAAGAAGCGGAAATTAATTGCATTTTGAAAAAAAAAGATAAGAATCCTGTCTTACCTTCAAACTATTGGCCAATCAGTTTGCTCCCAACGGTGTCCAAGGTATTTGAACGAATACTTTTGACCAGTATGGAGCCTTATTTTTCGCACTAATTTCGGAGCATCAGTTTGGATTTAAATCGCATCATTCCACAACTCCACAGTTATTGAGGGTGGTGGAGAAGGCTGCTTTAGGATTTCGAGAAGGCATGTATTCCGCTGCAGTGCTGCTTGATATTGCCAAATCTTTTCCTATTTCTTGGCTTCACGGATTATCATATAAGTTAATTACTGCCAGGTTACCAAGAATAATTATACAGCTAATATTTAGCTCCTTATCTAACCGAAACTGCTGTTTCAAAGTTCAAGGATACTGCTCAGAGACCAGAAGGGTCCTGATTGGATTACCAAAAGGCTGCATACTTTCTCCAATCTTATTCTCGATATACATGTCAGACTTACCTACAAAGCCACAAATATTAATATGTGGACGATGTATTAATAATGGCACAAAAGAAACATGTTAACTTTGCACTTAGTCAGATTCGCACATACCTCCCTAAAGTAGAGGACATGAGCGAGAAATGGCACATGCATGTTAGTGGTGAAAAGAGTGAAGATATTACTTATCACCAAGCGTTGAAGACGAGTCAACCCGGGGGTTTTGCGTCTGCAATGATAGGTCATTCCATGGAGGAAACGGGTCAAATACCTCGGGGTCACCCTGGATCATAGGTAAACATTTCAACCCCATATAAGAATACTAGGTGCAAAGACACGAGCGGACATCACAAAATTGAACTCTATATTTTCGAACAATTCCGTTCCATTACACACAAAGTTGAAAATATGCAAAGTCATAATTACGACTATTATGTTGTATAGATGCACCTAGACTGCCGCCTTACGACACGTTACGCGTAAGTTGCGTGAAAATGGTGAATCAATAATTTTCCCTGTGCCAGATGCCATCGACCGTATGGAATTAAAAACTCAAAATATTACAACGGATCCTAATGAATTATTAAAACTACTAAACACAGCCTATAGAAGAAGGAACGATTACCTGGATCTCAACGAAGCATATAAATACTTTGTACTTTGTTATGGCAGGATAGTTTTCGACATTAAGCAAAGCTGGCCTAATTGTTATGCTCGTATCCGGCACGTTGGAGTAAACTACTCCAAAAATTACTCCGGAAGCACTCCAAAGACTGAAACTAAAATACCTAGTTCTCCAACAACGCCCAGACATTCTACTAATACTCCTTTCAAAAACAAACACCTTATTAAGAAACAAAACACACACAAAACTAAAATAAACAAAATTAAAGAAAGTAATTTTGGCGCTGTTATAAAACAACTAGGAAGGAATAATAAACCTAGCTCTAAATCCAAGAAAGTAGCCGATCAAGAACTTTTGACTGGTACCAAGCATCACTCTGTTGCAAACTCTGGATAAGTGTTATCTAAAAGACAACATGGCAGATTACGACAAGCGTAGAATAATCAAAATTGGCCAAATAAACGCACAGAGAAGTAAACAAGTGATGTTGGAATTAAATAAAATTGCAGAAGAACTGAGATTAGACTTATTATGCATTCAGGAACCTTTTTAAAGGCAAACTAGCACATACCCCAGCAAGAGCACGGATAATTAGTCACGGAGAAAATCCCATGGCATCAATTATAATATATAATCCAAATTTACAAATAGTCAATATAACACAGTTAGGAGACACACATACAAACTGTACTGAAGTAACATATGACAGCGGGAAATTTATTCTAACAAATCAATATTTTCAATACAGCCATCCGATCGATCCTTATATAACAAAAATAAAAGAGTTCAGTAACACTTTCAAAAAAGTGAGCAAATTTTCACAAGCGATGCCAATGCCAAATCTGACTGGTGGTATAGTAACACCAAAGACGAAAGAGGAGAAAAACTGGAAGAAGCTATTTCTGAACTAAATCTTCTTGTCAATAATCAACCCAACAACCCTCCTACTTTCGAAAATAGAACCGGTGCTACTGCCAACATTGACATAACTTTATGTAAGTTAAGTTCAAATAATAAAATAATAAATTGGAAAGTAGGTCAAGATATGACCATTAGTGATCACAGATTAATCTACTTCTATTACTGCACACGAAAACCAAAACTTAAAGAAGGAAGAGGAGAGAAAATTTACAATTACAAACAAGCAGACTGGAATCTTCTGAGACAGGAATTTGAAAACTTAAAGTTACAATACGAAGGAGAGTCTATTGATAAGGACGCCAATAACCTTGTCCAAACAATACGAAAGGCCATGGAGAAATCTGTTCCCACAACCATACCCAAAAAATATTATGATACTATTTGGACGGATGCACTGCAAAAAGCAAAAAGCAAAGTTAGGAAACTAAGAAGAATTTATCAAAGATCGACAATTGCAGAAGAAAGGGAGAGAAACCTAAATAAATATAGAGAAGCTAAAAAGAAATATAAAACCACTTTAGAAGAAACAAGGACGAACTCATGGAAAAAATTCGTAGAAAAGAAATTAGACACCAATATATCGGGAATTCCCTATAAAATTATTATGGAAAAAATCAAGAAACCGGATATTCTAAATACAATAAAAAAAAAGACAATGGTGAAATGACTACAGACTGGAAAAGCTCTGTAAATGCCCTTTTGGACAAGTTACTTCCACAGAATGATAAAAGTATGGATAATATTCAACACATTCAAAAAAGAGTGTATATGAATACCATATATAGAAATAATAGACTAATCTACGCCTTTGATCTGTTGGAAATTAAGTTAGCAAATAAATAAGCTAAAAAGGGATAAAGCAGCAGGTCCAGATGGAATAATGAATGAAGTTCTGATGAAATTGGAAGATAAAATTACACCGTTCTTATGTCGGCTTTTTAATGACTGTATATGGCAAGGGCGCTTTCCCTATTGCTGGAAAGCAGGAAAAGTTATTATCCTGAAGAAAAGTGCTGACAAGGATCCTAAGGAGCCGAAATCATATAGACCTATATGCCTCTTAAATACTCTTGGAAAAATCTTGGAAGCACTCGTCTGTAAAAGATAAAAGAATTTAGGATCATAACGGGTATGAATAACAATCAATTCGGCTTTAGAAAAGGAAAATCGACTCAAGACGCAATAAACTACCTATTGGATATGGTCAATAACTCAAACTCAAAATATCTAATTGGAATTCTAATTGACATTTCTGGCGCTTTCGATAATTTATGGTGGCCGGTACTATTTGAGAGGTTACGGGAAATAGATCTCCCTAAATATCTATACGCAAATGGACTACTGCAAAGACAGAAGGGTTCATGTAAAAGGTACTGAAGAAACAATTTACAGAGATATAACTAAGGGATGTCCCCAAGGCTTGTTCTTAGGACCAATTTTTGGGACATAGTTTTGGAAACCCTTTTAGACGAACGATGAAAATGTGGCAAAAACCATCGCGTATGCCGACGATGTTTTATTTCTAATAGAAGGAAACAATAGAGCAGATATAGAAAGAAGAGCGAATAAATTAACTAATAAATTAATTAATTGGTGTAGTAAAACTAAACTCCAAGTCGCTCCAACTAAATCAGGCTACATGCTTTTGAAAGGTAATCTCAAAAGAGATCCATCCATAAAATATAACAACCAAAATATAAGACGCCAAAAAGAAGCAAAATATTTGGGAATTTACTTAGATGAAAAACTAAACTTTAGGAAACATACTGAATACGTACGAAAAAAAATCCGAAAAGGTAATGATGAAATTAGCAGAGATTAGTTCAGTGGAATTTTAAAATTCCATTAAATGTCATTACAGCTACACGAGCATTTTTGCTTCAATGACTTATGGAGCAGGAGTCTGGGCTCTGAGGATGAAGGATGTCCAAATAAAAACTCTATTAAGAAGATCACAAAGGAAGGTGTTATTAAGATTTACAGGAGTATTAAGCTCCTCACCCACTACGGCCCTTTTTGTAGTAACAGGAATATGGCCAATTGACCTATTGATTAAATTAAGAGGCGCTGTTTATTGGTTGAAGAAAGGCAACTTGGAGAAAGTAAGTTTAATAATCGGCAGTCACTGCAACAATTTAAATTAAATAAAACATAAATTAAAAGAACAATGGCAACACGAATGGGAAAATGCCGAGACAAGCAGGAGAACTTTCGACTTATTTAATAACATTTTTGAGAGATTAAAACTAAAATTTATACAACCTACCAAAGGCATGATACATTACCTTATAGGTCACGGGCCTTACAAAACTTATTGGAAGAAAAACAACAGAACAGAGGACGATATCTGTA
Organism: Metallyticus violacea; assembly: GCA_030762175.1. Lineage (NCBI taxonomy): Eukaryota > Metazoa > Arthropoda > Insecta > Mantodea > Metallyticidae > Metallyticus > Metallyticus violacea. The sequence goes on from CM060846.1 coordinate 8,860,340, forward strand.
CACTTTGCAAAACACAGAATAACCCAGAACATGTGTTATTTGAATGCACACGCTATTTAGAACATGTGAGAGAAGAAAGAGAAATTTTAAGTGGCCATCAGGTGGCACATATACTTAGAAATAAGGGTCTATATAAATACCTCGAGCAGGCCGCACTCAAAATAAGTAACCTAGCAAGGGAAGAGGTAATACCACAAAAGCAGATAATAAGATGTAATGAAAAAGCTGAGGACGAGGTAAGAAGATCAGAATCATACGTATGCAAAGACAACCCCCCAAACACAAATAACTAACAAGAATAGAAAATATAGAAAATAACTAATTAAATCAACAGGAAGAGAATATTAGAAGGAGAAGATAAAGGTAAGGAAGAAGGGAATATGGAGATGAAAATGCCTTAAAAATATAATAAACGGGGATAATGTTGATTTACAACCTGAAGTAGAGAATATATCTATAAGAGTTTTGACATCGGGAAGAAGATGGAAGAAGGAAGATTACAGAAGGATGTTGGAGATATACGTGGAATGAGCCGCGGCAGGAGATGGAGGATGGAGTAGTGGTGTCCGGAGAGGAGGAGCTGAGAGCAAGAAATGGTGCAACCAGGGGACCAGGAGGATCAAGCGAGATGGAAGAAGGAATGGTTGGGAAGAAAAGATGGAGAATAATATGGTGGAAGCGAGGTGATAGTGTTTAATGAGTTCAAGTGTTGGGACAAATAAATGAAATGAGTAGGAAAGATTAATAATGATAAATGAACTTTAAGTGAAGTAAGTTGTCAAATAGAAGGATGTTATTATAATTGTAATAAATTAAGGAAAATTGAAACAATTAAGGTTAATGTCCAATTTAAGAGAATTTCTGCCGAGTACTGGATACCAGTACAAACCGCTGGTAACCAGTGGTTAGTAATAGTATAGTTGTATAGTTATAGTGGTTAGTAATAGTATAGTTGTATAGTTATGGAATAAATTTACAGGATAGAATAGCTGGTAGCCAGCTATAATTCCTACTGGCTGCCAGTAATAATATTGTTAAATTGTTAATTTGGTAGTTTTGTAGATTTTGGAAGATTAATTTGGGAAGTAGTTAAGTAAATTTATATTTTGGTTCAATTAATTATTAATTGTTTTGTTTATTGTTTTATTATATTATTTTAATCTAGTTATTAGGAAAATCTGTAAAATAATGTATTAAAATATTATTGAATTGTATAGTTATAATAACAATAAATGGAAAATTTGATATACACGCCCTGGTTTAGGAAACCAGGTACCAGGGTAGCGTATACAGATTTTATATATATATTATGTTGTATGTTTGCGCGGTTCAGGGCTACACTGCTCCAACACACATTGCATATTTTCAGAAGGCCCAGAATATTGCATTACGGAGAATTTTCGGTACAGGCATTAAATTTCTGTCAGTTGTTCTACACGAAACTTCTGGTTTGGATTATATCATTGATACTATCAGGAAATTCGCAGGTAGAGCCTATGCATGCTTTGCCAGTCATTCCAATAAGCTGATATGCGCTCTTGGGAATTACAATCCATGGCATGGACAAGGTAGAGCAGCACATCCTCTTCCCTAGGAGGTGCTTGGTCTTGGATGATATTAAAGAGCCAAAAGAACCCCCGCTTCGGCGGGTTTGGTACAAAAATCCATTCAAAATCTTTAAATCATATGAAGTCATCCTAGCCGATACCTCGCCAAACAGCTGATGGACTTCTGTATTTGCAATGAAATGGATGGGTGGCAGATGATCTGAGATGTAAACCACTGTTCATAAATAAACCAAGTAACAACCACTCACAATAAAAGAAATTTTTCTAAAAATCATAAATATAAATTGTCAGAAAGTATTTCCCTGGCACAGATGGGATTTCCTCTATTGTTTTAAAAAAATGTACACCATATATGAATGACCGATTGTAAAAATTCTAAATGCTTTAAATACCTGATAGTATATTCTTTTCTTGTTTAAATTCTTCTGTGGAGTCAAACCAACTTATAATAAAAGGAACAAGGAAAACCCAAATAACTACAACCAAAAACATTAGTTTCATCAATGTCTAAAATTCTTGAAAAAATAATTGCTAAACAATTAAAAGTCTTAAATTTAAAACTAACTGTGTGCTGAAATTAATACAGTGAAGAAACTAATATATTTTTAATTAGCTAGTGAGTCGATTTAATACTCTTATGCTCCACTTACCATTGAATTGCAGATATATTTCACAGGCCCTTATCCGCATCATCAGTTATGAGTCAACTGATGGATTCTTTGATGGTTGAAAGGACTTGGTGTAGCTTCATGGACATTTTATGAACTTTTGGATTAATTTGTCTTCAGTTGGGATCTCGAAGTTTATAACCTTATCTTCATATTTTTTATAATCCCCCCCCCCCAAATCCCAGCTACAAAGGTCTATCTATTTATTTCAATAATTGGACTTCCATTCCTATAACATGTTTATCTCTCCAAAAGTGATGTGCAACTGCTGATTTATTTACTTGATTGTACCTCTAGCCCAATTCCAATATTTCTTTTTGTTTTGCCAATATATACTTTGTTGCATTCTAAGCATTTCATTTATAGATTCTTGCCTTCTTTTCATCAGGAAATCTATCATTATCACCAGAGTTGAGCAGATTATTTAGGCTTAACGTGTTCACTGGGGACAAAGTAAAACCAAACTCTCTGAATATTTTCCAGAATTTTTTGTGACCCAAGGATGATAAGCAAAATAAGTAAATGGTAGTTTCTTTACTTGCTGCTAATGTTGTTACCTGTTTTAACCTCTTCTCTTGTTTGAATTTATTAATTTTCTTGTCTACAATTTCTTGGTCATACCCATTGGCTTTTGCCATTTCTATTATGTGAGAGTACTCTTTGCTGTATTCAAACTCATTTATGTGTTAGTTAATGAGTTTATTTGCTAAGCTGTTGAGAGCTACATTATGTCCTGTGGGATTGAAACCTTTGTGTAATTTTCAGTCTGCGTATCCTTTCTGCATATTACAAATTTAAAATTATTGCCTGTTCTTATAATCTTTAAGTCACGGAAAGGTATCATTAATCAATTAAAACCCTTTCTGTCAAATCATAACATTCTAACCAAATATCAATGTGGTTTTAGAAAGAAAGTGTCCACTAACGATGCTATTGGATTTTTTAATGGAGAACTTAGATAAACATATCACATGTAACTGCACGTTTTTGGATTCATCCAAAGCCTTTGACTGTGCTGATTACTGTTTGCAAAGTTATATAAGTATGAAATTAGAGGTAATACACTTGACCTTATAAAATCTTACCTTACCAGCAGATCTCCAATAAGTAAAGTTAACTTATATACAAGAAAAAACAGAAAAATGCTAATATTTAAAGAGTTTAAATATAAAATATGGTGTGTTTCAGGGGTCAGTATTTGGTCCACTATTGTTCATTATATACTTAAATGATATTCCAAAAATCACTGTTGATAAACTGATAATGTATGCATATGATGTATCAACATTAAATAGAAGATAAATTATCAATTACTATATTAATACTAAAAGAATTATGTGATATTTCAAAGCTAACACCCTTCACATAAATATAAATGAAACAAACTTTATGAGGTTTCAAACACCCCAGGGGTAAAAAAAAAAAAAAAGAAAGAAAGAAAGAAAGAAAGAAAGAAAGAAAGAAAGAAAGAAAGGAAAAAGAAGAATAAAAAAAGACAAGAGAAAAAGTGTTCAACCTGTGAACTGAAATTGGTCAAATAAATTCAACAAATGTTCTTGGAGTCATTAATAATAAATCTTATTTTGGATAAGCATATAGATCAAATATGCAATAAAATTACTTCAAAGTTGTTCTTGCTGGGAGAATTACTAAATTTAATAATACTAAAACATTAAAAGTGATCAATCATGGACTTATACATCCACACATTTCCTACGGCATAGTTTTCTGGGGTCACTGTGTGCAAAAATATTCATACTGCAAAAAAGGGCAGTTAGATATATAGGTAGACTGAAACTGATTCTTGTAGAGAAATGTATAGAACAGAGAAAGTTTAACAATATTATTTGTTAAACAGTGTTGTTCATACTCATAAAACTACAACTAAAGCAAATTTCCACATCAATATGCATAGTTTACAATTATACAAGAGTGAACCAACTTGCACAGAACAAGAAGTCTTTATGTAAATTATAATTAATCTGTCGCCTAACACACACACACTTACTTTTAAATATGGTGGGACCGGTTTCGAAGAGACATCCTCCCCAATTTGTCAAGTTGGTTGAAAATGGAGAGGATGTCTCTTCAAACAGTCCCCCCATATTTAAAAGTAAGTGAAGCATAAGAGTGTGTTAGACAACATATTAATTATAATTTACATTTAACAAGCTTCACTGTGTGAGTTCCAACAGAATTTTTTAAAAATGTTTTAATTTTTGAAAGTTCTTAAATGAATTAAGAAGTCTTTAATAAATTGCCCAATTGCATATAAGACTATTTTTAATAAAAGTTAAAGGAATATATCATTAATATTGCATAGAGGAATTGTTTGAATATATATGACCTAATAAATAAATGTATTAACACTAGTACATCGGCTTAGTCTGACTGGTCATTAACATGATTTTATACCACTTATTTTTATATTGTTAGCTTATTGTTTTATTAATATATAGTCTACAGATTGAATTCTGAGTTTACAAATAATTGTTAAATATTCTTATAATTTATAACTATATAACTTTGGACATGTTCAAAATTATGATTATTGTGATCTAAGGACAAGAATAAACTAAACTAAACTGAAAACTACTACCTCACAACACCAAAAATTAACAACTGAGTGATCTCAGATCAGAACCCAAACTTTGTTGGGGCTCAACATGACTCTGTTTTATACCACCACCTTATTGCATATCTTTAAAATGCATCAATGTGTCAAGCTGCAGATACAGTAAAGATGATGGTTTCTTTAATGTACTAGCTCCAGGCTCATAACATTTTTTTATTAATGGAGACAGAGCAACAAGGATGAGCCCAAGCATATTTAACCAAGGTTTGAAAAAAAAAGCCATTTCAAACTGCAGGCTCATACTTTTACACCATATATTTTGGAGTCCACTCATTATACTAACTGCAATTTATCTCCTGGCATCTTGAAAGTATAAACAAATCAGTCCATGATAGATATAACATAATTTTTTCTCATAATTAAAATAGCATGCACTCTGGATAATCTACCTTTATATTCTGTGTCCCCCATTAATCAATGGTTTCTCTGACCATGATGCACAAGTAATAGTTAAAAATATATTTAAAACTAAAACTATGTGAAAGTTATATAAAGTTTAGAGATTTTAATAAGGAAAACCTAATACTTCAACAAGAATCATGGAGTAGTATTTATAGTGCAATTGAAATAAACAGTGAATTAAACAATTTTCTACAGGCCAATTGAAAAGAATTCACTTAATAGCTGCATTAAAAATTTAACTAAAACATTGAATGAAGTCAAAATACTCTCTACTGCTGAAAAACTGGAAATCACACAGAGTAATCTGGTGCTACCCAAACATTATGCATTTTCTAAAATCCATAAAAATGATTACAGCATGAAAACAATAATTAACAATATCAATTCACCCACATACCAGGTAGCAAAAAATTTGATTCACAGTTTCCAATCTTTTAAATGATTTCAAAGCTCTAGCATTTAAAATTCATGTGATTTAATTCAAAAACTGAAAAAGTGGCATAATTCCAACAGGAGATATAATGGTATCATTTGAATGTAAAACCTTATCCCTGAGCATACCAATAAAGAATCTTATGCAGATGTTAAAGAAATAGTTAACCTCCTTACATTTACAAACAGAAGAAAATAGAAGATTTACTGAAGATTATTAACATTTGTATTGAACTAAATTTCTTCAGTTTGAACAAAAGATATTGTCAACAAGTTTCTAATCTAGCTATGGGAAATCCTTTGTTTCCATTTCTAGTGCATTTATTCATGAACTCCTTTGAAATAGATATCACCAAGGCCTTCCCTTTAATTTTCAACACACAGTATAGGTATGTGATGACATATTTGTAATAATACCGAAAAACATTTGATAGATGCTCTGAAACTTCTTAATCTACAACATAAATCTATACAGTTTACCATTGAAGAAGAGAGAAATGGTTGGCTCCCATTCCCAGATTTAAAAATCATAAGAAATAAAGACAGTCTGAACTTTGGATTCATACAAAAAAAAAAAAAAAAAAACACAGAAAATTACATAAAAAATAATAGTTCTAGCCTCCGTCCATATAAATATACAGTGTTTTAGAGATTGGCACACAGAATAATTAACATCCCACTCACACAAACATAATGCAAATGGTATACCGACAAATTATTAAGACAGCAATAACCAATGGTTTCAACAAAGACACAGTAATAAAAATTAACAATAAATTTAAAAGACAAAAATCTATAACAGAAGGTCCCATACTGCAGAACATCAAGGAAAAATACAAATTCATAAGCTTCACGTACCATACAACTTACCACAACAAATTTAAGAAGATATTCAAAGAACAAGGTATAATGTTAATCCCAAAGAACAAATATAATATCAAAAATTTATTAGGTTCCACAGTAAAAAACAGCATACCAACAGAACAGAAATCAAGTATTTATGAAATCAAATGTGTGGATTATGATCAAAGATACATCAGAAAAACAAAGAGAAATTTGGAAATTTGAAGAAAAGAGCACTTTAGCAATAATTTATTTTAAACAGATTGATAAATCAGCTGTGGCACTCACTTTTGGACCAATAGTCATGAAATTAAACCAGAGACTAGGCAGCTAAAAGAACTTCACAACCCAATAGAACTTGGGAAAATATTTTCATTTTGAAAAATAAGAATTACTTAATGAATTTTGATTTTACACCCATGGGCGAACTCAGCAAGTTCCTAGTAGAACCATTAGAGACCACCACAAAAGCATCTTGAGATCCAGCCACCAGTTCCAGTAGTCTGAACAGCGGATGATGGAAGCAAGGACTTCCAAAACATGTCCTAGTGTTATGTAAGCAAGTGGAGTTAGTGTGAACAAGTTGAATATATTAGCACAGGATTCCAAATGTAAATCAGATAATATCTGCAAAATTTGCAACATTGTATCACTGTTTTTTTTTTTTTTGATTGATTGTATCACTGTGTCAACTGATGAAAAGTCACGCACTTCAAATGTCTTGGGGGTAAGTTATCAGGGTGTTTTTACAACTGAACCATTGCTAAAGGTGAGAAAACCCCAAAACATGAAGGAAACAGCAAAACTTTTCTTTTATCTAGTGTTGTGTGTGAAATAATGCCTGTCTACCAAAAGTAGCTAATAATGATTAACTAGAGAGGTGTACTAAAGCCTAGCCCAGAATGCCAATGAATGTTTACATAGTACAATTTGGAACAGATGTGCTAAAGATGTTTTTGTTTATAGAAAAGTATTGCAAATTGCAGCTATTAGTGAGTTTAATATGGGATGTCAGGCCACATTAAATGCTAGGGAAATAGTCACTGCTGGCTGACAAAGTAAGTCCAATAAGTAAAATATTAAGTAAAGTTAGGGACAGATAACACTGACCAAAGAGCATTCAATTCTAAAATGACATATAAAATAGTAAAGAGAAAATTAAAGATAAGAAAACTTAAAGAAGAATCCAAAAAGGTAGCTGAAGATCCTTCATTCGGGACAGGGGAATTTTAAAGAAAAGAAAAATATGTTTCTTATATCTGACCCCCCCCCCCTTTTTTTCCACTTTTAATTTTACACGTTTTTGAATGTTCAAAGTGCTCCAAGCAATATAATTTTCAAAAATTTTCTTTGAAATATTTCACACAGATTCTTAGGTAAATGCTTAATAAAATATGGTTTAATGTGATGTTGCACAATGAAATGCATTGTTACATAATTTTTTAATTTGCCAATTATGAATGATCTAAAATAAATCATAAACTTTGTTCTTTCCCCAAACAGTTTGTCAAAGACAAATGAAACATGTCACGCTTTATAGCTACATTCTAATGAAATAATTGGCCCAAATTTCACCTCATTTATAAAAAAAAATTGTAATGCCTGAAGCATTTCCTATAGCCACTAAAACTACAACAAAATAGTAATATTCCCCCCCCCCCAAAACTATTATAATTAGACAAATTAAATTTTGTGGGTACATTAGTAGAACCTAAATGACTCTAATAATTTCAAATCATTTGGATAAAAACTATGGATTTTAGCTATTTTCATCCATCCACTTAAAACTGATTTTTATGCAAACATTTTAAAATGTGTATTTATGTATATTTTTAAAGAAATTTGTATTTTTATGTAGTATAAAATTAAAAATATAAGTTGAGTTGATCACATCCAAAGTTTTAAACATGCATGCAGTCAGTATAAATAAAATATGTATTTACCTAAGAGCAAGAGTCATATTTATCCAATATATTCACATTGTTTACAAAAATTCTGACAAATTGCAACACCAGAGTAATGAATGAAAATCAAATGCCAGAAAAGGCAAGCTCCCATACAAATTATGGCACCATAGTTCATTTTTAATCAATCAATCAAATCATAAAAAAATGTATAAGGATACAATCTAAACATACAAGGCTTTTATAAATTTCAACAAGGCATTCAACTCAGTTGAGCACAACATGTACTAGACTCATTAAAAATAATAGGCATAAAACCAAAACATGTAAGACTCACTGGTAACCTCTATATGGAAAGTAAGGTCAAAATAAGAGCAGAATGAGAGAGGCAACCTCTAAGACCAAAAGAGGTGTCAGGCAAGCAGACCCCATTGCTCCACACTCTTTACATGTGTTCATGAGATGGTATTCAGCACAAGATCAGCTTGGAAATCAATGCTAATGGCAAAAAACTGCCCAACTTTCGGTTTGCACACAACATACTGATAGAAGCATCAATGTTGTTCTGTCAATGAACCTGAATGAAACAAAATAAATTATGACAAACTTCATCAAAACTCCAGTTCTGTAATTGAACAATTACAGTACTGTTCAGAGTATTCTACCAAGGGCAAACAGTATACATGACAGAAAATAAAATAATTTCAAAGAGGAATAGATCTTGCCTGGGGTACATTTTGGGGCCTAGAGCCATCAATACCAAAATGAAATTTGATATCTTAGAAACCTGTATGATCACAATGCTTCTCTATGGGTGACAGACCTGGCTATTTATTAAAGTACAAACCAGAAGGATTCCAGTATGCTAGCATAATATGGAAAGGAAAATTCTGAATTAACAGGACTGGGGACAACATCCACAATGAGCTGAGAAGATGTGGTGTGCAGGATGCAGTACCTGAGCAACTTGAGCAACTCTACTGAAATTGTTCTGGGGAGGACATATCAGGATGCACCATGACAGATGAGCTATGTCACAACAATATGGGACCCAAGAACTGCAAAAAGCTACAGGGGACATCCAAAGCTCAGTTGATTAAAAGAGTTCAGGGCAATGACAGGTGCTAAATAGACAACAGCTGCAAGGGATAGTATGAGCTGGAAATAAGAAATGTGGGTAGGTGAACAGATACTGAAATAAGGTGGCACAAGCGTATTTATGTATATGAGGACAACTACAGACAAGTTGATCATAAACCTCTCAGAAACTCATTCACCCAAGAGTTCACAAGGCAGGAAGCCCTTGCCCAGTAAAGATTTAACAAACTTACCTAATATTAACACTACTCTTTTTACCTGAAACGAATATTTTTGTAATGTTGATATAGAGTCAGTTTGGTGACACTTATGCTTCATTTAGTTGGACATGTTTTGGGAGCATTCACTCCAATATAAGCAGGAGACCAACTGGTAGAAGCATACTTTATAAGTGGTTCGAGAAATTTATTGAACATATTCCGAGAGCCTTGAAGTTCATGATGCAGTTTTTATTTTTGTTGATGTTAATTTTTTTCCATATTGTTAGTTTCAAAAGATTGCATGTGCATTTAAATATATATATTATCTATTTCATGATTTTCTGATCAAAAAAGAGCTGCCACTGCTAATTTCTCTATCTCTTTATAACAGATTTTTAAATTTCCCCGAATTTGTTTTCATTTTTCCAATATATACACCTAATCACAGTCTTTGCAAATGATTTGGTAAATACCGGACTTCCTGTTAGAAGGTATAGGATCTTTACAAAAAGATTGTAATAAATGTTTAATACTGTGGATGTTTTGAGGAGCCAAAATGTTTTGTGTTTTTTAAAAATTTATTGAACAGGCCTGGGTGGTATGTGAATTTTTGGAATTGCACACCACCGCCGCCGCCACCACCACCACTGCCACCACCTTCTTAATTTTATCTACTAATTTTTTTTGGAAACCATTATATCCTCTTTCACTTTTCTTGATCTGTTTCTGAATGATTTTGGAACTTGCATAATAGATGCTTTTCCTTTAAATTTTTTTTAAACTTGGCACAAATAGGTGGATGAAATATTCACCATTATGACTAAACCTCTAGTTAATGATGATTTAAAATTATTGAATTTACAGGAAAGAGCAATAAAATATATATTAGGAATTGAAAAGAATACCCATTCTTTTAAATTTGAAGATTATAAAAGACAACAATAGATTAGCCTTTGGAAAATTGCAATGAAGTCAGTGTGTGAAGTTGATTATAACCAGCACATGCATGGAGTACACACTACAGACCAGTAGCTAGCAATATATACATTTGGTGAAAAACACATAAGTGGTCCAAGAAACTATTCTTCTGTTTGCCACAGGCACTGTTTTCAATACATTCTGGCTGTTTCAGAAAAAAAACATATATATTTTAATATTTTGCAAAAGGTATATAGGAACTTTATAAAAGATTCATCAACAGGTGAACAACCCTTCTCAGTTACATCTAAAACACATCATCATTTGGGTATGAAAATTCCTGTAACTCTGTCTCTAAAACAAACCCCAGCCAAAGATCCACAATTTTGGCTAGATAGAAAAATTAAGGATTATGTATTCTCTAAATTTTCCTCCTAAAATTGACTAATATCCTGCAAGAAAATGTACAGTGTGCTTAAAAAAGAAAAAATTGAGTGAAACTGTGTGGTTATGTACAAAGTGAGAAGTTGCTCTTCATCCTGCATATCCAGATACCATATTTGCAAAGTCAACTTGAAGCCTCATAAATGTATGCATACAAGTTTATTTTACTGGGATTTATAGTTCAGCAGCAAGGCTAATATTAACTGTATAAAATGAACTATAGATATTTGAATGACTGGTTTATGGGTTTAAAACCGCAATATATAGCTTGTACAGACAGTGTGGTCACCACTATGTGTAATAAGAAAGGAGTTTCTCTCAGTAGTGTCTTGGCAAATTCAGAAACTTAACTTTTCACTATTATTGCATCTATATTGTTGTGGACTGCAATAGCAATAATGATGCTATAGGATTATGGATGATTTCTGTTTCCTTTGTTTTAATTGCTATGTGCTTCTTCCCTACTCTGTAGTTATCAGTTATCACCAGGGCCCAGATTTTTAGGATTTTATAAATCCTGAATTAGTTTTTTTAAACATGATAGGATAGGTTTTTAACACATTTAGCTGAAATAGAATAATTACATTGAAACAAATATATGATATTATGAATTTATTTTAATTTAATTTTACTTGTTTTTTTCCATTGCTCCGAAACCCAAAACTACATGAACATTTAACATTTCCAAGTCTTTATAATGTCGGGGCATTAAATTTTTAAAAAGTTTTAAACCTTTTTTTTATTATTATTAATTTTTTATGTTGTAAAGCACTAAACTTAACTAGAATATTTTTTAATTAATGAAACTCAGAAGATTTTTTAATTAATGAAACTCAACTAGAGCATGTTTCAATTGGCTACTGTTGCATTGCACTATTAAATGCATTGCTAGGTTTTCTATCGTGTTACCCCTGAAGATCAGCAGATATATTTTTCATCATTGCAAACCCTGGATTCCGTTGCAGAATTTTGGTGAGCTTCAAAGAACAAGCTGACCCTGGTGTTTCTTTCTTTTAAATTGTGACAATGATTCCCATTGCATCTTTTGGTGGTAAAGATATTGATTCCAGGCATTGAATAACTGCAGGAAGATCACCGAGCTTGGTCTTAATAAAGGCAAGTGAAGTAATGCTGTTTCTATTGTGAAGAGCTACTTTGTTGATGTCAAATGTGTTTTATAACACTCTTGAGGTCTTCAAATTGATTGGCATAGCGAACGGTTACCTGCAGCCAAGTACCCAGAATGATGGGTTCTGGGGGCAGAGGTGTTTGTGGTAGCATTTTCATGAAAATCTGAATGTGAGTGGCAGCTTTCAGAGATGCTTTCTTCACAGATGAAATAATTCTGTCCACTACTAGGTAATTGTTTGTAACCTCTCAGACAATCGATGTAAACCATGAGCAAGACAAGTGATATGCACAATGTTAGGGTAGAAAAATTTCAATGTCTCTCAGCCTTTATCATGTAGGCCACACTATCGGTCACAAGCAGTAGAAATTTTTCATCATGGTTTTCTGATGGCCAGGACGCATAAAGCATCTCTGATGATGCAGGCTATGGTGCTATGGTTTCTTTTGTCCAGCATCTTGCATAATATGAAGCACGGTTTACCAAGTTCTGTGGGGCCTAACTTGTCCACCATGAGCTAGCAATGAAGCGACCACAACTATTGGTGGCCTCATCTACTATAAGCCAGATGTTAGTCCTGTAGTTCTGCTCCGATTAATTCAATCTTTTTCTCATGTAGTTGGTACCAATATTTTTTTCCTTTTTTTTTTTTATTTGTTTTATTTAAGAATGCTCTTTAACATCTCAGGTCATCAGTGTCCCATTCTATTCCGGGTGTGAAACGGCCCATAAATTTTGCTCAGAGACCTCTTTTTTCAGGCTTGAGGTTCTTTATCATGCCCTAAACATACGACATGGGACCCACGGCTTTACTTCCCTTCCGAAGGAAGTCATACTTAGGATTTTTACACCCGAAAAAATCCATCGGTCCTGGCTGGGTTTGAACCCGTGACCTTGGGTTTAGAAGGCAAATATGGTTACCACTACACCACCAGGACCGACTCCTTAAGGTTGATTCATCTTTCAGTCACTGATGTCTTGAAGAAATTTACTGAATACTGGGTTCTGTAGCATGGCACATTTGTTGTTACTTGTGCTGCACATAAAATTGGATTAAAATTGTCTTCTGAAGAGCCAGAAAAACCTGAAATAAGTGGTTAGAACTGGATCCTCTGTTTTCGCTCAATGCTGTTATTATGCCCTACATACTCTTTATGCTGCAGAAAATGTGATTTTTGGTAATAACTCACTTGCTTTTGACACATCTGACAAAATACAATTTTGTCAACTGTGGTAAAATTGGAATCATTGCCGATCCACTATTAACCATCATTTAAAAACCTTTCCTTTCGGCATTTTGCTGTCGCTGTTAATAAGCTGGAAATGTAAGCTTCTTAGTAAAGCCTTCAGTAATCTTCTAAATAAGAGTTGCATTCAACAAATTTCTTTAACAGAACATGACTGACAATAAAGAAACAGAAGATATCTGTTTGATAGTCATTTGAGAAAAATAGGTCTGACATAACTAACCACAAAAGTATTACAAAATTAAATTCAGTTTACTTCTAAAAATAAGTTAATTTCAACAATGCTTTTAACATAACATGATAATGATGGTAATACAAAATTAAATGCAATGATTTGTCTTTGAAGTTCATCAAGATGCACAATGTAGACATTGCACATTGTAGGCTACTATTCTAAAAGTAATTTTATCGTAAATATTATTAAATTTAATTTTAATAATTTAAATTTAATTTAAATTTAAGTTTTTAAATGATAATTTTAGCCATTTTTGGTTTCAAAGGAATAAACTATGTGACTATCATGATAAAGATATGAATAATTATGTTGAAATATCAGTTTGAGAGTAAGGAACAAATAGTTTAAAACCTAAGAACATGGGTCCTAGTCTTTTAAGTGAATAGAAATTGCATTGCATCATTGCCCATATGCATGTATGCAAACACAAACGGATATGGGCACAGCATGTTTTCAATAAAATGTCATGCATGGCCATTGCCTCAAAAATGCACACGATCCACAAAAGTGTATCAAATACTTTATTTCATAAGTTGAGCAAGTGGTAGCACAATAGTACAAAGGAAGCATGTATACTGAATAAGTCAATACAATCTTAATCATAAGATGACTGAATACTTAATAATGAAGCAAAAGTCCCTAGTCAAAGCTTTTCTTTCCTTCCCTACCTTTCATCTTCTCATTCACACTTAATTACATGTATTATGCACTTGTCAAAAGTTAAATAGGGATCTTCATCTATATTCAGCAATAGAGTTTAAATTAATTCTACACATTTTGCACTTTCCAACTAACAGTAAAAACTATATATTCACAGGATTACAAAGTTTGTAAAACAAAATTTTAAAATATCTGTATAAGTGCTATTTTTAAAACTCTTAACATTTAAGTAAAAATAATTTGGTTCTTAATTAAAATGTTAATTGGAACTTGCACATTGAATCCAATTATATAATTGATATTATTGTAGCTCAACTACATCATACAATGATATCAATTATAATTTGGTTCATTTACTTCTGAGATAGGGGGACAAGAATAATTATATGAATTGGCAACTGTTTGTACTTTAAACATTTTATAAGCTATCCTTGACATACATTCAATTTCTTTATTATTATTATTATTATTATAATAATAATAATAATAATAATAATAATAAAAATGATGATGATGATGATGATGATGATGATGATGATGATGATGATGATGATGATAACAATAACTATCTTCCATATAAGATTAAAGAAATGGCAATGAAGTCATCAATGTTTTCTTCTTAAATTCTTTTTTTTGTGAATGAGAACATATTTTAAAAATTCACATTTCAAAATTATTTTAGCGTTATTTAGGCATATCTCATAAAAATAAAGGGATAAATCCTTTATATTATTATTATTATTATTATTATTATTATTATTATTACAGATATGTGAAGTAACACACAGTACAAGTACTTCTTATCGTTACGCTGATGACCTGAGCTGTTAAAGAGCGTCCTTAAATAAATCAAAATCTTCTTATCATTTACAATAACTGCAAGTTCATACAATTCATCCACCCTATAAAGATGTCTATCAATAAAATATTTTTGTAATTGTGTTTCATAATTATTACCATGAATGTTTCTTATTTCCTGTGGTAATTTATTATAAAACTCTTTGCCTATGGGTCATGTTCTGTGGCCTTATTTATACAAATTGTATAAAAGTTATCTTTTAATCATAATGCTCATGATTAAAGATCTTGGAATGCATTACTAGTAGGATTACATGTTATACATATATTCAAACCGCAGTTAATTTGGTATTGTAATTTGATCACAATGCATACCATGTTCAGTAAAAAGAGTGGTGCTTTGGTTACTACCAAGACTCTTATTAATTATTCATTTTAGAAATATTGAACATTCTGGTTTAATATTTGTAACTATCTATAAGTTTTTTTCAGACTTCAAACTGCTTAACTTTCCCAAATTTTCTGATATTATTTCATCCTTTAATTTTTCTTCTAGTTAAAATATTTAAAAAAAATCCTTATGGTTTCATTCCCCTGGGATAAAATTGGTCTGATTTTAATATTTTAAATAGTTTCACTAGAACAAATTTTATGCTCGTTTCACTGAGTCTGATTCCTGAATGTATTAAAAACTGGAATCACCCTTTAATGTTATGGTTAGTGCTTAACATTACCTTAGTATTATATTACTTTACACAATTCTTGAGCTACATAATTTATTCCTTTAAGAGTTCAAGTGCAGCCTATACTTTGTGTGAAAGTGTCTATCTAATTTCCTTGTATCAATTAAAGTTTCAATAGCACATTTTAAGTTAGATCTCATTTCTTTATTAACACAGGCTCCTCATAAGTAGTAGTATCTATGAGGGATATTTATCACTACATTTCATTTATCTTTTAGATGTGTATTTAACAATTCTTCACATTGTCTCACCATACCATTTGCTTCATTACTATACATGTCATTAGCACCTGCCATTATCACATTTACACTCACATAATTTTCATTAGAAGCAATTTTTGTTACATTACAAAATTTGACATTTGATTTCACATAACATATTGCATTAAATTCACTAAATTTTTCTTGCACTTTCACTGCAACATTCTTAGCATGACTATCTATATGAATGATGATCTTCATTTTTCTTGAAAGAGTAGTCATTGCAGTTGTATTATTTTGTTTTTCAGAGTCACTTTAATTCATCTTAAGGGAGCTGAAGCTGAAAAAATTAGTTATTGGAATTGTTAACTCCAATTATGTTAATGTTCTTACAGCTGTTTTCTGTGCTTGAACCATGACACGGCTTCATATTTGGAGAGATGACTGTTGCATAATCCCCCCTTTTGTCTTATTTTCTTAAGAATTCAATTTTAACCTGGGCATCTTTTAGTTTTTTTTTGCAAATGTTTCTATAGTATGGTCAAAGACACTTTGAATCATTTTTATATCATAATCTTTCCAAATGTTCTTTTATAAGGAAAAACCTATTTTATGTGACATAAATGTTAAAAACTCTGTAAAAATTGAAAATAATATTTTTACTATGATGTGGAGAAAGACATTTTGAAACTGATTTTATTGCACAAGTTAAACCATGAAATAAAAATAGAAACTAATGCAACAGCCTTGACTCATGGGTTCCCCCCCCCCTTCCAAGCTTTGCCCAGAGTCTGAATAAAGTTCAAAGATACTAGTACCAAACATAATACTTTGTAAGCTATCTTAATTCATCTTTGTCAGCTTTCTTCTATATTGTTCTCGCAGACTGAGTATTCTTGCCTTGGTGAAACTCTCTGCAATATGTAAACTATGCTAAAACATAAAAAAAATAGCATTACTAAAAAATAAATTAGACTGTTTAATAAATATAAAATTTGATCAGAATCAACACAGTAAAACGTATGTAATTTCTTTATATAAAGCTTATTTTAAACCAGTTACAACCTCTTTCCCATGGGAAAGTTTAAAATTCTAAAATGGTTGAAGTATTCAACACTCTTAAGCATTTCACTCTGTAAACTATTGAAATTCAGGGCATGTTTTATGACCTGTCAATCACATTGTCAACTGATAAGACTAACGAGTCATGCTGGAGATGGAGAGGCAGGTGTCCTCTCTAGCATGACTCATTAGTTGTATCGGTTGACAATGTGATCAAGAGATCATGAAACATGTCCAGAATTTCAATAGTTTAAAGAGTGAAATGCTTAAGAGTGTTGAATATTTTAACCATTTTAGAATTTAAAACATTCCATGGGAAAGAAGTTTTAACTGATTTAAAATAGGTTTTATATAGACTGTTTAAGTTTACTATACTAAGTATAATGTTCACCTCAATGCCAGGAAAGCCCAGAAAAATAGTGAAGCTGACAGGACATAAAATGCACCGGGAAAAGATTCTAGTGTGGAGTTGTATATCAAAGTATAGATGGGTGCTGCTGCTAGAGGAGTCAGTGCCTCTATGGATGATGTCAGGGAAAACACTGCACCTGTCAACAAAATTTACCCACTGAAACAACACATCATAGGTAACTATGCAGAACAAACTTGCATCCACAGGATCAAATGAATAGGTATGGACATTTGCCTATTGGTTTTTATAGAAATAGGTGGAGTTTCATGCCACTTTATGCCATTAAAATCAGACTGAACCATTAAATAATAGCATGTTCACAGTTCAAAAAAGTGTAGTGTTAAAGAATAAGAACTTCAGACTCAAGAGGCAGTATGGGCTTGCTTGTAGGGATATAAATAGGCCAAAATAAGAAGCTAATGTCTGCTCATCACTTTCAGTATTATTTATATACTGAAATCATAAAACAATGCTAAACAATTAAAAAATATCTTGCTTCTATATATGGAAATTTTATACCTTACCTTTAGCCTTTAGCCTACATTATAGCAAAAGTGAATAAAAACTTTCACTGCCACATAAACACAATTTCATGAGATTATATTGGATCTAATCATAACAACTTGAAGATCTAAAGACTTGCGTTTAGTAACTGACACATCATCCAAATATCATAAAAAAATCCTATTACATAATAAAAGATGAAAATATTTCAAAACTAAAATATAGCTTGATTGTGTTTTGAAATCACTACATATTTATTAATGTTAATATTACAGTATATTTATTATTGTAACATAATTTTCAATATTGCAATTAACTCTATTACAAATAACATACTCTAAAAATTGTACTGCTGTAACAATTACTATTTTAAATGATTAAGTGAATAAATTATACTTACAGAGCTGTAGACAATGGAGTGGTAATATATCCTACATTAATGCATTCAACCTGTTCACATCAACTCCATTTACTTACATAACACTAGAGCATGTTTTGGAAACTAATTGCTCGCAATTAACAGCTGTTGACCAACTACTCGCACTAGCGGTTGGATCCCAAGATGCTTTGTGGTAATCTGTGATGGTTTTAGTAGGAACTTGCCGAGTTTGTCCATAGGTGGGTAATCGAAATTCATCTAGTTTTTCTTACTTTTTACGATAAAAATATTTTCCCAAGTGAATAGCTCTATTGGGTTGTGAAGTTCTTTTATCAGCCTAGTCCCTGGTTTAATTTCATGATTATTGCTCCAAACCTGAGCTGCTACTGCTGATTTATCAACCTGTTTTTAATGAATATTCTAAAAGTGTTTTTTCCTCCAAATTTTCAAATTTCTCTTAGATTTTATGATGTATCTCTGATCACAATCCACACATTTGATTTCATAAATTCCTGATTTCTGTTCTGCAGGTATGGTGTCTTTTGCTGTGGAGCCTAATAAATTTTTGATATTATATATCAAAATTAACATTTTATCTTGTTCTTTGAATATCCTCTTAAATTTGGTGTGAAAAGTTGGATGGTACGTGAAGCTATTGAATTTGTATCTTTCTTGATGTTCTTCAGTGTGGAAACCTCTCATATTGGCTTTTGTCTTTTAAATTTATTGTTAATTTTTATTACTGTGTCTTTGTTGAAACCATTGGTTACTGCTGTCTTAATTATCTGCTTGTCTTCCATTTTGCACTCTTCTTTCTGTAAGTGAGATGTTAATTAATCCATGTGCCAAACTCTGAAACACTGTGTGTTTGTTTGTTTGTTTTTTTTTAACTATTACTTTTATGTAATTTTTTTGTGTGTGTTTCTTTTCTATGAATTCCAAAGTTCAGACTGTCTTTATTTCTTATGATTTTTAAATCTAGGAATGGAAGCCAACCATTTCTCTCTTCTTCACTGGTAAACTGTATAGATTTATGTTGTAGATTAAGAAGTTACAGAGCATTTATTGAATGTTTTTTTCCATATTATTCCAAATATGTCATCTACATATACGTGTTTGTAAATTAAAGGGAAGAATATGGTGATATGTAATTCAAAGGAGCTCATGAATAAATCGCTAGAAATTGAGATAAAGGGTTTCCCCAAGGTTGGGCCTGAAAATTGTTGGTAACATCTTTGGTTGATACTGAAAACATTTTTTGAATGCAAATATTAGTAAAATTTTGTAGCATCTAAATAAAACAAAAGAAATTATAAAAATACATTACTACATTAACACAGTTAAAAGAGAAACCAGTTATATAAAGTCAATAAAATAGCCATTTTAGACAAAAAGAAATACATAAACAGAGTAGAAATTATGTTGAAAGGGAAAGATTACAAACCAATTGAAAAGGATTTGCTTAATAGTTGCATTAAAAATTTAACCAAATACTGAATCAAGTCAAAATACTATCCACTGTGAAAAACAGAAAGTCACACAGAGCAATCTAGTACTACCCAGACTTTATGCACTTTCTAAAATACATAAAAATGATAACAACATGAGACCAATAATCTGCAATATGAATTCATCCAGATACCAAGTAGCAAAGTTGATTGACATTTTCAACTCTTTTAAAAGATTTCAAAGCTTGAGTATTAAAAATTCATTTGATTTGGTGGAAAAACTCAAAAATAGCAGAATTGCAACAGGAGATATAACGGTGTCATTTGGTGTAAAAGTATTTTTACCTAAGCATATCAACAGAGAATCTTATGCCAATGTTAAAGAAATGGTTAACTTCCTTACATTTATAAACAGAAGAAATAGAAGACTTACTGGAGCTTACAAATACTTGCATTCAACAAAATTTTTTCAGTTTCAACCAAAGATGCTACCAACAAGTTTCAGGCCCAGCCTTGTGGAAACCCCTAGTCTCCATTTCCAGCAGATTTATTCATGAACTTCTTTGAAATACAGCCTTCCCTTTAATTTTCAAGACAACAATATAAATAGACCACATATTTGGAATAATACGGAAAAAACATTCAATAGATGCTCTGAAACTTCATAATCTACAACATAAATCTATACAGTTTGCCATTGAAGAAGAGAGAAATGATTGACTCCCGTTCCTAGATTTAAAAATCATAAGAAATAAAGACGTCTGAACTTTGGAATTCATAGAAAAGAAACACACACAGAAAAAAAATTACATAAAAAGTAATAGTTCTAAAAAAAAAAAAAAAAAAAAAAAACACTAACACACAGTGTTTCAGAGTTTGGCACACAGATTAATTAACATCCCACTTACAGAAAGAAGAGTACAAAATGGAAGACAAACAGATAATTAAGACAGTAATAACCAATGGTTTCACCAAAGACACAGTAATAAAAATTAACAATAAATTTAAAAGACAAAAGCCAATATGAGAGGTTTCCACACTGAAGAACATCAAGGAAAGAAACAAATTCAATAGCTTCACGTACCATCCAACTTTTCACACCAAATTTAAGAGGATATTCAAAGAACAAGGTAAAATGTTAGTTCCAAAAACAAATATAATATCAAAAATTTATTAGGCTCCACAGTAAGACACCATACCAACAGAACAGAAATTGGGAATTTATGAAATCAAATGTACCATGTTCATTGACAGTAATTATATTATTATTATTATTATTATTATTATTATTATTATTATTATTATTATTATTATTTGTTGTTGTTGTTGTTGTCGTTGGTGTTCCATATATGTAAAATGAGTCAATGATCTATACTTTTACCATGAAACAATGCTCTAAATGATACATAACATTAATTGGAACAGTTATACCCCTAAAATTAATGAATTGTGCACTCATAAAGATTTTTTTTAATAGTGTTTTAATGCCCATTTTTACTACTGAGGCACCACAGGCGGTAGACACTGATGATGTATGAGATGAAATGGTATATTGGGAAAGGATTTTTTAAGGAAGGAAACATTCCAAGCCTAAGTCAGGGAGGATGGTCCTGGCAGTATTTGAACCCCAGCCTTCCAGCTCACAAGTCCACACCTGAACGACCTCAGCCACCCGTGGCGGTCTCTAATACAGTTTGGACTTCAATGCATGTTAACTGCTGAGGTCTTTGGTGATAGAATAATTAATGAAAGGTTGTGCCTTATTTAATTCAAGATTTAACACTCTGCCACTTATATCTATGAGGCACTTTAAATGACAAGAGTCCTTAGATCAAAACTGCAAACATTAGATGCATTACAAAGCAACACACAAAGAGAAATAGCGAATATTTTGAAAGCAAAGCTGCAATATGTGAAACAAATTGTTTTGATGCTGTAAAGCCTATTTTACTTGTAAACATTTCTTAACATCTTTGGAAATGTTAAGCATTTCTAGGCATGTTCACAAATTTAAAATTAATGAAAATATTCTACTAATTTAGCCCTGACTGTGCATTTTTAATGCTATAATTTATTTCACATGTTCTCTATTTATAACATTATGTATGTTCTATCTATTCTGTTTTGTTGATTGCTCAAGTAATGCAACTAAGACTTACCAGCTGCTACAGGTGACCAAGGTCATTAAGGCACAGATTCTTAAGTGGGAGGTCTGGGGTTTAAATCTCACCAGGACAGTCCTCCCTGACTGAGGTTTTTTCCAGTCCTCATAAATGGCAAATGCCAGGGAAGTACCCTATACTTATGCCTGGAATGTTTCCTTCCTTAAAAAAAATTGTTTCCCAATTTATCATTTCATCTCATGTATCATCAGTGTCCACTGCCAGTGGTGCCCCAATAGTAAAAAAAGGGCATGCATTATTAAACACCATTAAAAAAAACAAGAGCATTAAAAGAGCTGCATACAAATGGATGGCTTCATATAAAAAATTGGCCCTTAATCCAAATACCGAGTTAAAAATACAAATATTTTCAATGTATAATATGCACATAAACATGGAATGGCACAACTTGTTTTCTTTACTACAGAAGGCATGTGAGAATAGATAATGCTTTAAATTGTTCCTAAATATAACAAATTATTTATGAGGAAGTCACTCAAATTTCACTAGTTTTATTCCACTTATTTTTATCTTTATTTTTCCCAATTACGCCAATATTTTAATATAAATTTGAATAATTTGGGATTTTCACAGTGAAATATAGTATCATATAACATATAGTATAGTATCATATAACAAATTATTTATTTAAATAAAACCAGTGAAATTTGAGTGAACTTCCTCATAAATAATTTGTTATATGATACTATATTTCACTTTGAAAATCCAAAATTATTCAAATTTATGTTTCTAAGCAGTTTTCTTTTTTTCTTTTGTCTTGTAATAGATATAAAAAAACTGAATTTGTATTACCATATAATAACAATAATCATAACAGGACAGCCTGCAAGGGCCAATGCCTGTTAAATTAGCAGTTTCCCTGAAGGATATCAGATAGAAGTTACTTGATCAGTCCAACAGCACTTACCAGGTGCACCCTATTCCAAAATAATGTTCATGGAAAAAATTTCTCAAAAGTGTCAGAAATCAAACCCAAGTGGCAGCCAGAACATGAATTTTTTTTTTAATAGTGTTTAATGTCTGTTTCTACTACTGAGGCACAACAGGTGGTAGATACTGATGATACATGAGAGGAAGTGATAAATTGGGAAAGGATTTTGTTTAAAGATTCCAGGCCTAAGTTTAGGATACCTCCCCGGCATTTGCCATTTATGAGGACTGAGAAACCTGGAAAAAACCTCAGTCAGGGAGGACAGTCCTGGTGGGAATCGAACCCCAGACCTCCTGCTCATGAGTCCATGCCTTAATAACCTCAGCACCTGTGGCGGTTTGTTGACCTACACAAGAGATTGCCAAGCAGCATTCTTTCTTTTGATGGCATAATAGATTTGACAATGGTTTATGAAAATAATTTTTATGAGTATTTATGTGATATACTGATTGTATTATTGGCAAGGTTGTTACTGCTGTATAGCAGGAAGTTTATCAATAAAAATACTGACTGGTCATGAGCACATTGTATGGTTCTAAAGAGGAACTTGCATGGTTCTTAAGATTGGACATTTACTATTTCTAACATCTGTTTTTTGTAGCTCAAACAAATCTTTATTGTTGCATTATTTCCATAAATCATTATTTAAGTCATTGTTGTCATTACTATGTCACTGGCATTCTATGCCAGTTGTTGAGATTGTGTAAATGGAGAACAAATATATGATTTTATGAAAGCAGATACATTTGTCTTATGGACTTAGGAAAAGACCCAAAAACCCTTAACTCAGAACTAACATCCTAACTGAGTCACAGTTAAATCCATGCTTACCCCTGCTTTCCACTAGTGATACAAGTGATGCTTGCTTTCTTAAGCCTACTGAATTACAAAAGTAAGATGTCTGAGACTTTATCAGTTGCATTACACTGGTCAACATTGATTCTGCGGTATAAAGGAGAATATGTGACTTTAATGAAAATCAGTACCCTGATTTAAAAAATGAAGTCAGATTTTGGCTATCACATCTAGTTTTTATGATATATGCATATATGTCCATGATGCTAAATTTATTCTGCTTATACAGTTTACTGCTATGTTTCATTATGTTATTCTAAATCTGTTGTTGATTTTCTTCCTAATCAGCTCACTTTCATCCTCCCTTATCACCCAGATATTTATGTTTATATTCCCAGCATTAATCAATTTTGTTCTATGGGTCAGGTCTGTCCTCTTGTGAGGTATTTATGTTTACATTTACAGCTATGATAGATCTCAACTTCAGTTGAGCTGAAAACTTGTGTTAATATGCACGTTCATCTTCTATATGTGTAATGCTAAAATAAAAGTTTTAGTATGACTTTCACATCAGGTTTAGGCAGGAGACAGTATCTACAAAGTTCTCAGAAGTTTTGTTACATTTGTGGGTGTTACGTGTTTGACGGGAAGGTATGTAAAATAGACTTACAAACAAAGAAACTGTATTAATCATATTTCAAATAGCAAGTCGGTGATCAGGATAAATCATTCGCGCTTCATATTGGATGTTACTGTTGTGTTGGGGGATTACGTTATTGGTTTGAAGGAAAACGGAAGGCAGTGCCATTTGCCAAAACAATGATATGGAGAGAGCAGCAGAACCATCATGATGATTGTTACTTTTGCATGTGAAAGTTGTTGGCTACAAAAAAAATAAGGCAGGAATTAAATATCCAAATCTGAACTCAGCTACATAGCCTATTCCTCATAGACCCAAATTATCCATACCTACACCACCAGCAGACCTCAATTTTAGTGAATCTGAAGGCAGCTCCATGACTCCAGACAATGAGTTGTTTTCTGATCCAGAAGAATTTGACAATTCACTACAACATTTTAATCATTTTGAGTTAAATGATTTAGTGAGGGATTTAGACCTTACAATACAAAAAAGTGAATTACTGGTCTCAAGACTATAGGAGAAGAATCTGTTATCACCTGGTGTTACATTTTCGTGGTAAAGGAATCTTGAAATACAGTTCCATAAGCACTACACAGAAGAAGATCAACTTGTGTTTTGTGTGGATGTGTGTAATATTATTCAACAGTTGGGCAGGGAAACATTTGAGCCAAGTAACTGGCATCTTTTTATTGATTCTTCCAAACGAAGTCTTAAGGCAGTGTTACTTCATAATGGCAACAAGTTAGCTTCAATACTGCTTGCACATTCTACGAACCTAAGAGTCTTATGAAACTCTGAAGCTTGTTCTTGAGAAAATTAAGTACCGCGATCATGAGTGGCAAATGTGGGTGACTTGAATGTCACTGGTCTGTTACTAGGACAACAGGGAGGATACACAAAATTTCCTTGTTTTTTTTTTTTTTTTTTGTGATTGGAATAGCAGGGTGAAAATCAAACATTGGGAAATGGACCAAAGGCCCGAGAGGCAGCAACTGGAACCTGTATCAAAAAATGTTACTAATGTGCCTCTTGTTGATTGTCAAAAAATGATACTCCCTCAATTGCACATAAAACTTGGATGATGAAACAATTTGTGAAAGCACTTAACAAATGTTACCCTTGCTTTCTGTACTTATGTACAAGGTTTCCATCACTGTCACATGTTAAAATCAGAGAGGGAGTATTTGATGAATCACAGATAATGAAATTGATGAAAGATATTAATTTTACCAGCTCTGTCAATAAAATTGAAAAAGATGCGTGGAATGGATTCAGAGAAGTTGTTAAGAAATTTCTGGGCAGTATGAAAGATGCTCAATACAAAGAAATTGTCAAAAATATACAGGAAAATTACAGACTCTTGACTATTTCCTGTCAAATTTATTAGCTGTCAGAATCATGTACACTGCAGTTCCATGGGAAAAGAAAAAGGGATACACAAGATAACTAACATACATTCTCAAATTCAGGTAAGATTTCATGTTATTATTTTTCTTTATTTTCTTTAAAAATTGTATATGAGTGTGTAATGTTTTTGCAAATTTTACAATTATATTTTCATTGAACATTGTCATATTGCCAAAAAAATGTGCTATGGAAAAATAGAATGCATTTTTTAATTCTGCACACCAAAATTAATAAAAGTCATCTATTTTTAATCATGCCGCAGAAAAAAAATTTCATTTGTACCCTAGCGTTATCATTGATTTACGGATGCTCTTTAACACCTGAGGTCATCAACATCCCATTCAATTCAAAGCATGAGATTGATGATAAATATGGCTCAGAGGCCTCTTCTTCCAGGCTTGAGGTTCTTTTTCATGCCGTAAATTTATGACATGGGACACAGAGCTTTACTTCCCTTCCAAAGGAAGCCACACTTAGGATTTTTATGCCTGAAAAAATCTGTTAATTCTGGCTGGGAATGAACCTGTGATCTTTGATTTAGAAGGCAAGTATGGTTACCACTAAATCACCAGGACCAACATCATCCAGTTTAACCAATCCATTTTTAATCATGGCTGCATCAAGTGTGTAATTACTTTGTTGCTTTTCTGACAAAGCAAAGTTTCTCTCAAAATAACTGTGTCAGTTACAGTTAACAGATGTTTTTAGTTTTTTAAAATTAAGCTCTTGGTCCTAGATGTGGTAAAATGAATAGATGGTGAGCTTCCAATAGATTTTAATTTGCTGACATAAATTAATTGCTTTTTTGTATATACTTTAAATGGATTTCTAACTGGCTTTCTCTTGTTGGTCCTGGTGGTCTAGCTGTAACAATACTTGTCTCATAGACCCAAGATTGCATGTTCAATCCTGGTCAGGTTCAAGGGATTTTTTCTAGTATAAAAATCCTAAGCATGGATTTCTTCAGAAGGGAAGTAAAGCTGTGGGTCCCGCGTTGCACATTTACAGCACATAAAAGAAACTCAAACCTGACAGAAGAGGCCTTTGAGTTAAATTTATCACCCATTTCACGCCCTGAATTGAATGGAATGCTGATGGTCTAAGATGTTAAAAAGCATCCATTAAAAACTAAATCAACAAAAATAAACAGCTTCTTCTTTTGGAGATTGTTTATCTCTACCACTGTGTAATGAAGTTTTTCATCTAGAGTTTTGTCAAAGTGTTGTTGCTAGCTCTGCAGGACAATAATTTACTGCCCATTAAAAATATTTACATCCATTTGTTTCCATTTTTATTGTTAAATGTAATTTATTGCAAATATGAGCAGTAAGCCCCTAAGTTTGGAAATGTTTGTGGTAATGCCCTTCAATTTTAGAGTTTTCAGCATCACCAAAGCTACTGAGTACCAGTTATTTGTTTTTCTTGACAAGCAAAGGGGGGAAAAAATGTACCACCAACTAGCCAGAATAAACTCAGAATAGCAAACATCAGAAACTTCTGATCCACCATGCTCCTCAGTTATATACAGAATAATGCAACCAATGAACACTAGAAAATGTGAATCACCAACACTTATAACTAGAGCCCAGATATTTATGAGCTGATTGCTTAAAATATTAATTTTTTATGTGCTAAAATTATGAAAATTATTTGCTAAAAAGTTAAATATATTTATTATCATTTAAACAAAAGTATGAGAAAATATATAACATACCAGAAACCTAAATATTGGTGCTTGCCAATTGAAGCTAAACTTCTGATGTAGAATCTTGAATGGATTGCAATGAACAATAAATGTCATGTCAAAATTTCCATCACAGATTCTTGCCTATTATCAGCATTAGTCTTTTCCAAACAAAACAATGTTCTCTGAGAGTATTCAGAATGTAAATTTTCAACCTTATGAGCTGCTACATCAACAAACTGTCTAACTGCAAACTAATTTATACTACTTGTAAGAAATGTGATCAATGAAGAGAGAAAAACTTTGTTGATTTAACAGAAGGCTATATGATTGTGAACGATAGACATCCCTGAATGTGCAAGAATTGTGTAGTATTGCATATTCTTCACCTAAGAAAAATTTAGAAATGTCTTAAAGCCCTTTCTGTTTAAATATACAAAACACCTATATATGCAGCTTACCAATGTCTTCTTTCGGAACTGTTTTGGACAAAACAGATCGGCAAAGTGGCCCACCAACACCTCCCAGAATTCCCACTGCACAGCCTGTGAACAGATTTTGTGTTAGTCTGGAGTAATCCTGGATACTGTTTACACAATAAACTTAATGCTTAGTAAAACATCCCCAGGATGGAGAGGGTGCAGATATGAAACCTGCTTAAGGCAAGTTGTCTTGGTAATGTTTCAATTACAGTTCTTCCCTATGCTGAAATGGAGAATGAAATGTAACTTGGGAACATACAGGCTTTAGGCTCATTTATATCATCTTCAATTTGTTCATTTCATTCATCATTTTGAAGATTTTGTAGTTGTAATAGGATGTGATAAGCTTAAAGAAGAAAACAACATGTTTCAATATTAAACAAAGATACTACCATTTTAGTTTCCATGTGCAAGTGGTAAGTTACCAACCTAAAAAAATCTTGGCTTGACATAGAATTGTCGTGGAGATGGTCATATTACTATAACAGTTGTTATAGAAACTGATGGTGGCATATCCTGGGCTGATCATATAATTCTTGTATATAGTAAAATAAGTAAAGTTATTTATTTATTTAGAATCATGAAAAATACATTGACACTACGTATTTAAAAATTATATATTATGGTTTGACTTTTCCTCATTTAAATTACTGCATTGAACTTCTTTGTTTATTAAAAAGTTAAAATAATCAACACTCATGAGCGTTTCACTCCTTTAATTATTAAAATAACAGGATTATTTTTATAATTATTTTAATAATTAAAGGAGTGAAACGCTCATGAGTGTTGATTATTTTAACTTTTTAATAAACAAAGAAGTTATATTTTCATTTTACTGTGTAGATTTCTTCAAAGGTATAAATTACCGCATTGAAGTTTGGGGCTATGCTGCCCAAACACATATCAACAGACTATTGGTTCTACAAAAGAAATGCCTTCGAATTACGTTGAATCTTAAACAGATGGAATCTTGTAGAAACATATTTATGAAAGAGAAAGTTCTTACAGTTATTTTGTTGTATGTGTATAAAGTAATACAAATAGCTGTAGATGGTAATAAATTTAATAAGAGGAATAATGAAATCCATTTTTACAATACAAGATATAATATTGATGTACAATAGAGTACATAAACACAAAAAGAATGTTATGAATGACCCTTATGTAATGGGTTGTGTACTATATAACAAATTATCCAACAAATTAAATGTACTCTTTGGCAATAGATTTAAACTAGAACTCAAGAAGTATCTAATTTGTAAATGTCCTTAAAATATTGATGAATTATAAATATTTTAATTAATGTATACTTTATATACATACATATGTTTAATGTTGACGATGTCAAATACTCATTATGAATGAGTCCATTGACTGTAAATAAAGATTGATTGATTGAAGTATCATCCTTTAGATGGTGTACTGGAATGTTTCAAACTTCTAAGTGTAGTCACTTGTTTGTAATGATCATGTAAAACTAGTGCTGACATTTTCTACAAAATGAATAAAACTGAAATAGAGCTGTGATAAAGTACTTTGTTTTATAGGGTTTAATCTCAACAAAAATACAAAAGGAGTTAGGATTCCATATTTAAGGATTCTTCACCTTCGTTTCCAATAGTTAAAAAGTGGGCTGCTGAATTTAAACGTGGTCATACATCCATTCAAGATGATGAGCCCTCAGGGTGTCCCTAAACTGCTATGACTGAGAGATTTACAACAATTCATAATGCTGTACTCAATTACAGCCGATTAAAGGTAAGTGAGGTGGATGATTGAAAAGACCTTGATAGCCCATGTCCACTACATTTTACACAAATTTTTGGGTATAAGAAAGCTTTTTGCTTGATGGGTGCCACGTTTGTTAACAATGAACCAAAAAATGCATGCAAACGAATATTTTGCAATAGTGTTTAGTCTTGTTTAAATGCAGTTCCAGTGAGATTCTCCAACATTTCATAACAGTAGATGAAACATGGATTCATCATTATACACCAGAGATGAAGGAGCAGTCCAACATTGGGTGGCAAAAAGTGAAAGTGCACCAAAGAAAACAAAAATGTTCCATCTGCAGGAAAAGTCATAACTACAGTTTACTGGCATTCTCATGGTGTGCTGCCCATTGACTACCTTTAGAAGGGCAGAACCATCATTGGGGAGTATTATGCTTTGCTACTGGACCAACTGAAAGGTGCTATTCTGGCTAAATATCTACACATTGCAAAAATGAATGTTCTTATTCATCATGATAATGTGCCTTTACACGTGTCTGAAATTGATGTTGCAACACAGCATGAACTTTGCTTCCAAATGCTTCCACATTTGTTGAATTTTGCCACCAGGGATTACTTTTTGTTTTCAACCTGAAGAAATGACTGGGTGGATGAAGATTCACATGAAATAATAAGTTTCAAACTAAGACAGAGACTTATTTTTCATAGTTGGACAAATTTCATTTTACTGAGCATATTAAAAAAAAATAAAATCTTGAACTTGTGTTTTATTGATCAGGCTGAGAACTTTTAGAACGCTCCTTGTAGTACAAACTTGATGTGAATTTGTAAATGTAAGGCTGTTGTTGTGTGCACAGTTTGGTTGCCTATGTGACAACAATAGAATACCATTTTCATAATTTTGATTTCATTTTTCCAGATACTAGGAATATATTTATATTGTGAATAACAATGCATGGGATATGTATTACTCTGGATATGAAAATATATACTATACACTGCATGTTATAATATTTTATAATTATACAATTGTCAGCCTAATAGTACCACATATTGAAACTGGAATTTGCAAGGCTTTACATCTATTAATTTATTGAAATTTATTTGTTGAAGCAAATACAAACTACACGGGGTCTCCACTCATCTGGTCCAGGCATTTTAGGTGTACCTCCTCATGATTACAGAAATTTTAATAAAATAATGATTGTATACTAACCTATTATCTAAATTCTAAATAATTAAATAAAGTACAAAATTTCCACCTTGTTTGCATCAGACCTCAGTCCCCTATTGCATCAGCAATAGTCTATTGGATTTCCAGAGAACTAGGCTCAGACCCAACCCAGGGGACTAAAATAAAATATTTCAATTACTCTGCCTATACCATAATTTTATTAGCTAGCTACAGTATCTACAAACTAGTAATTCTTTTATTACTCAAACATCTACTATAATGAAATTAGAAATTTATAAAGTGCTAAGAAAAATTTAAATACAAACTACAACGGAGCCTCCATTTATCTATTGGTGTAACCCCTCACAACTACAATTGTTGATACAATAATACATTTTATACCAACATCTTTATCTTTATTCTAGATAGTTAAAAAAAAGTAGAAAATTTTTACATTAGTTGCGCCAGTTCGCAGTTCCAAGTTCATCTGCAGCAACCTACTGGAATTCCAGGGGACCATGGCACTAAAATAAACATTTCACTTACTCTACCTGTACCAATTATTTTATCAGCTAACTACAATTCCAACAAGTTATTAATTTCTTTATTTCTCAAATACTAACTATAATACCAACTATAATACTACATTTATTTACCTTCTCGAGCAATTTACAATATTCCAAGCTCAATAATTAATAAATTTAATATAATTTCACTCCCAACCATTCCCAGACCAATGGCATTTTTCAGAAACATTGTATTCTTCATCATCTAAAATTTATCTAAATTACATATCTTTCAATTTCTGTTTCATTTTTACCTTCCACAAAAACTCTCCTAATTTGGGTATCTGCTCACTATCTTCAAAGATCTACCTCATTATTATTCCGTTATTTCTCATTAACCATTTCTTACTAATTAAACTTTTCCTCCAAACATTTGTGGCTTTACATTGGAAGGTGATATGAATTTCATCTTCCTTCTTCCCACAAATGGGACACATTCCTGAAATAATTCTAAACATCTCCCCTCATTCTCCTTAATTTCCAAACACCTAATCTAAATCAGAATGTCCCTTCTCTTTCATTTTTCTTGCAAATTAAAATATACTTCTCCTTCTCTGGATCACCTTTTAATGCCTTATAATATGCTAGTGAGCTTTTCTCCCTAATCTGGGCAAATAAAACCTGTCTATCCATATCTTCCATTTTTGATCTCACTTTCCTCCAACAACCTTTTCTAACATATCCAATTGACCCAAAAATCTCCTAACTTATTTCTAAATAACTGTTCTCTAATTTTGTTCAGGCAGGTATTATTCCATTATATCATTTTTTTCCCCTTGATATTTCAGGCCTATTTCCACAATCTCAGGGTCCAATAGCTCTTGAACCCTAAATAAATATTTCAATACTTTCTCCATCATTAACCCTTTGACAGTTACCTTTCCTAACTCTATTATTGCTCCTGCATTTGCAGTATTATTGGGAACTCCCAAAATTAATTTACAGAAAATTCTTAGTATAAAAACCTTATTTCACCATCCCTCCTCTATACTCCAAATTCCCCCTCCCCCATAAATCCAATGTGATTCAAATATGGCAGAATAAAGCCTTTCAAACCACTTGATATTCATTACTGGCATCCTATATAAACATTTTCTTATCACTGTCATGGCCATGTTTCCCCTTGCCAGTGCAGTTATTTTCTGTCTTTTAGGGGTATTACACCAGCTGAGGTTGGATAGTGAAAAATATATATAAATTAACAGTAATTATAAAAGCAGAAAAGGATAAAACACTAAGAGGAAGTTACCCTTGAAATCGCTATATTTTGAACTACTCCAGTTCTTCTATGGCAAGAAAACAAGTGAAGGTGATAAAAATAAATGTTGAGTATCGAAGGTAACATTATGGCATGGAAATAGATGAAACTAGCAATAAGAGTGTGTGGAGGAAAAAATTAATATGTAAGATTTACGTTTTGTGTAAAAATATAGCTACCATTTCTCTATCTCTGAGTAAACTTTCACAGCATTGTGTAGGTAATGCATCAATAAGTGTTAAAATAAAAGCATCATCAAAATCCTTACAGTGAGATAAGGCATGTTGGGCAACCGGCAAGGGAGACTTGTTTATAATAGAATGATTAATTACAGCGATTTCAAGTGTGACTTTCTCTTAGTGTTTTATCCTTTTCTGCTTTTATAATTACTATTAATTTGTTACATTGTTAATAGTGTTACTTTATTTTTCTTTTTCTTTATATATACAGTGTACATTATTTGGATAGACAGATCGGTATAAATGAAATAAAGAAGCAAATAAAAAGAAACAAAGCTTATGGGATTGATGGAATTCTGGAGGGCATAGGGTCAGGATGATGATAGAAGTATTTTATTGGCAAGATATTTAATTCAAAATATGAAGAGACTAAGTTCCCAAAGGTTGGAGAACAGCAATTGTAGTGCCAATATTTAAAGGAAAAGGTGACATAAATAAACAAGCTAATTATAGAGGATTTTATTCTATTATCGGTCTTAGGTAAGCTGTATTCAGGCATTCTGGCAGAAAGGCTTCAAAATTGGGAAGAACAAGAAAATGAATTATCTGAGTTCCAAGCAGGCTTCAGGAAAAATAAGAGAACAGTGGATAATGTCTTCATTATTAATACAAAGGTAGAGAAATATCTAGGCCACAAAAGAGGGTGATTATATGAGTTGTTTGTGGGTTTTGGAAAGGTGTTTGATGCAATTAACAATAAGCCATTATGGTCAAAATTGAATGGGATAGGAGTTAGTGATAAGTTTATAAAAGCATTACAAAATTTATACTTTAAAAATGAATACTGTATTAAGATTGCCCAGGACAGAGTGACTCCAAACAATTTGAACACAATAGGTCTCTGACAAGGATGTAAGTTAAGTCTCATACTGTTTAACTTATTTATTAATGATATTTTAGAAAAAGTTAGCCAAGTTAATATGCACAAGCCCACAATTGAAAATGTTGAGATTTTGGAACTATTATTTGCAGACAATTTGGTATTGGGGTCAATTACTAATATTGGTCTATGAAATCAATCAAAGTAATAGCTAAATTGTATAAGAAGTGGGGACTAAGAATAAATATTTGAAAATCAAAAATCATGGTATTCAAGAATGGAAACAAGTTATGCAAGAATGAGCAAAGCTTTTAGGAAGGAGCAGAAATGAGGTGGTTAATAAATTTGACTATTTGGGTATTAGGCTTAATAAGGATGGAGGGTGGAGGCAACAAAAAAGAACAGTTCTAGCAAAAGGTAGGCTAGCTTTGAAGGCTATTACTGCCTGTAGGTATCAAGTACAAGAAATGCATATAAAGTGATTGGAGAAAATATATACGGTAGTAAAGGCTAAAATGATGTTTGGGTTAGAAATTTGGGTTAGTGATGAGGGATGGCTAAATGTAGACTTGATTCACAGGAATTTCTGCAAATAAATTATGGGCCTAACAAAAAGTTCACTGAATTAGGTAGAGTAAGGAGTAAAGGAAAAATAATGACAAGAACTTTGAAATATTGGTTTAGGATTAAGAAATTAGAAGAGAATTCTATTTTGAAACACTGTCTAGTGATGCAAGAGAAAGTAAGGGGAGGAAACACTTGGGCTAGTAGAATCAATGAGATTATGGAAAAAATTGGTTTGGTTATGGTGTGGCATGACAGAGAAAGTAAAGAAAGAGGTTTTTGTAGAGAAATTAAACAAAGAATTAATGATATGGAAAGACAAAAGATATTAGGTAGTTTTAATAGTAAAAAGTCTTGAGGGTTTACAGAGGGTTAAAAGAAATATGGGGTGGCGAGAATTATGTGGATGAAGGTGACAGGAGGATGAGGGAGGGAATTGCATAGGTCTGGACAGGGGTAGTGAATCTGAAAGGAATAAGAGGAGGTTTAAATATAGAGGAATGTCCTGTGCGTGGAATGCAAGATAGTTACTAGCATGCAATTGTGAAATGTAGTAGAGAAACTAAAGAAATGGGAGCAAAACTTGGGATTCAGAAGTGGGATAACTTATCAATAGAGATAAGGGGAAACAAGTTGGTGAATATGAAAACAAGGTAGAAAATCTTGGAGTTTGAGAATTAATTAGGTAAGGTTAAAAGAAAATGGTAGAAGAAAATACATAAGAAATGAGGAACCAAATCACAAAGAAGCATAATTTAAATTGGGTTTTGATTCAATTAATTTTTTAGATGTAAGTTGCCTGATAGTTGATTAACCGCAAGGTTGAAACTATTCAGGCTACTTGGTTACACAGCAACTCTGGAAGATTTACTAGAGTGATTATGGTTGTATTTTCTTATATGACTGAGTGATTGTAAAAGAGTACTGTTGAAGCTTGTATTATTAAGTAGAAATAAATTCAATTCAATTATGTAGCA
Source organism: Metallyticus violacea (assembly GCA_030762175.1). NCBI lineage: Eukaryota > Metazoa > Arthropoda > Insecta > Mantodea > Metallyticidae > Metallyticus > Metallyticus violacea. The sequence goes on from CM060846.1 coordinate 8,895,725, forward strand.
TTATTGTCATGACTGCCCCATGAACATAATAAATAATCACCTTTTATCATCATTCAATCACTAAGTCCAAAATTGCTTTTTTGAGATATAACAATGTTAAAGATTTCTGCTCAAATGAAATGGGTAAATTCTGGATTTAATGAGAATACAAGATATCTGACATAGAAACATACAAGAATATCACTCTATGAGTTCTGGCACACTTCCTTTTACAGTGTTAATATCTCAAAACATCTAATTTTGGACTTGGTGACTTGTGCCAGAATGACTTAATGAGTCCACATAACACCCAACATGATTTTGGTCAAGTACAGAAAAACTGGAATAAAATAGGCAGTTGTAAGTACATAAATGTGCTTTGTTTGAAATTTTGGAGCAAATTCACTACATATAACAAATATATCTGCATGGTTTTTACAACTGCACTTTTGTTTCTTAATTATATATATTAAAATTATAAAATATGTACATTGCAACTCATAGAAATTATATAGTATAAATGAATTCTTCCCACTAGTTATTATTATATTCCTTATAATCATCAACAAATAATAAATTCAATACAAATAGTGCAGAGAAATAGTTATGCATGAGAACTGGTAATCAGTGAATCAGATAAGGTAAAACCAATATTTAGATTGTCTGTACTAAATTGTGCATTGAAATGCATTATTAATTTAATCATACAACTTTTGAGGATGCAAAAATGAACCTTTACATATCATTAAAAATCATAAGCCTTTATCATACAAGTTGATTAAAACTTTTTTCATATCAGAGAAATTCCTGTATAAAATATAGTGAACTTTTGTAACAGTGGTGTAAATTATTAACATTTAAGAGAAATTGAGTCGAAATAGTAACATACACACCACTAAAATTGAATTAAATGGAAGACTAGTTTCGGGAGCCATCGCTCCTATCATCAGTTCCTGGTCGACTGCCGGCCTCGTTGTTTGTGATAGATCGATTCGTCTCTGGTGGAGGTTTGATGAACTTTTGTATTAGTACATCACCTGGCGGGATTTCGAAATTAAAAACTTTCTCCTTATTCTTCCAAATATAGATATTTTCCCAGACTGTAAGTTCAGTTTTTCCTTTAATATATTTAAGTAATTTAAATACCTTAGTTTCGTTTGATGTTACAGCATTGTTTCCAAGTATTACTACACTAAATTTATACTCCCTGATAAAAAAGTGGTTACAAAAAGTAGGAATAACCACAAAAGATATCCAAGAATACATCATATTAATCAACTTATGTCTAGAACAAAATTACTTTACATTCAATAACAAATATTACAAACAAAATTTTGGTCTGACAATGGGTAGCCCACTATCACCAATATTGGCAGACATTTTCATGAGTGCATTGGAAACTAGAATAGTAAATAGTTTCCCTTGGATATTTAAGACTTGGTACCGTTATGTTGATGATATTTTTGCAATAGTACCAGAAAGACACTTGGATGATGCACTAAAGTTGCTTAACTTACAGGAAAAAACAGTTAAATTCACCATGGAGAGAGAATGCAATGAACAGTTACCTTTCTTGGATATTAAGATAATTAGAAAAGAAAATCATCTAAATTTTGGCATATACAGAAAACCTACACACACAGATAACTACATTAAATGTAACAGTTTTAATCCAGTTCCCCATAAACATGCAGTTTTAAATAGTCTTGCATATAGACTGGTTAATATTCCAATGAACAAGGAGGAATATAAACTAGAAATGAATAATATAATACATATAGCTACAGAGAATGGCTTCAAACAAGAAGTTGTACACAAGAAAATAGACAGAGAGAAGAAGAAAAAGAAAATTAGAGACAACACTACACTTACTCCTATCAAAGAAAAAAACAGGACATACAAAAAATTCACATACCATCCATCAACCTTTCATAAATTTCAAAAGATTTTTAAAAGATACAACATTGTTCTGACTCCAAAAAATAATTATTCCATTAAAAATATCCTTAACTCAAAACAAAAAGAAGATAGCCTACAAGATGAAGATAAATCAGGAATATATCAGATGAACTGCAATGATTGTGATAAAATTTATATTGGAAAGACCAAAAGAAACATAAAAACAAGAGCCAAAGAACACATTAGGAATATAAATCAAAAACAAGAAGAAAAATCGGCGGTAGCCTGGCACTTTTGGAAAGAACAACATAACATTAATAAAAACCCAAAATTACTTAAATATATTAAAGGAAAAACTGAACTTACAGTCTGGGAAAATATCTATATTTGGAAGAATAAGGAGAAAGTTTTTAATTTCGAAATCCCGCCAGGTGATGTACTAATACAAAAGTTCATCAAACCTCCACCAGAGACGAATCGATCTATCACAAACAACGAGGCCGGCAGTCGACCAGGAACTGATGATAGGAGCGATGGCTCCCGAAACTAGTCTTCCATTTAATTCAATTTTAGTGGTGTGTATGTTACTATTTCGACTCAATTTCTCTTAAATGTTAAATTCCTGTATATTTGCTATTTTGCAATTAAATATTTACACCAGTGGGTACCAATCCTTAATTTGCCATTTGCATATGCCAAAATCAGCTTTATTTCCTTTTCAAAGATGGATACACTTTTCAATTATTCTGGAAAAAGAAGCTTTATGGGCTTCAAAGGTTGAGGAAATTGTATGTTTGGTATTCATACCAGACTGTATTTTCATTTAACTTGCACAAGTATAACACTACAAGCTGACTCATTTTGTCATAATGTTTACCATTGCAGTTATATTAATGCTAAGGAAATTGTATAATTTTAATTATACTGATATCTATTAAGGTTGGGCTTTAAAGAAACTTTGTCAATATAATTTATTTTTTGTATTTTTTTAAATGTTTACCACTTCGCAGTATTACATCTTTAATATTTATAACATGCAATAATTGAGTATTGCTAACTGTGACATAAAAACTGAATTTTCACCACCTACTGTAAGTTAATGACTGAACCACAAGCTTACAGTAGGTGGTGAAAATTCAGTTTTTATGTCACAGTTAGCAATACTCAATTATTGCATGTTATAAATATTAAAGATGTAATACTGCGAAGTGGTAAACAGTCATTAACGCTATGCCCCGTACCCAAAAGATTGGGCCCCTGAGGGGACGGCTCCTAAGCCTGGGAGAAACTTTTAGTTATAAGAATTGTGAGTTGGTCATAAAGTAATACAGGTAGCACCATAAACCTCTGGTTGCAGTACATTTGTAGAAATTGTGGACCTACATATGCAAAGGAGAGTGAAGAAAAAAAAAATAAGTAAAAAAAAAACTACATTATATCAAAAATAAATTTTATTTAAAAAAGATACAAGAATGCACATTTTCTCACAGAAATGTAATGGAAGGATATCTTCTGGAATGCCAGAAGACAGACTCCATCACCATTAGATCAATATTTAATATAAGACTGTGTTATATGTTTATTAAGTACAAATGTATAAATAAAAAGTGTAACATGGCTTGGGAATGAACTAGGACTGGGAACAAGCCATATTTTGATATCATTGTATGATTGGCTTCACTGGGCAAGTTCCAATTTACATTTAAGTAAGCCATATTTTGTTTGTATTATATTTAGCACAAAAATATTTACCAGGTATTTATGATATTTCAGTGACTTGTGAACTTACCTATATACATATATGTGCCTGTTGGAGCAAGAGCCAATATCAGTACAGCGACAATCTTCATGAGAAATGCAATGGCTGAGAAGAAACTATCAGACACTTTCAGCCATGCATTGACCAAATATATTCCAACAACCATTCCTACATGAAACACACATACATAATGTTAAAAATCTGTGACTAGCATTTATTAAGCACAATGCACAATTTTCTATCACTCCCCTCAACATTCGAAGCATGGAATCCACCAATTTCAAAATACAGTAAAAGCTTGGTAAGATATGCTTGTTTGTTATGCTTTCCTGCTTTTTTTTTTTCTCCTGGTCACTTGACATCCCTATATAAAATCAATACAACTAATGCACTCATCATTCCATTTAATACACTGTCTTTTTCTCATCTGAAAATGTTGAAAACATTACATTTTAAGGAGTAATGAGAAAGTCGTTTTGTAGAATTCCCTTTTACTGTTATTGCCTGCATGCCAAAGGCATGTTGGAGTCTATTGTTGCAAATACAAAAGAATGGAATTTGGCTCTTTATACCTGCAGTGCTCTGTACACAGTCTGGTCACTTGGTTACCTCCAGTTTCACACTCTATTATCAATGACTGGATAGTGAAGACATACATTGTGTTTGATTGTGAAGTGTCTTGTTAGACAAGCATGAATAAAGGAGTGAAATGAATAGCCTTGTCATTATTGGAGAAATGAAAACTCTCCATAAACATGATGAAAATACCAACATGAATCAAAAACAAGTATAGTTTATTAATTTACTGTACTTAATGTTACATTATTTAGATAAAGGTGTATGCTGTATTAGCTCTTGGTGTTAAATTATGTATGTAGAATCCTAAAACAAGCCACTCCCATTAATATGTGATTCTTTGAAGAACATCTTTCTGAGGATTTACTGTAATTGGACTCTTGTACTTGTGACTCCCAAGTGTTTCCTATGTATGCCAGAGCTGTGCAGCATTTGTGAACATGGTACCCTAAGAAAGTCTCCTCTTGATTTTTACTCAAAACATGTTCCATTTGCTTCAAATCAGTTGATTTCAAAGGCCAGAGAATCTGTTCCAAGATATCTGTGTGCTCTCAAAACCATTTCTGAACCTTTGCTGAAGTATGGATCAAATGGTTATCCTGCTGGAATGTTATAATTTCTTTAGGATAATGTTCTTAGGCAGATGGGAGGAAAATATGTTCTAGGATGTCAGTATAGACTACTGTTCAGCCTTCTTAGAACACATTCCAAAACACCCAACAAATAATGCTCATTTGAGGATTCTATGCATGAGTGTTGGAGAGAGCACATTTTATAGCAATTCCCATTTGGCCTGTAAACAAACATAGTAGAATAGGTACTTGCAGTGGGTACTGAATTTAGCTTTATCAAAAAATTGGCTTCTTTCCAATCAAAGCTTTCATAGAGCTCTGCAAACACAACCTGTTAATTATGTGGGTTATGATTAAAGCTTCCTTAGCTGCTGCATATCTATACCAAAGTCTAACATCCTTGTAATAGTTACTAACAGTCCATGCAATACTTGGGAATAAGTACAAAGCCTGGCACTCAGCAGCCATTTGAAAGGGGTCTCTTTCAACCTTTGACAAGAGAACCCTGAATACTTCCTCTATAGAGACATGTGGATAACCTGTACTCTTCGTTGTAGCATATTGTTACCTTTCTCAATCAATTTTCACCCAGCTCCTCACAGTGGATGATGTAATGCCACAAATATTTCCTGCTCTAGTGGCCATATAGTCCTGTGAAATAAAAACTGAAAACAGCAGCAAGTTTTTCAGCTACCTGTGCCATTGTTAGCAATGGAATAGTTTCATTGTTGTAGGGTAAGAAGAGAAGAGATGAATGACCTCTATCAACATATATGGAACTGAGATAAATTTGTAAACGTAACAAAAGGAAAGAAAGAAAAAGATTGACAGAGGAATCAAATCATCAGAATTTGGAGGCAATATGAGGACTATTCAATAAAGAATGTTCATAATTTTTTTGACAACACATCTTTACTCATTCTCATAATTTAGATGATCTTTCTGAAAGTATCCCCATTGGATGCAATGCACCTGCCCCAGCATTTTTGCCAGTCTTCAAAGACATGGTGGAAACCATTTTTGACAGGTCCTTCAGAATTACCTCCACAGCCTTCATCACTGCTTCTGATGATAGCAAGTTTCTTCAATTTGGGGAAAAGAAAAAAAGTAACACGTGGCTAAATCTGAACTTTAGGGAAGGTAAGGGACACATTTCACATTGATTTTTGTAAGATATTTAGCAACAGCATTTTGACTGTGCATTGTCATGGTCAGCTTTCAGCTTGTTGCATGGACATGTGGCCTTTTGCATACAGTATGCCCTTACAGAGTTTTCATAACATCTCTGCAGTATTATCCAGTTACAATTGTATGTGCATGTATGACATGTTCGTAAATCATTCCTTGAATGTGAAAAAATGAAATGACCATAAGCTTCTTCTTTTTTTGGTGTTGGTGATGATGAAGATTGCCACACAGAGCTTTATTCTTTGCTCTTTGCTTTCAGGATTGAAATGATGTAGCCAAGTTACATCAGCAGTAAGTACTTTGAAAGAAACTACGTATCTTCCTGTAACATTCATCTTCAACTGCTTTGTTTGGGTATCAGCAGTCTTGGAACCCACCATGCCCAAACACGTCTCATGAGCAACTTTTCAGTTACCAACAGGTGGGTGGCACTAGTGAAATTTTCAGAATTTCTGAAAGTGTTCTTAATGTTATTTGATATTTCTCTCCCAATGACAGTAGCATTTAAATGTTTTCTTTCATTATTGCACAAGCTCTAGTGCCTGGACCATCTTCCTTTGAAATTGATTGCCTCCCCTCTTTAAGCATATATATATATAAGTATACCTATACACAGTCTTTAACTGATTGTTGTTGTTGTTTAAAGGGCGCACAACAGCAAAGGTCATTAGCGCCCAAACATACTAAAAATTGCGTCAGAACTAAAATATAAATAGTTAACACAAATCAAGTCTGAGCAGCACGTTGTGCAACAAAATAAAAGCCCATAACAAAAAACAAGTGGGTGTAATGGTCAACAAAGGACTGGTATTAAAATAGCCGCAATCGCGAAAACAACAGTCCTATAATGGTCTAAAAAGGGTCAATAAAACCCTGTAACCACCAACACTAGAACATATAAAAACTGGTAGTAAAAAGCATCAGCAAAAGCTGAAAATAAACCAGTATTGTAAAAGTCTAAACTGGTAACAATAAAACCCCAAAACAGTAACAAGGGTTATATATAACAACTCAATAAAAGACTGGTACTAAAACAATGCATCAAATGCTGAAACAACAACAGTCTTAAAAGCGTCTAAAAATGCCGTCATGGATAAGAAGAGTACACCTCACACCTTGCTCCAAAAACCACAAACACGGATAAAACGGAGCACTCGCTCAACAGCAACCACATCATCTGCAAGTATTTCCTCAATAGAGGAGGGCAAACCTAGTCTATGTCTAAAAGCTGCCAGATGATGGCATTCAATTAAAATGTGACGCACTGTAAAGGGGTGGTCACAGTAGGGGCAAGCTGGAGCGGGTTGACCATTAAAAAGGTGAGAATGACTAAAACGGCAATGCCCAATTCTAAGACGAGCTAAAATTACTTCTTCGCGACGAACAGCGCGAGAAGAAGTCGACCAGTTAAAAGGGGCGCATTTACATTCACGGAGCTTATTATTTGTGAGTAACTCCCACTAGAGCGCGAAAAAATGCCTCTACGTAATGAATGTATAAAATCCCCGAAATAAAAACGCTGCTCGTACTCAGCAAGGTCTAAAAGAGCGGATTTTGCTGCAACATCTGCGGCCTCATTACCTGCGACTCCGACGTGCCCAGGCACCCATAGCAGTGTTACCCTGACGCCAGCGTCGTAAAGGGTTAAAACTGCATTCTGGACCATCTGCACAAGTGGGTGGAGGTTGTACAGATTTCTAAAACTTAAAATTGCACTCAAAGAGTCGGAACATACAACACTGTTCCCTAGCCCCTGTTCAGAAATAAATAAAACCGCCCGATAGATAGCATAAAGTTCCGCCATAAAAATAGATGTTGCAACGTTAAGACCGTACGTAAAATTTGCCCCATTTAAAACAAAAGCACATCCTACACCTGTGTCACATTTAGAGCCGTCCGTATAGATAAAATTCCAGCCATTAAAAGAGGATTTGATCTCGCTAAAAGAACAACGAATAATATGTGCTGCGGTCGAAGATTTCGGACAGGACGTGAGCCCGAGATGAACGGGGGCCTCTGCTAAAATCCAGGGGGGAGAAGAAGTTTCCCCAGCTAAGAAAAAAGCAGGTAACTCCATGTCCAACGTCCGTAAAATCTCCCGAAAACGAAAGCCAGCGGGCTTAGGAGTAAAAGACCGAGCAGCATAAAAACGATCAAAAGACACATTAAAAAACGGCCCATTCGTGGGATGACGAGGTTGCGCAGCCAAGCGACATCCGTACGCGGCCAGTAAAACATCCCTACGATAAAACAACGGAGGTTCTCCAGACTCCGCACATAAACTCAACACAGGACTGGTGGGGAATGCCCCAATGCCAACACGGATACCCCGGTGATGAAGCGGGTTAAGGCGACGAAGCACAGAAGGTCGCGCCGAGCCATAAACCACACAGCCATAATCCAATTTGGACCGGATAAGAGAGCGATAAAAACGTAAAAGAACAGTCCGGTCAGCTCCCCAAGATGTGCCACTTAAAACACGTAAAATACAAAGAGAACGTTCACACTTGCCTCTGAGTTGCGCTATATGCGATGACCAGCATAATTTCCTATCAAACACCAAGCCAAGGAACCGAACTTCGTCTGCGAAAGAGAGTGCGTCTGGGCCAAGATGGAGCGAAGGTGGAAGATACTCCTTGTGGCGCCAGAAGTTCATGCAGACGGTCTTCTCTGCGGAGAAACGGAACCCATGAGAAACACTCCAAGCGTGAAGGCGGTCGAGACAGCATTGGAGGCGGCGTTCCAAGAGACAGGTTCTCCGAGAGGAAAGATAGATGGCAAAATCGTCCACAAATAACGACGATTGTATTCCTGGCGGTAAACACTCGGTGATGGAGTTAATCGCAATGGCAAATAGTGTGCAACTAAGTACCGAGCCCTGAGGTACGCCGTTCTCTTGAATAAAATTAGATGATAAAACTGATCCCACGCGAACATTAAAAACCCGGTCCTTCATAAATCCCTGAATAAAAACAGACATACGCCCACGTATGTTCCAATCGTGAAGCGTTCGGAGGATACCGCCTCTCCAGCAAGTATCATACGCTTTCTCCAGGTCAAAAAATACGGCAACCGTTTGGCACTTGCGCACAAAACCGTCCATTACATGGGTAGTTAAAGACACCAGATGGTCGACTGAGGAACGATGACGCCGGAAACCACACTGGGCGTTCGTTAATAATTGCCTCGACTCCAACCACCACATGAGCCGTCCGTTAATCATTCGTTCCAACACCTTGCAAACGCAGCTGGTGAGGGAAATCGGACGGTAACTGGAAGGAAGATGTGGGTCCTTTCCAGGCTTAGGTATGGGAATGACGGTAGCCAATCGCCAAGCGCAAGGAAATGTGCCGTTACACCAAATAAAATTAAAAGTTCGTAATAAAAATGCTTTGCCTTCTGCTGGTAAATGCTGCAACATGGCAACATGAATGTCATCTGGCCCCGGTGCGCAATGTCGAGAGGTAGAAAGGGCATGCTCCAGTTCCCTGGCGGTAAAAGGAACGTTGTAGCTCTCGTGATGGTCGGAGGCAAATGAGAAACCTTTCCTCTCAACCTGCTCCCTTAATGCGCGAAATGTAGCCGGGTAATTGGCGGAACTAGAAACATCAGCGAAGGTTCGCCCTAAAACATTGGCGACGTCAATCGGAGTGGTGAGCACTCGATTTAAAATCCTAAGACCGGGTATAGGTGTAAACCTTGGTTTGCCAGCAACGCGGCGTAGCCGTTCCCAAACTACGGATGAAGGCGTTGTGCGGTTAAAAGAAGAGGCAAAAGAAATCCAAGAGGCCTTTTTGCTATCCTTAATGACTCGGCGGCATTTGGCGCGAAGTTGTTTGTAGCAGATCATATTTGCTGAAGTAGGGTGGCGACGAAAAACTCGGAGAGCACCTCGGCGTGCACGCAATGCATCCCGGCATTCATCGTTCCACCAAGGAACCGGTAAGCGTCTGGGGTGACAAGACGACCGGGGAATAGCCTTATCTGCGGCTGTTATGATGACAGTACGGAGGTGCTCGATCGCGACGTCGATAGATGGAAAGTCACACCCTGAAAATTCGGCCAAAGATCGATAGAGAGTCCAATTCGCCTTATCAATGAGCCATTTTGGCGTGCGCTGTGAATGTGCGTTCGGAGAGAGTACATGGATCTGACACGGAAAGTGGTCACTGGAATATAAATCAGAGATGACGTTCCAGGTGAAATGTACAGCAAGCGAGGAAGAACACATGGATAGGTCCAAGTGTGAAAAACTGTGAGTGCTGTCAGAAAGAAAAGTAGGTTGACCAGTATTGAGAAGTATAAGATTGTGATTCAGCAAAAAGTCAGCTAAGAGGTTACCTCGTGCACACTCCGTGGTGGAACCCCAAAGGGGGTGGTGTGCATTGAAATCCCCCAAAAGAAGAACAGGGGGTGGTAGCTGAGACAAAAGATCGTCCAGGTCAATTGTGGTGATGGTGCCGGACGGAGGTAAATAAACATTGCAGACAGAAAAACTAAGGCCAGAAAAGTGAACTGTAGCTGCAGCAGCTTGTAAAGGAGTCTGGAGCTGTAGTGAGGTGCTGTACACGTTATTGCGAATTAAAAGTAAAACTCCGCCGTGAGCGGGAGTGCCATCTTCGGGAGGGAGATCAAATCTCACCGAAGAGTAACCGCTTAAATTAAAAGAATCACTTGGGCGAAGCTTAGTCTCTTAGAGACACACGAGCAAAGGGGCAGTAGAACGTTAAATTAATTCGAGGTCTGGTCTGCGACTACGGAGACCACGCACATTCCACGAAAGGATAGCCATTGTTAAAATTATATAAAATGAATAAAAAATTTACCACCTCACTTTTTGGACGGTGCAGGGCGAAACAAACGTCCTTTTTTCAATCGCGTGGGACTCGGTGGTTTTGAAGGAGCAGGCACATCCTCAGAGGGAGGGCTCTCCCGCTGAGAAGCATCCACCGATTCCAACGCCTGGAATCGGTTGGATGTAGATATAGGCGGCGACGGCGACCGCCTAGCGGGTTTGCTCCCATCGTGGGAGCGTGACCTCCGAGGAGGAGAAGGGCTCTTTTTCTGCTCTACCTGAGTTGATGACTTTAAAAAATCCGTTCGTGTAAAACTCGTCCTGAACTTAATATCAGGGGCATTAAAAACAACAGCTTTGGGCTTCACGGTAGAGCGCTTTGGAGAACTAGACGTAGGTTGGACCCGTGTAAACACAAGATCGCAGGTCTGCGTACTGCTATCACATTTCTTGGGCGCAAAAGAAGCTGCTGCGCTGTAGGTGCCGGTCTTAGGCACGACAGGTTGGCGAGACTGGAATCGCTTCCGGGCTTCAGTAAAGGAGAGTTTTTCCTTCACCCGGATCTCCTGGATACAGCGCTCCTCTCGAAAACGAGGGCAATCGCGGGACGAGGCTGGATGTTCACCGCGGCAGTTGACGCAGACAGGAGCGGATGGGCATGCTCCCTCGTGACTTGCTTGACCGCAGGTTGCACAGATGGATACGGCAGTTTTACATGATATGCGAGTGTGTCCAAAACGCTGACACTGGAAACATCGCAACGGGCTAGGGATATACGGGCGCACGTCTATCACCTCGTAGCCCGCCTTGATCCTCTGCGGCAAATCGACCCTGTCGAATGTGAGGAAAAGAGTCCGGGTCGGCTGTAATTCCCCCTCTTTCCTTGCCTGTACGCGATATACTGAGGTGACCCCTTGGTCTTCCAGACAGCTCTGGATTTCCGGGTCGGACATTCCGTCTAGAACATTTGTGGTGACAACTCCTCGCGACGAATTCATGGTCTTATGTTTCTCGACACGGACGGGATATCCGTGGAGTAGCGTCGCCTTGAGCAACGAGTTGCTTTGAGACAGGCCAAGTGTCTCCACCAAAAGTGAGCCGTTGCGTAGACGGGTACAGGACTTAACGGGTCCAGCTATGGCGTCAATGCCCTTCTGAATCTTAAATGGATTTACGGTCGTAAACGACTGATTCTCTTCAGTACGACTAATGACTAAGTAACGAGGGAAAGACTTCTCGATTACTTCTTTTGCATCAACTCTTTTACGTTTAAAATGTAAAGGATTATTTTCCAGTACCATAGCGATTTATTCCTCCACCATTGCAACCGTCTCCGATGGCGGGCTGCTTCCTGGGCGCCACCCCGGCTTAGGTTACTGGCTCTGGCCTGAACAAAGTAACCTCAGGGTCACACCTTCCTGTGGGCTGACGAAGGGACCCAATCGCCTGCAGGAAGACTACAGCTCATGCAATGGCCCTTCCCCGGGCCTGGCCTTTACCAGGGGATACGCTCCTGTCCTACATGATAACCCTGTGCTGGGAGTTACGCCGTTACCCAGTCACATTTTACCGCGTCAAACACGGGGGCACCCATCAGACAAAGAACAGGGAAGTAGAACAAATAAAACAATAAAAGAGGCGAAATAAAAAGGAGTCAAACGCGCTAAGCGCGGACCTGAGGGAGCAGCTCGGGTGCCTCGGGGTCGCTACGCCCCGTACCCAATAAATTGGGCCCCTGAGGGGGTCTTTAACTGAAAATTATAGAATATCTATGATAGTTTAATGTAGGAATGTGAAGTAGGGGTGAGAAACACGTTTTAGATGATATGGTCAACATAATGGGAAAAAAATGCTGACATAGAGATTTGAAGCCATCTCACAAATCACTGCTATACCTCTGAGCCATGTCTTCTTACATGTAAAAGCTTTTGTTTACACATTCAATGTAAAGCAACAAGACAAACTGCTTACATACTAATGTCGATCTTCATGAAATGTGCAAAAAACAAGGTGGGGATACAAAATTTGGTGCCATCAGAATACACTCAATACTTTTTTCCACCGTTATATAAAAATATCATTTGTAGTAGCATAAAGCAACACCAAACATGTCAACCAAACTGAGAGAGAAGCATCAAGGTCTAATCCCAAATATAATATTTCTTGGCACTCTATCAAAAATTTTATAGAAATTTATCAGAGGCAATGGTTGCTGTTAATATGCTTGATAGCCCCTGAATTAGACACATCCCTGACAGTTCAACACTGAAAATTTTTTACCTTTTTAGTTTATATATATGGTGAGTTATATTTTTAATTTTTGGCCTCTCATATTACTTTAAATCACATATAGGCCTATTAAAAATTTACAAATATGAACTACCCTATGAGTTACCATTACTTTGGTAAAATGTTTTTCAGGTCATTTATTCCATTAAAGAGGACTAGGCCAACAAATATATGTGGTTTGGAATGTATGAAATGTCAGATGCCAAGATATACTATAATATTAATATTTTAATAGGTAGGCTTAATCCTAACAGTCCTGTTAGTCCACATTTATTAGCCCCAATCCCTGAAAATAAATAAATAAATAAATTTTCAGATTACAGCTAAACTTGCAAATGATCCTACAGTACATAAATTGCATAATTTTTTTTTTTATTTAAATTTAAGATTATGTGTAAGTAGTGACTGTCATTAACTTAATGAAATGTTGCAGGAATTCTTTGGCTTGGGGAGATTCTGCAGAGAAGGTGAGCTTATTGTTGTCAGATAAAGCAAATTACATGAAAAAAGCCCAATGAACTTTGAAGGTTCTTTTCCCATCATGATCCAAAATGTTTTACACATAGTGTTGCAGAAGTTGTTTTCAACAGTTAATTTACTGATATCACAATGTAAAATGGTGCTTATTATGGTACAATTACAAATCCAAAAATATAATAAAAACACATAGTGTTGCAGAAGAGGTGCAGAAGTTGTTTTCAACAGTTAATTTACTGATATCACAATGTAAAATGGTGCTTATTATGGTACAATTACAAATCCAAAAATGTAATAAAAAAGAGGCAGATATTCCTCTGCCTCCTAATCCAGTCTCACAATATGGGGTACATGGTTAGGGGCTGTACTTTTCAAATGAATGTTTAAAATGTCAGAAGTCTAGGATAGGGGACTTTTATTGGGTTAACAAAATTGGGAAGAGTTAACAAGGAATGGAATTTTTATATATGGTTAACAAGAAGTGATTTGGAGGGAGGTTTTGGAAACAGATTAGAATGAAGTTTGAGCATATAGATGGATGGATATTGCATTCTATAATGAGGGGGAAGAAGTCACTAACGTTCTATCAGGAGATAAAAGGGGATGTTAAAAGAGAAAGATATATTAGTAAGTGTAATAAGCAGGAGAGAGAGGGAATGGCATGTTTTAGATTAGGAATCTGGAGCTTAGGGGTTTTAGAAGTAATTGTAAGCATTGAGTTTGCCCTATGTGTTGAAATTTGGAAAAAGTAGAACATATTCTGTTTGAATGCTCAGGAACAAGTGAATGAGATAACAAGCAATATATGGCAAATGGTTGAAGTTAAATAAGCAAATTGCACCAAAGAATATGTTTGGTGACTAAAGACAAATTAGGAATCTTGGGGAATATCTGTATAGAGTTAAGAACAAATGGTTATGGTCGATGAAGAGAGAGGTTCTGTGAGTTGGACTGTGTTTGCCTAGGGAAATTGGCTGGTAGTACTGTTATGACTATGTGTGTAGTTGATCAGATGGTTAAATGTGTATGTACGAGGGCCATTCAGAAAGTAAGTCCCAATCGCGCCTGGAGATGGAACCACTTGCCGGATAGGAATGCGCATGCGCAGGAGTAGAGAGGAAGTATGTGGGAATAATGCAGTAAAGTTTCAGCCTTGTGACGGCTGTGGTTACCGCGCTGTGCCAGGAGAAAATGGCTGCTCTGATATTGTCTCCCGCCAACTGCGAGGTTCGTGCAGTCATCCGATGTTTGCACGCTCAAAAGCAAAGTCCAGCAGAGATCCATCGCCAATTGTGTCAAGTGTATGGACACGACATTATGTGCGACAGTATGGTAAGACGATGGTGCAGGCAATTCACTGAAGGAACCCACGGCTTTACTTCCCTTCCGAAGGAAGCCATACTTAGGATTTTTACGCCCGAAAAAATCCATCGATCCTGGCCGGGTTCGAACCCGCGTTTTGGGCGTAGGAGGCAAGTATGGCAACCACTACACCACCAGGACCGACTTCAGTGTGCTATTATAGTGTTTCCCCATTTAGGAGAAGGGGGTGCAGAGTCTTCTGGATAACCGAAGACTGGGTCTCAACAAACATGATTAAGTATAGTTAGTTGAATGGTATAAATTAGTGTGTTAATTAAAAATATTGTGTTAGAGTAAGTTAAAATATTGGTCTAGAATAGAACCTGGTTTAGAGCCAGGCCATATTGTAATTTTTTGTATACTTAGTACTATTTAAATAAATAATATAACAAGCACTTCAAACACTTATTTAATATCTCATAATATTTCAGATAATTTAATTCAGTAATTTTTTCTAACCTCTCAAGGTCACCATTTAGTTATAAGTTGGAATATTTAGCAAGAATAATTTAATTCCTATGTAAAGCTTTATTTAAGATTCATGAAAGTTTAACATCAAGTCACTTAAAATTTATCGAGATCTCTTTTATGATTAACAGAGCAAAATTTTATCAGGTTTTGGGTTAACTTGCAGTAAAGAAAAGTGTATCCATTCAAAGTGCATAACACGTTCTGAAAGCAATAACCTTGTTATCACATATGGCAGCTATCTTCAGCATAAAAGAAAATAGTATCACAGCACATGAAAACTTAGGTAGTTCTTTAACAGAATCCCATTGTGCAGAAAATTAAAGAACATCCTGGATGATCTTCCTGAACCACAAGGTCTGGCAGTACCCACAAAATTTAATTATATGTTGGAAAATAATTGAGGATATAAAGAAAGATGTGACAATTACTAATATTCTTGGTGGCAAGTTTAACATTAATACATAATGCGGAACATTTTTGCATTTAAGAATGCACCAATCATATCATGTAATCTAAGAGATACTAAATTAATTTAAATGCTAATCTGCATTTAAATTAATTATGACAGACAAGAAGAAAAGTTTCAGTACAGAACTTAGAGAATTGTTGGTAGTTTATTAGCACAACAATTGACAGTAATAAATTATATCTATGGAAACATAATAAAAAATTAAATATTAGTGCATAAAACATCAAAGAATTTAAATAACATAAGTGCTTGAATTACAAATAAAATTATAAATTTAGTTATAATTATAATAGTATAGATAAATGTTATTGATGCCAGAACATGACTGTCCACCCTACTAACTATGCCCTGAATTGTTAACATGTTCCCTGCAAAGGTAGATTTTATTTTTTCATCTGTACTGTGTATCGGCCCACCGGTGACCTGAAGATGGCTTCACTGAAATGCAGCTTGGGTCACTGGTGCCCCGAATGCCACAAGTGTAAATGAAGCCTCCATATGCTGTCATTTCACCAAAAAGGTGCTTGTTGAGCTGTCCATAACAGAGAGGACATTTCATTGCTTATACTACAGTAGCTGTGACCCGCCAGACCCTGAAATAAATTTTATTTCTGTTGCACATTTTTACCCTACTACTTTATTTGCAAAACACATATCTTTTAGGAAACAATACAAAAACATGCTTATTTACATAAACTTTGCACAGTTTAACAACTGGAGTCTTAAAAAGTCATTCTTGTGTGTGTCTTTCATTAAAACAATTAATGCACATTTTAGGTTGTCTTGGGCAGTCATTGCAGAATGTTGTAATTTTCTTGGTTCTGTTGTCTGCTGCTTTTTGCCTTGTTGAGCGAAAATCATGCAGTGTCACTGAAATGTTCTAACCAGTCCCTTAGTTTTTCCCAAAGTATGGGCTTTCCTTCTTGATGAAAGGAAAGGAAAGGAAAGGAAATTTCTCTTATGGAGAAATGCAAGGGAATTAATTCTTTAAAAATGTGAAATTACATTCTTTTCCTTGAAGTGCCCTCTTTAGTGCAGAATCCAGGTATTTACTATAGAAGTCCCCAGTAGGAGTTTCATTGCAACTTTTCTCTACCATTTCATCCTTTTTCTCAATAATGAATAGAATGAAGACATCTGGCCACAGATCAACACCTTTTTTTAATACTTAAATGTAAAGTTCAACTCTTGAACTTTAGTCTGGCTGAAGATGGGAACTAAATGTTCTCGAAACCAGTTCCATACATTTATGAAAAGTAAGTGAAGCTTTAAGAGTGTGTAGTTCAACTGAATCATACAATGATATCAATTGACCTTTTTTAATGTTGTTGTACTCTAGTACAGCCTTTGGTTTCATTATAGTTTCTCCTTTTCTGTTCTTTTTTCCAGTTTCCTCTAAAATATCAGTATGTCCAAGAAATTTAAATCATCAGAACTCTACTTTTATTCAACCTTAATAATTTTGACTCCATTTTCATTTTCTATTCCACATATTTGCCCATTTTTAAGCTTTTTATCCATAATATCCCTGGGAATTCCAGCTCACATTGGAAGAATTGTTCTACAGAAAAGCATATTTTTATCTAACAACTTATGTGCTAGAGAAATACTTGTATAGAAATTGTCGGCATAAAGAATGCAACTTTTTCAAACAGAGGCTCACGTATTTTCATAGTGATAGCCTCTGCATGACCTGCACCTTGTATTTCATTGCCTTTCCCTTGATATATTTACAAGGCATAAGTATAGCCTTCTTCTGTACAAATTTTGTACAGTTTTACATTGTATTGTGAGACTTGTTCTGGATATACTGCCTGAAAATCGTCTTCCTATTCAAGGAATCATAGATTCATTGACTACCACATCTCTCCCTAGGGTTAGAGTGTTTTGAAAGTTACTCTGCAGACTTTTAATTAACACTGTACTTTTTAAGTCTTGTTACTTCGTCTCTAGGGGCATTGTTATCAAAAAAATACCAGCAAGAAAACAGCACTAGAAATCTATCATGAGGCATAGTGCTTTTATGACTTTGTTTTCATACAGTGGGTTCTTTGACCAATAAAGTGAAATTTCTGGGACCTCATTTAACTTCATTATTAGCATTATGACCATAAACTTGCCCATTTCTTTCTCAGAAGAGTCAACCCAATTGGCAAGATTTTTTTGCCTGGTATTTTGGACAGTTTCTGTGCTGCATATATCTTGTGTTACCAACATTAAGTAAGCATCAGAAGGGCTGTCAAAATTGGTGAAAATATTAACATCTGAATCTCAATTGAAAAGTCAGTGTTACTATATTGTTTTGTCTAATTGGATTCCAAATTGGGGTATAATTTCCATCAATGATATCAGAGTTATATATGGTATTATGAACCTCATCTTTGGAATAGGACTCATCATCACTTATGTTTAAATCAGAAAATGGTCTTCAGTATTGGGAATTTTTAACTGCATCATCAGATGCAGGAGAAAAGTCACAATCACTGGAGTCACTTTGATTTAGGTAGTAATTCACATAATAGCGTGTTCCTTCTTCACCTAATGGTGTACTTTATCTTCTTGTTCTTGTTACAGGCCGTCCAGATATAGATGGATCCATTTCTAGCTAAAAATGCAATGAAACATAATTAGGACAGGTGTCAAACCATAATTATTATAATATATAAACAAACATATAACCATAAGCAATGAGCAGCTATTCTTGCCTGCTAGCACTAATAAATGAAGTGTGTATTTTCTTGTCCAACAGTGATCTGTTTTCTGCGGTGCTTGTCGCTAAAAGAGCTCAGCGCAACAATCAGGACACATGGTGACCCGAGCAATTAAAAACCAGTGAGTAAAAGTGTTGTTAGGTCACTGGTGGGCCGAACGGAAGTAATAACATATTTGAATAATTTATCTCATGCTGAATAAATAGCCTTTAGCCTTTTATAGCTTAGAATTTGATGTAATCATTTCCCCAGTTTAGGGAAGTCACCAAAATTTGGGCTGATGGGGAGGAAAGAACTGCATCAGAAAACATAGTGGGCCAAACCACAGAGAAAGTGTTAAACAGTATCCATAAATAAACAAATAAATAACAAACTACATAAGATTGGCATCTATCAAACCAGTAGTTGTGTACTGTGCAACAATTCACAACAAATCATCATACACATCTAAAATCTATTGCATTAGCTAACCGTAATTCCTGCAGCACAAGAAGCAAAGGATCTTGTAAGCTTGTACTTGGAGGCCAAAGGAAAAATGGAATAAAGGTCAGTTTCTGCCTTTAGAAAAATAAATAATCATACAGATTATTTATCTCAAAAGTTTCTTGATAATGAACTGTTTTTACTACTTATATTTTAATTTTTCAGCACATTTCAGTAGTTTTAAGTGCATAGCTGCATGCATATTTAGAACAGTTTTTAGTGCATGAAATTTCATGATCTTGTGACAAAGATCAAGTTTCCAGCTTTCAAGGGC
Organism: Metallyticus violacea; assembly: GCA_030762175.1. Classification (NCBI taxonomy): domain Eukaryota; kingdom Metazoa; phylum Arthropoda; class Insecta; order Mantodea; family Metallyticidae; genus Metallyticus; species Metallyticus violacea. Next base: position 8,915,029 of record CM060846.1, read on the forward strand.
AATTTTACTTATTCCTCCAGTAAATGCCCCATCTGTTTTTACTATAAGTCACCTACTCACAATAAGTTCTCAAATTTGTGCAAATTTATATAAGGAATATTAGGCCACTCAGATTTAATAGCAAATGCCCACTTACCTGCAGTATAAAGGAAGGTTGCAAGCGTTGCATAAAAAGTATATTTATTCAAGTCCCAGTTAAACTTTTTTCTAGTGTACAAGTATGACACTGAGCTTTCTCCTTAAAAAGAAGTAACGAAGAAATGTATTAGTTTTCAATGTAACAACTTGTTCTATTACAATTTGATGCCTTAATTTCCTGAAAAATCAGAGCAATTATAATAATAAACTTAATCAGTAAATGTTGCATAAGGTGTGAAATTATTGTTATTGTTGTTGTTGTTGTTATTATTATTATTATTATTATTATTATTATTATTTTATTGCAGACTCTATACTCAAGTTTGGTCATTGTTAGAGAATACATTAATAACAAAATATATTGCTAAACCAAACAATTTAATACTAGAGGGAAATTTATCTCATAGGGTATTTTCATTTACAATATAAACAATTATATTCAACTATATTTTATATACATATTTTCAATTCATTTATCCTGAACATACATTTATCTATCAAGAAGTTCTTTAATTCTGTTTGAAATTTTTTCCCTCTTTGACTTTTAATTGTTAGTACAAAATTTTACCAATAACTCTTGGATCTCTATCAGTAGCTTTTTGTTTACATTTAGGCGATAATAATTGTTCCAAATCCAGGTTTGGTGGTGATGGCAGTGGCAGTAATAGTAATTGTGTAATAATGATGTTACACTATCACAGTTATCAAACTTTTTTGGCAATGGAAGGCTTTTCATTTTAGGGAACATAAATGGAACACTTATACTCACAGTAAAAATCATAAATTTTTCGTGATAGTTTAAAATAAATATTACAATTTAAAAAACCCACTCAAGTTATTTACTTAAAATAAATATTACAATTCTAAAACAGCACTCTAGCTGTTTACTTAATGGATGTTATTTTACAATAACCTCCTACCTAGAGTTCCACCTCCCCTCGCCACAAGTGATGCAATTTAATTTTCAAAAAGCAATTACCAAACAAATTTCAAAGTAATACTAATGATGCAATAAAATTGGAATCTGGAAATTCAATGTGATTGATGTTTTCGCTGTTTATTATCAAAGATTTTCTTGAAGTTGGGAGTAACGGATGACAATTAAATCCTAAAGTCAAATGCAGCATTAAATGTATTTCTGTATTTTGTTTTTGTTGAAGAATAATACAAATTTCCTGTTTCACATAGATATGTTGTCACAAAAGAGAGAAGCACTTGTATAGCATGCTTAGCAATAATGGAGTATCTTCACAACACTGCACCAAGTCATTCAAAAGGAGGTCATTGAACTTTTGTTTTAAATTAGAGTCAGAAATCAAATCATGAATATTTCAAAATTTGCACTGAAACTGGCTGGTTTGAGTGTCATTGAGAAAGGATTCCATACCCAAAATATTGTATCCTCATCAACAGCAGGAAAATACTCTAATAATGTTACCTGTAAGCCCCATAAATGCTCTTAATTATCTAGTGAGTCAATTTGATAATCTAATGCTCCACTTACTGTTGAATTATGTAACACTAATTTTGCAGGCTTTTTCCTGCATCCTCAGTTGCGAGTCGACTGTCGGATTCGTAGTTGGTTTGGCTGGATGTAGTGTACCTCTCGTGGACATTTTATGAACTTCTGGATTAATTTGTCTTCTTTTGGGATCTCAAAGTTCATAACCTTATCCTCATATTATTTTATATAAATTTTTTCCCATATTCCCAGCTCCATGGGCTAATCTACGAATTTCAATAATTTCACTCTAATTTCTATATCATGTTTATCTCTCCAAAAGTGATGTACAACCGCTGATTTCTCTACCTGATTGTACCCGATGTTTCTTCAGTATTCCTTCAGCCTGATTCCAATGCTTCTTTTTGTTTTTCCAATATATACTTTGTTACATTCTGAACAGTTGATTTTGTATATTCCTGGCTTCTTCTCCTCCGGTATTCTATCATTATCACCAGAATCGAGCAGATTTTTTTTGGATAAACTTATTCACTGGGGATAAAGTAATCCCAAACTCTCTTAGTATTTTTTGGAATTTTTTGGTGGCCCAAAGATGATAAGCTAATTTCATGTGGATGGTATATTCTTTTATTGCTATCAATGTTGTAACCTGCTTTACCCTTTTCTCTTGTTTGAATTTCTTGATTTTCTTGTCTACAATTTCTTGGTCTTACTCATTTAATTCTGTTATTTGTATAATATGATAGTACTCTTTGCTATATTCAAACTCATTCATAGGTATGTTAATGAGTCTGAATGCTAAGCTATTAAGAACTGCATGTTTGTGTGCTGTGGGATTGAATTCACTTACCTTTATTTAATTCTCAGTCTGTGTGTCCTTTCTATTTCAAATTCCAGATTATTGCCTGTTCTTATAATCTTTAAGTCAAGAAAAGGAATCATGTTGCCTTGTTCTGTTTCAGAAGTGAATTTAATTTCTTTATCTTGTAGTTTTAGCAATTTCAAAGCATCAGTAAAGAGTTTCTTGTTCACCATTGCAAAGATCCACATATCTGCACCATACTTTGAAAATGTATGGAAATGATTTGGTGACGTGCATTTCTAAATTACTCATATACAAATCGACCAGAAAAGGTGATAATGGATGCCCCATAGCTAAACCTGCTTCAGTTAGTTGATGTACTCCTCAATCTCCTCATTGCTTAGTTTCACAGGCTGTAACCATTTCCAAAGGGATGTTGGGGGTTTGCATTTTGGTATGCTGGGAAAAAGTGATTTTACATCGAAAGACACTAAAAGATCATCCTTTTGGAGAAACAAACCTTTAATTTTCTCTCACAGTTCTTTGGATTTCTTTACACTTAAGCTATCAAATTTTGGAAATATTTGAAATCTTGAAATTGTAGATAAGAAAATCAAGAAATTCAAACAAAAGAAGAGGTTAAAGCAGGTTACAACATTGACAGAAATAAAAGAATCTACCATCCACATGAGATTCACTTATCATCCTTGGGCCACCAAAAAATTCCAAAAAATACTTAGAGAGCTTAGGATTACTTTATCCCCAGTGAACAAGTTTACCCTAAAAATCTGCTAGATTCTGGTGATAATGATAGAATACCTGAGGAGAAGAAGCCAGGAATATATAAAATCAACTGTTCAGAATGTAACAAAGCATATATATTGGAAAAACAAAAAGAAGCATTGGATCAGGCCGAAGGAACACTGGAGGAACATCAGGTACAACCAGATAGAGAAATCAGTGGTTGCACATCACTTTTGGAGAGATGAACATGATATAGAAATGGGAGTGAAAATTATTGAAATCTGTAGACTAGCCCATGGAGCTGGGAATATGAGAAAAAATTTATATAAAAAAATATGAGGATAAGGTTATGAACTTTATGATCTCTACAGAAGACAAATTAATCCAGAAGTTCATTAAATGTTCACGAGAGGTACACCAAGTGCAGCCAACCAACAATGAATCCGACAGTCGACTCGCAACTGAGGATGCAGGAAGAAGCCTGCAAAACTAGTTTTGCATAATTCAACAGTAAGTGGAGCATAAGATTATCAAATCAACTCACTAGATAATTAAGAATAGATTAGTCGTTTCACTGTATTGGTTCCAACAAGAAATTAAATTTTATATCCCATAAATGTTGTAAGATGCCGATAAAACTTGATCCATGATTGTAGATTATGTTTCATCCAGAAATTTATTCATTGTAGGAAAGCCGGATAAGTTTTCTCTTCTGCAATTGCTATTCAGAATTCTAGTTTCCTTTTAAATGATGAAGTTTTATTAGGCATATAACCTAAATTCTCTGTGAAGAATACTAGCAGTTCGCAATTAAGTTCAAACAGCCATAAAGTATTTTATCCCTAGATAGTCATCTCACTTCTGTAGTAGAAGTGCTATATGCTGGCTACCCATTTCCCCACAGAGTATTTTATTGAGCCTAAGTTGAACTGAGTGGAATTTGACAAAATTTACAATTATAACTGCACCATCAAGCACATGTTTAAGGTTTGCTAGCTTTTTTTTTTTTTTTTATGCAAATGGCTTCTAGTGCTTTGTGGAGCAACATTTAGCATTCTCTTTACCACTCCTTTTATCTTCCGCATCATTGCTCATGCACCATCACTGCAAACATCACAATATTACGAAGTAAAATGTGCAGATTGTGAACATAGGCAAAACAAAAAGAAATTTGGGAATTCGGAGGAAAGAACATTTTAGGAATATTCAGTTTGAACAGGTGTATAAATCAGCAGTAGCAGCTCACTTTTGGACCAAAAACCATGAAATAAAACTGGGAATTAAACTGCTGAAACATCTTCACAACCCATTGCAGTTATTCACTTGGGAAAACATTTTTATATTAAAAAATAGAGAAAACCTAATGAATTTCCAGTTTCCTCCTATGGATGAGCTCAGCAACTTCCTACTTCAACCAACAGAGGCCACCACAGGAACATCCATTTGTCCAGTCATAGTTTCAAGTAACAGCGGTTCAGTGAGCAACTAAAGATGGGAGAGATCCTCCCGAAACGCGTCGTACTCGTGTGTAAGTGAATGGAGTTTAGTGTAAAAAATGAATACCTAAGTTTAGGTTATCACAACATTTATCTCAACTAATTTCATGTTTCACTTTTTGTACGGAGTTATATACACATGGAACAAATACTAGCTGTGTGGCCAGTCTGAAACGTCACTAGATTTGCCTAACTGAATTGCATACCTATCAGAATTTTTCAATTGGTGAAGTAACTCTTCCTTAGCGTAATCAGCAATATTGTGAACTTGTCATAGAACTGTATTATTTGACAACTGTACTTTTGTCAATTTTCTTTGCCGACCTTTCATTCAACATGCAGATCACAATGACTTTTGCACATGGCTTTACAAGCATTTCTGCAATAGTATGTGCTTCCCCAGCGCAGGCTATATGGCAACTTACATGATAAGATGCTTCTGTTGCACTTTTATTACTGGTCTTTAACAATCTTATTCATGGTAAAATTTTAATATTCAAGTGAATCATGTTTTCTTTTAAAGAACTTTAAATCTTTGTCTTTACATTCAGGATGATTGGTTTCTAAAATGTCTACATAATTTACTGGAAGCCAATGTGCTATTGACCAGCATTTTGTTGATTACAACACATGGGCTTTAGAAACATTTCCATTTCCAACACCTTTAAATCCATAACTCAAATAACTGTCATAATACTTATGGTTTTATCTTCTATTTTGTTCCGGAATTGTGTGCTTTAAGTTGGCACTTTGAATTATCATATTACTACTGGCTCTTTGTTCCTTTAATTGGCTGCATCAGAGATACAAGGAGAATTTTCTTTTCTTTTTAAACTCCCATTTTTTAACCACAAATCCACAGTGAACTAATAACTATATTCTTCCTTGTATGATCTGTATGCTAACTACTTTCAAACTGATATACACAACATTATTTTATTATTGTTGACAGTGGAAGAAGGAAACAGCAAGCAGCTGATGTTAGCTGTTGCAACAATGAATGCAGATTTGATAATAAACAGGGGCGACAATATAGCTGCTACATGTAACGTCTGGTAAAATGAAATGGCCGGTTCTCAATAAAAATTAGATATCAGATAGAGATGGAAGACCTACACACGCCTCATGGAACACTAATGTTCTGCTGAATACAGTTTGGGAAGCACTGCCCTATCAATATAAATCCTGCATAGATCAACTTAGAAATGTGATGGAAAAAAACACAAGGATTTCAATTTCCAAAATTTATGAATAAAGTTCTTGATCTTAGGTCCGCACATTCTAACCCAACAGAGGTTCATGTAGCAATTTGCAAGGAGTCTTAATTATGAAGAAAAATAAGTATGTGCCAAAATGGTAAAGATTAATTACCTGACAGTCTTGACCTCATTAGTCTATCATGGCTACTAAATCTACTTAAGCCAACGGTTGTACTTTACAGTCAAAGAGAATTACTGTTTTGAAATTTTCTCTCCCTGCATTTCCATATACCTAAATTGGAGGTGTATGCATTTATAACCCTGGATTTATTAGCAATCTTACTAATCATTAACAAAGGAGAGCACAGTTTCAACACTACTACAGCCTCCTTTGTTCTCACACAGATTGCAGTGTATTAAATTCAACTTTTGCTTGGGTCAATAAAACTGAATGAGATTTCTTTTTTTAATTTGGAGAATGTAAAAAATTTAAGGACTGTGAAACAAATAATAATACATATGAATGGGTAAATGACAGTTTTCAAACACTGAATGAACAATACATGCAGTGTTCACAGAATTAAAATTTATATTTGACTGATAAGAATGCAGGAAAAATTCCTTCTTTATGGAACCTGAAACAAATTCTCTATTTCAAATGTTTTTAATTAACTTTTGCATTATCTAGAACAGGTGTCCCTAAATCATTTAGGTCACTTTCTGTTTCCCCTCTTGCTGACCACATACGGTTTATAGACTGCCATTATTAAACCTACAATTTTTTTTAAATTGCTGAGTTTTGCTTGTTATTGATTCATATTTGGAGTTGAGGGGCATTTATAACTGTTTTAATGGAAACAAATATCTGATAAAATAATACAATAAAATAAAAACAAATATTTCTATATACAAAGAAGTAAACATAAGAAAAGAAAGTTTATAAAAGTAATTAATTTCAATGAAAAAACAACTGATCAGTAAAATTTTATGATCTATTGTCAGACACATGACAACTATTTGCAATCAGTTTTGTGAGATTTTCAGTAATAGATTCTGAAGACAAAAGCACTTGTTATTTGTGCTTCCAAGGTAAAGCAGCATTTGTGCAGCAAATTTCCTCATCTCAGGATAATTTTGCTGTGGATATTCTTGGTATTTTCCCTACTATAAATGAATCATTCTGCAGACCAATTAGTTCCATTTGCACTGAAATGGGAACAATTATGACATATGAGAAGGGATATACAAAAAAGTAAAACTTGTCATGGTGCACCTTGAGACCTTTAGAGCAACATTCCAATTCAACTTTTAAATTTTCTATTTTTCCAAGCTATGACATTGCTTCTAGTTTTTTAACTGTTCACACACAGAAAAGTAGCAAGATTAACCTCTTTTAAATGATTTTGCCACATAGCTTTTTTTTTAAACCTAAAAAGTTTAATAAACATATTTGTCCTGTAGTGTGACATTTTTATCATCTAAGTGGCCTGTTTCTAAAAAACGATATTTTGTGCCTATGATGAAGGGGCACACCCTCATCAGTCATTTCTAAGAACTGTACTATTTCTTCCAGAAGTAAATAAAACCTCTTTCATATGTTGTGGCAAAATAAGTAGCAACCTTCATGTACTACAGTGGCCTTTCAAATTCACTGCCCAAATTCTGAAGAACAAACTGGCAATGGTGAAACCCTCTGGATCAAATGACATTCACAGTTTTTAACACTATCTTGAACTTACTGTCAATTTTCAGCACTTTGGAATTAGAAATAATACAATAAAATGTTTGCAATTTATGTTTGTCTGGATATTACTCTTTCAGTTTTTTTCTAGTATCGCTGAAAATTCTTTGCCTGCCATTACTAGAATGCCATCATTAGTCAGTCATTAGTCTCTGAAGAGCATTAATGACCATTGTAGTAGAAAGCCTCTTAAACCACATTCCACATTCTCTGGAGAGGAAATTTGTATTTTTTACAATTCCCTATAAAGCACCACAAATGTTTTTTCCAGTAGTAGATGGCAACTAATTCTAAATTTCTTCAGTTATCTTCAAACTTTGTCACAGGCTCAAAACAATTGCACAATATGTGCCACATGAAATTGTTACTTTCATCAACGCACTGTCACAAGTGGCTGAGGTCGTTAAGGTGCAGACTCGTGAGCAGGAAGTCTGGGGTTCGAATCCCGCCAGGACCGTCCTTCCTGACTGAGGTTTTTCCAGGTTTTCCTCAGTCCTCATAAATGGCAAATGCCGGGAAGGTACCCTAAACTTAGGCCTGAAACGTTTCCTGCCTTAAAATAATCCTTTCCCAATTTATCATTTCATCTCATGTATCACCAGTGTTCATAGTCTGTGGTACCTCAGTACTAAAAACGGGCGTTAAACACCATTCATCATAATCATTCATCAATGCTACTGCATAGTATTAAATTATTGAAAATACTTCCTGTAGTACTTCATGTCAGCTCTCGGCTATCCCAGTTGTTCTTTTAGTCAATATGTTTCACAACAAAATTTCTTGAAACACTTTCATATTTTCAAGGTAGATGTTTTCAGCTGCTTATACCATAATTTCATTAATGAAGGATCATTCACTACAGGTTTGGAATGTTACCCCAGCAAATACCAAATTTTCACAATATGTCCTCACCACTCACATGCGGTTATAAATATGAATCAGCTCATTACGTTCCTGAGAAATTTGTTTGGAAGTTCCCTGGGCAATTGCCTCCAATTACAAATGCAATTCATGATATTGTGAAAAAATATTACACAGTGCAAAACAAATATATGCAAAGATGTACAGTTATAAAAGGAAACAAATTAGATGAAATTAGCACAAATCTTGAATATTCGTCAATAAAATCATTACCAAAATTAGCACAAGTTTGGATTTCAGTGTCTTCTGCACATACAGCAATAATATTAATATAAATATTGTACTTACGAAGCTGTTGACAATGGAGTGGTAATATATCCTAAACTTAGGTATTCATTTTTTACACTAAACTCCACTTGCCATTTCTCAAAACGTTGCCTAGACACCCGAATGTTCCTGTGTTGGCATCTGTTGGCTGAAGTAGGAAATTGCTGAGTTCATCCATAGGAGGAAATTCGAAGTTCATTAGGTTTTATTTTTTTTTAATATGAACATTTTTTCCCAAGTGGATAACTCCTTGAGTTGTGAAGATGTTTCAGCAGTTTAATTTCTAGTTTTATTTCATGGTTTTTGGTCCAAAAGTGGGCTGCTACTGCTGATATATCCACCTGCTTAAGCCAAATATTCCAAAAGTGTTCTTTCTTCTGAATTTCTAAATTTCTCTTTGTTTTGTCTATTATTCCACTCATAGTAGTACAGTCCAATTCTATGAATTTGATGAATATTCCACTCACAGAAGCAGAGTACAAAATATTTAACCAACAAATAATAAAGATAATAAATTGGTTATAATAATAATAATAATAATAATAATAATAATAATAATAATAATAATAATAATAATAATAAAAAAATTGGTTATAGGTATAACCAATGGTTTTAACAAAGACACAGTGATAAAAATTATGAATAAATCTAAAAGACAAAAAGAGATAAGGAAAGTTTCCACACTGAAAAACACAAAAGAATACAAATTCAAGAGTTTCACCTACCATCCAATTTACCATAACAAGTTCAAGATAATTTTCAAAGAACATGGGATTATGTTAGTACCAAGGAACAGATATAATATCAAGAATTTATTAGGTTGCACAGTAAAAGACACCATACCAACAGAACAGAAATCAGGAATTTATGAAATCAAATGTGCAAATTATGATCAGAGATACATTGGAAAAATGGAGAGAAATTTGGAAATTTGGAAAAAAGAACACTTTAAGAATATTCGGTTTAAGCAGGTTGATGAATCAGCGGTAGCAGCTCACTTTTGGGCCAAAAGCATGAAATTAAACCAGAGATTAATATGCTGAAACAGCTTCACAAACCCAATGGAACTATCCCCTTGGGAAAAAATTTTCAACATAAAAAATAAAGAAAATTTAATGAACTGTGAATTTCCTCCTATGGATGAACTCAGCAATTTCCTACTTTAACCACCAGACACTGCCACAGAAGCATCTGGGTATCCAGCCACCATTTTGTGTAACAGTAGTCAGTCAACAACTCTGGAAACATGTCTTAGTTTTATGTAAATGGAATTTAGTGGAAACAAGTTGGATACATAATTGTAGGATATATTCATTGTCTACAGCTTCATAAGTACAATTTATTTAACACTTTGCTATCCTTGCAATTTATTAATTTTCTTCAGCTTTCATCTTAATTTACCCTCAGCAAGAAATTTCTTTATGAATTATATCTTAGTGCCACTGAATTTTGTACATTTTGACAACACTGCAAACAATACACACATTTTGTTTTTTGCCTCCTTGCAATATTATTTCAGCTTATTCCATCTTCCTTGTAATTTTCTCCTTTTGTTGCCAACCTTTCTTTTTCTGAATGGCTTAGAAAGTGACATCAAACCAGAATCACGTACATATTTACAAGGTAGTTATCCCAACATAGGAAGCACATCTGCAATTAAAAACTGACAACTTAATTTTGTATCTACAAATAACATGGTAATAGTCACTCATTTTATTTTTTTGTTAAAAGCTACATGATTGTAACTCTTGCCCACAGCATAGTTGTGCCCTGTGTGCCATATACCACTCTACTAGCATATCCTGTGCTAAGAGAACTTGATATTGGCTTTGCAATAGATCAATTACTATATTCAAAATTACCATCTTATCAACAAAAATCTTTTATTACACCTTTAAGCTACCCTTACAGGTGGCAATGTGGATTTAGAACCCAAGTCATATAGAAAGAGATTTTTGAACAGTACATACATTTTATAAAGGCAGCATCTTCACATTCATCCTTGTTACATAAACTGTTTCTAATACGCAGCATATACTGATGGAAATTTACAAAATTGTGTATCTCATTGTCTGTAGTATATCCACATTTTTCCAAGCATAAACTCTACAAGTATGGTGAGTGGAAACGATGATAGATGATGGAGTGCAATTTAATGATAACAATCCTATTGTGCAATATTTCTGTAGCAGTGTCAGCTATAATTTTGTTTCTGAAACACTCTAAAGTCTAACCAATGTATTAACATTTGTTCACACTAACTCTATTCACTTACATAAAAATTGGACATATGTTTCGGGAGTGATCCCTCCCATTATCAGCTTGTAGACAAATAATTTGTCTATTTGTATTCTGGTTTCAGGCCCATTTGATATTAACTGTGTCTTCAGTTTGTTCAATGAGAGTCCTGCATTTTTGCTATGCTCGCATAATTGTTCCAGCCTAGCTTGTAGTACTCTCAGTGTTTTGGCAAATAGGACATCATTGGCAAACCTGAGATTTGTTATTTGAGTGCCATTTATGTTGATTCAAAGATTATTGTGCCAGTTCATTTCCCTGAATATATGCTCCATTACCAGTGGAGTTTGGGGGAGATTGGATCAACTTGGCGAACTCCTCTTTCTGGTGGGTATGGTTGGCCTCCTCCTCCTTTTTTTGCCTTTACAAAACTTTCACTGTAGATTTTGTGTAGGATATGAATGCACTTTGCCTCTATTCTTTGTGCTGCCAGAGAGTGTAGTATGTTGGTTTGTTCAACTGTTCAAAGGCCTTGCTATAGTCAATAAAGGTAAGATATAGTGACAGATGTAATTCCTTTGCTTTCTCTATCAGCTGGTATATAGTTTGGAGATGGTCCATTGTATTAAATCTTGTACAAAAATCTGGTTATTATGGTGGTTGATTTTCATCCAAAGTGTTGGTTTTTCTGTTAATTAAAATTTTGGTAAATTGTTTGTATAAATTTGACATCAGGCTTATAGGCCTATAGTTGTTTATGTCACCTCTGGTCTCTTTTTTGTTTAGAAAAATAATTGTCTGGTTTTCCATTGTTCCGATATGTCCTCTGTTTCCAGAATTGTATTGAAGATTTTGGAAATGATGTGTGTTAGCTTTGCCAGCCTTGGTAATTTGTTTTGTATTCCATCTTCACCTGGGGTCTTCCTATTCCCCAGTTCGTTAATGGCAGTTTGGACTTTGCTGTGCAAAATTGGTGGAGGTTGTATGTTTTGGAATATTTGGTATTTGGTTCCTGAACAGAGTGGGGAGTCTGTAAAGTAGCTGATTATATCCTTTCTTGATGTTATGATTTTCCACTCTGAAGTCTTTGTTCCAATCGTGCACTTCTTTCCTTTGTTCAGATTGCCCTTTGCCTTCTTTATTGATTTTGATGATTTTATGATTAGTTTTGTTTGTTTTGTGCAGTATTTGCAAATATATTCCTGATTTCTTTTTTGGTTCATTTATCCAGTTCCATGTACTCCAATCTGTTATGTTCCGATGCCTCTCTCATTAGTTGTAATTGTGCCCTATATTCAATCAGCTGTATGGTGACTTTGTTCATATTCTCATTGTTTTTCATTCTGAAGGTCTTCTTGAGAGCCTCGCTGCTTGCTTGTTTTATCAATTCTCTAGGATATCATATAGATTTTGGTTTCTTTGTCTGTGTTATAACTGGCAAGTGTGTTAGTTGCTCTTGCAGCTTGCATTATAGATCCTCCTTGTTTATGCTTTCTATACTTATTTTGTGTGTTTGTGCATTTCTTCTTTTTTTCATCCTTATTTTTGTCCGCACCATCCTGTGGTCTGTGCTAAACTTCAGGTTGTTCACCAATTGGACATATTTTAATCTACAATTTTATTGCTTAGAATGTGGTCTATTGCATTTGTTATCTTGTCACTCATTGAACGTCAAGTTCATTTCAAGTAAGATGGTTTCCTGAAAAACGCATTTGCTATTATCAATCTATGCTCCTGTGTGAAATTCATCCGTCTTTCCTCTCCAGTTTCTGGCCCTAAGTTTAAGTTCCAACAAGTTCTTCATGACTTCTCTTATACATTTACTATTCATATATCTCATAATGAAGTTCTTTTGTGATTTGCATTAGTTCAGTGCCACTCTAAGCTGTTGTAGTACTCTTCCAGTTCCTCCTCACTATTGACCTCTTTTGGAACATAAGTTTGTATGCTTGTTTTGTGTAGTGTTTCATGACTAATTTTACTACTGCAATTCTTTCTGAAAATTACCACCCTTCTTGTACCATGAGTTTTAAGACTTTTCTGATTATAAAACCCACCCCCTTCTGGCTAGTGGTTTCTCTTTTACAATAAAACAGATCATCATTTTCCCCTAGCCTCTTCACTTCACTTAGACCTAGAATGTCAAATATGATATATTTCAGTGCATTTTCTAGTTCTTTTTTTCTTTCATCTGTTCTGAGTGTCTGTATATTTAGTGTTACTATTACAAATTCCTATTTTTGATTTGTTGTTTGGAGTTCATGTTCATGGCTGTAAATGAGGTGGTTATTATGGTTGTGGTATTTGAGGCAGCATATGCCAGTTCCCTTAACATATTTTCTTATATCCCACCTTCATGTTGTTGCTGTTTACTCTATCCTCCTTTGCTAACTTCCTTAGTTGGCTCTGTATCAGCCTTTCTTGAGGGGTCATATTGTTGTCAACTTTCCTCCTCTGCTAGTTTGTACTTATTCTTTATTATGTCTATTTTTCTTCCAAGCAAGCTAGTTCAATTCTGACTAACCCTCTGCTTAAGCTATCTTTGTATATGAACATAGATCTGGTGTATGGTTTATGAAATTCTATCTTAGCTAGTATTTCCTTTACTTTGCTGGTCATTTCCTCATATAGATCTCCTTCCTTTGTCTTCTCTCCTTTGCTTCTTCAAGTACCTGTAGTTTCCTTTCTATGCTGTTAGCCTTCTCTGCCATAGTAATGTCCAAGTTATATACTTTATTTTCCAGATTATTGCATTTCTGTCTTAGCTTGTCAAATCCTTTTATTTCCACTTGCAGATCTTCTATTTCTGTTTTACAGGCTACATTTTGTTTTCCTATATCCTTTAATTCTGTTAAGATGCTATGAACATAATTTGTATGGTTTGTTTTTCTTTGGAGTCATCCTTGCTGTTGCTTAGTTGGTGTTTAGGTTTCCTCTGTGGTTTTGTGTGTCCAGACTTCTTCTCAGACATTTTGAGGATGGGTTATGGCAGGTAGCTGCTTTGTGATTTGATTTTGCTTCTTGTGGTGATTAGTCAACCCCTCGCTTTTGAGGAGATGTTCTTTTGTGTTGTTCAAGGGTAGGCTGGTATGGTTGGTGTGATGACTCTTAGTGTTGATTCCACTCTTCATCGCTAGGACCGTTGTTGTGCTCTTATTCTCTGGCCCATCCCTATCTCAAAATGCTATCTGGCAGGTTTTTTGAAACTTCATATATGTCTGTGTTACATCATTTCCATTGCATCATTTTCGGTTTCTAAAGGACTAGTGTACTTTAATTTTGCTTTTGCCTTAAACTTGGCATAATCTCATTTATATTTCAGTTGCATGTAATGCTTTTTAATACTGTTTAACGCCCATTTTAACTACTGAGGCATCACAGATAGTGAACACTGATGATACATGAGATGATCCACTGGGAAAGGATATTTTTAAAGGATCTGTTCCAGCTTTATTTTAGGGTACTTCACTGGCATTTGCCATTTATGATTGAAAAAACCCAGTCAGGCAGGTGGGTATTGAACTCCAGACTTCCCACTCATGAGTCCCCATCTTAACAATCTTGGCCACCCATGGCAGAACATGTAATGTTCTGTAGATAGGCATTACTTTTGGGTATTTTCTTACTAACACTCACAGTTTTTCCTTGCTCTTCTCCAAATCTTTCTGGCAATGTTCTAACAATTTTGATGCCTTCTGCCATTTCACATACACTCTAATATCACAGTGTTACTATTCTGATTGTTTCAGTTGTCTGTATATACATACCTCCTCTGAAATATCATAATTTGCAATGTCAGAATTGCAAACCATCTCCACTGTGTTATATGTTTTACTCCAAATACCACCATTCACTCACAAATGATATATCATCTGTTCTCTCTTCCACATTATTTCTGTAAGGCTTTTCAAGTTCTTGCTTCAAAATATTCACAAAATTGGCAAGATTTAGGACTTCATCATTAATTTGTTAAGTGTTGATTGTTCAAATGCTGCTACTAAGTGATCATAGTAGGATGCTACTTCCTGAATTAACAGAATAGGTTATTACAACCTAATATCTCATAAACAACAAAAAAATGAAATGAGTAACTATTAGCACATTATTTGTGGGCCTTAAATTATTCTGTTGTCACCTTTTTATTGCAGTTGATCTTTCAGAGTCAGGGCAGTCCTCTTGTTAGTCACAATTTAAAACTATTTACTAATTCTTTATTAAAACTGTGAAACAAAAGCTAACATTTATTTTAGTGCAACCAAATTAAATAACAGAACTGTCTCTTAGTATGCAAAACAATGAGTTAAAAATGGTAAAGGAAAATACTAGAACTCACTAGAATTTGCATGATTCAAAAAATAGATGTAGTTAGCATGCTGCAAAGCAGATGGATCATGGGCAAAACAGATCATCTGCCAATAAAGAATAACTGCATTAAGTTGTGAGCATGCCTTTATGTATAAAGTGGCAGATGTATCAACATAGAATAGTGACATGTGGTGACTTTGATAAATATACAGAATAGTGATACGTGGTGACTTTGATGAATAGACAGTTTTCATGGTAAAAGAAAAATGGAATATTTTTTTTCTATTCTTGAGGGCAGCATCGGCTGAAATAAACATTTAAAGAGCCACATGAGGCTTATGAGCCACCAGTTTGGTTCCTATCTAGGGTTATGTAAGATGCCACTAAATATCATTGCATGGTTAGCATTTCAAATGCACTTCACTAGAGCATAAATCATCAAAAAAAATTAAGTATAAGATACTGTAAAAATGAGCCGATAGGCTTTCAACATCTGATTATAGAGCAGCAATTTAATCAGAAGCATTTCCAGCTGTTACAATAAATGTATGATTATTTCAACTTCTTGCAGTTATAATAAGTCAAGTGGCCAGAGAATCTTTGTTAAATAAAAGCTCACTCATTTAGCTACATAACATAGCTCTAGTGTTGGGTTCCAATCCTTATGAAACACTCCATACATCTGCTAGCCTTAAGGTTAACCAGTTCCAAATCAATAGTGGAAATATTAAAATCAAATAAGAAAGGAATCTATCTTGAAGGAAATTTTCTGGTTTCAGAGACAAAGGATATTAACCCTTGTTGACTCATACATTTATATTCTGATGCAATTGGGGATCATGTCATTAAATATGTGCTATGCAGTTTCTGTTCAACCAAAAGTTCAAGAGTTAAATACTGTGGTAATAAAAAAGTAGAACTGGATCAAAACACAACATTACCTTGTGATAAATGATAAAATTCCCAAGATATAATTAATCCATATAGAAGTTGAGATTATAATTTTTTCAGAGCTTCAGTTAAAAAAAGGGGGAGAACAAATAAATAAAACAGGTCTTCAGCTTGTTTTGTAACAACCCTTTGCATTAAAATCAATTATCTGGGCTGATTTACTCAGATAACACAATATCTGGCATGAAACTTTACAATGACATGAAGAAAACTGCTGCTTTGGTCTAAAATATTAGAATTCCTAAAAAAGGGAATGTTTAATTTTCAAAATGTAAATTTCACCTGCATGACTCAGTTTGGGCAATGATATACAGACAGCTGCAAACAGTTAGTGCAAGTTTGAATTTTGCTTATTCATTCCATTTGCCATCCTTAAACCCTTAGCAGTTGTCATGGGATGTTGAAAATTTACAAAAACAAACTAAATTTTTAATTCAGATACTACCTGATCTTGGAGATGACTAATTGCTATTGCATCCCTATTCACTTTTTCATATTTTAAATATAAGGTTGTTATTAATTACTACATAAAACAAAGCTATGTTTACTCACTGTTTTTTTATTTGAAAGATTAACAACTAATGCCAACAAATGCAGGCTGAGAAAGATGATCAATGTTGCTATACTGATTCGAAGATGAGAATACTAATTAATCAAATAAAAAATACTTACAAAATGTATGAAACAATTTTATATTACATTAAATCTTAATTTTACATTTGTAATATTTTTGAGGTCTGTAGAGAAAGTAGCCTGGACTGAACCCTTACACTTTTAATGTTGTTTTTTTTTTGTAATTATCTTAGCATACAATAAATTCAATTAAATTCATAAATTGGTGCAATTAAGTCTACATTTTACTTCAGCATTCACTCCCAGCACAAGGAAAAAATAGAATCCAGGCATTTTGCTGTTTCAAGAAAATGAAACACCTGATCTTCTATATCTGATAAACCATTGATAACATTGCATATTTTGCATTCCATAGATTCAAAAAAGCGTTACCAGATCAAGGTTGTAGAACAAATGAAATGCAGCAAACAAACAACTCATTTACACATTAACTAAAATCAAAAAACTCTTCTGGCTATGATGAGATCAACAGCAAAGTCATAAAGGCCTGTGCAAAGGAAATTAGTACCCCCCTTAGTCACTTGTGTAATGAATCTCTAATATTGGGTGTATTTCCTGATGGGCTAAAATATTCAATAGTGAGGCCTCTGTACAAAAAGGGAGAAAAGATAAATGTCTCTAATTATAGACCTATAGCTATTTCACCTACATTTTCTAAGGTGTTTGAGAAAGTAATGTACAATAGACTTTACCATTACCTTGAAAGTAACAATATTCTAGTTAGTGATCAGTTTGGCTTTAGAAAAGGAATTTCAACAGAAAATGCAATCTATAAACTCACTAATGAAATTTTAACTGCATTTAATGAAAGAGCACATGTAGGAGGAATATTTTGTGACTTAGCTAAGGCTTTTGATTGTGTCAATCATGAAATTCTGATAGATAAATTAGCTTTCTATGGAATAAAAAACCAATATTTAAAATGGTTTATATCCTACCTTGACAAAAGGAAACAAAAAGTAGTGATAAATTGTCCCTTCAATAATAAAAACAATGCATCGGAGTGGAGAATGATTAACCATGGAGTGCCTCAAGGATCTGTTCTGGGTCCTCTTCTTTTTCTAATATATATAAATGACCTCTCCTTATCTATCCAAGATGTAGGAAATGCTGTTCTATTTGCAGATGACACAAGCATATTGATAAATGGAAAGAGCCTTAACGATTGTGCCATTAAATTAAATTTGGTTCTCAGTTCATTGTGTATATGGTTCAAAGCAAACAAATTGTCTCTAAATCTAGATAAAACAAATGTTATGAAATTCATTATGCACTGATCTCCAGATCCATAATTACAGATAGGATATTATAACAGTTTACTTTCACAAACCAAATATATTAAATTCCTTGGTTTAATAATTGATAACCATCTGAATTGGAAAGATCACATGATCTTATTACACCTAAACTTAGCAGTGCATGCTATGCAATACGTGCATTAGTAATGTTGGAGTCAATTAAGACTTTAAAACTAGTTTATTATGCTTATTTCAACTCAATAATGAAGTACGGTTTAATATTTTGGGGAAATTCAGTTAAAAAAAATGTGTCTTCCTGTTACAGAAAAAAGTCATACGAATAATTGCATTCATGCAGAAACCTCTTTAGGAAATTTGAAATTTTAACTCTTCCTTGCGAATATATTTTATCCCTCATGAACTTTTATATAAGAAATAAACAAAAATTTGTTCAAAATCAAAATATACATGACAAGAATACTAGACAAAAAGCAAATCTACACCGCCCAATTTCAGCACTTTCATGCCATCAGAAAGGCATTTATTATGAGTGCATTTTAGTATACAATGCTCTTCCCTCTAACCTAAAAGCCTCAATAAACAATGCCAATTCCTTTAAATATGCTCTTAGAAAATACCTATGTAAAAAGGCCTATTATTCTGTAAAGGAATATATGAGTGACAATATTATACTTCACAACATATCAATGTATATGCAAACATGTATATAATAAAATTTGTATGATTAATTGACTTGTCTGTTTTTGTTGTTTGGTTGAGTTGTTCTAAGCATTCTTTATTATTTTTATTGCAAATATTTATGTAGATGCAGATAAATTTTTGTAAATACAGATTGAAAGCTACTGTGGTAATTGTATATGACAAGTTCAATGTTCTTAGGTCTCTGTGGTTGCTCCACACACTCACTGAATGCTCCAAGAACTAACTAACTAACAATGGGGAGGAATTAATATACACAGCAAGTCAAAAATATCCAAAGCTTATATTTTCTAAAATGCTAAAAATACCTAACATCTATATATAATTGAAAACAATACATATTACACTCTAATTATAAATATTCATCATGTTAATTAAAGGCCTTTCTTAAAATTTCTGGATTCCAAAATAACATTGCAAAGTACATAATGTAGTATATATATTCCATTGCATAAAATTTGGAAGCAATGATTTTGTCAGTTATTATACTCAATTGTCATTTCTTCTTTTTGTTATAAATTGAATGCTTAACAAAATGATTGGCAGAGCTACAAGGCATATTTATATGTTTGCAACAATACTAAGCTGAGTTAGGCCTCCCATTATAAATAACAGTATGAACATGAAGATTCTTAACAAAATCTAGACATAAGAAAGGATTACGAAGATAGAACATACAATATAGTAAATTTTGCCTGGCTCCTCTGTGCTACTTGAGCAACTTCTCTGCCTTACTTTTGTGGAGTATAATGCAGTTGCACAGGAGTACTAGCTGATAAACATGTTAAATGACACCTAATGAGCAGTAAGTAGACATAACATTTTGTGTTAAACTTGGAAAGATATTTTCTGTGTCATTTACTCTGTTACCCAAGCAATGTCATAGACACAAGTGAATGAGCGGCACAAAAGTTTCAAAGATAATCGTCTTAATGGATGATGGTCCATGTACAAGAAGATCCAAATAAGTAACAACTGATTGCTAGAGTTTGCCAAGCATTCACATGAAATGGCAGATAGTCAATAGATTATGTAACTAACATTTTCAAATTGTTTTCTCTATGACCTAAAATCCAAATGGCAGTTATCAACTTGGGATTGGTACATTTCAAATTCATTCCTGAAGGTTAAACAGTCAATAATGAGATATATGCTGCCATTCTTAGGCATCTTCATGATGCAGTACAACTCAAACTAGCTCAACACCTTGCTTCCCTGTTGGAACCATTGATAAAATCAATAGATTGTAACATTAAACATTCCAAACACTTCATACATATATTTAACAAGATTATCATTAAAGATCTATTTGTCAATTTTGGTGTTGGAGTACTTTACTCTAAAGTGACTATCAACAACACCTTAGAATTACAGCCACATTTTCAACTGGAAAGAGTCATATTAATTCAACACACTTTTACCATTAGCTACTTTTATGAGCATAAGAATGATCTAGCCATGTTCATTTGTTCCTGTTATAGCAAACTTTTCATGCACTATTTTGAAAAAGCATTACACACAGTCTCCCCCCCCCTCCAAAATAAAGTTTGGCTAAAATGTATATAATACCTTTTTATTTTATAAACAGATATTTCATTCATTTTTAGAACATCTCAGTGGGAATCATGAAAGCATTACTTTCATTATGGAGATAGAAAACTATGGGACACTTCCCCTAATTGACATTTTAGTTCAGATAGAGTCATCAAGAGCCTTAAGTCACAAAAATGAACCTATACAGATCAATATTTGAATACCAGCTCTTATCACCATACTTCTTAAAAAAGGAGATTAAAACCTTGGTGCACGAGAGCAAGAACTATCACTGAACTAGAACTTAAAAAGAAATTTCATTGTCTCGGCCAAACTCTACAGGTCAATTGATACGTATCAAAGAAACTGATACAGCCATTTTACTGTGACATAAAATAAACTTTAACACTTATCAGAAAAACCAACCAAAGGCATTTCTGCCATACATTAGTATTACAGTATGAATTGCAAATTATATGAAGAAGAAAGGCATCAAAATAATATTCACACACATTCAAAAATTAGGATTTATTATTTGCTCTGCCAAATATTCCTGGAACCCTCTTAATAAAAGAGGCTTAAAGAGAGAGAGAGAGAGAGTGCGTGTGTGTGTGTGTCTATATATATATATAGGAATTTTGCAGCTTGGAATACACAAAAACAAAGAATTTTTGGGAAGCAAAGATTTCAATGCAAACATGTAAAGGAAGCACTATGCACAACAGCATAAATAGTTGGTATCAGAGGTTCCAAAAGGAAATCCATGCATGCTTTAAAGAAGTAACTTGGATGATCTGGTCCTTCCAACAATATGGTGGATCCAGTAAAGTAGGCATACATGTAAGAGTCAATAAACCATGCCTTCTTGCAGCTGGAAATGGCTTAACCAACAGTTTTGAGAATTCTTCAAGCCATATGATTGTAAAATCCTACAAACTACAGTAGGCAAAAGCTTAGTGTTCATTAAGGGCCAATGTGAAAACTTTCTGTGAGGAAATGCAAGCCTACCTTAAGGCAACATTTCATTTACACCACCATAATGCCTGCATATGCGGGACTCATAACGATTTCAGAAACTCTAGAGCATCAGCATGCAGTGCCAAAGGAGAAGCTGTATGAGCCATTTTTCATGTGCAAGTCAAGTGTAATTGGATTTTCATATAAATGTTCTTTCAGGTTTCTGTGGCTGGTATCTACAGTGCTCTATGGTTATGTCACATATTTGGATTCATGCTGCTGATATTTTGCACAAATGATCATTATGAGAAAATTTTAAGAACATGATAGTTTGTGCAAAATGTTAGGAGCCGAAATTCAAAAATGCACCATAACCTGGAAAACATAAATCTCACAGACTGCCATATCTCGATATGTTACAAATATTGGCTGATGCCCAACTTGCCAAAGACAGAAACAATTACATTTTACTGCCACATTATCACCACCTGTTCCATGCATAAATAATACAAGTTGCCATGACAATGATAGGGTGCACAACCAGTAGTAATCAGGCCTTGATCCTCTAGTCCCCAAGATATACAGATTTGACTCCTGCTGATTATTTTCTTTGGGAGTATACAAAAGATAATTTTTTTATTCCCCTTATTTCCTGCTAATCTGACTGAACTGTGCTATATCATCAATGTAATTGCATCCATCAACCATGATGTATGGTCAGAAATCATCTGAATGTCTACTGCATCCTGCATAATGCAAATAAGGAACATTTATGAAGAAGAACTGGGAAGCGTGGAAGCTAATATACTCTGGATTGTTACTGAGATATGATTTTTTTTAAATTGTCCAGGAATTATGAATAACCTTTCATATGTAATACATGAAACATTAAGTTATCTAACATTTTTTATGGGTTGAGCAAACATTGTAATTTAAAAAACTCAACCACTCAGCTTGACCTAAAAAGCATTCATTCTCTGCCCTCAAATTATTCAGATGCTCTAGTTAAGTGGCTGCTGTAAGTGTTGTTGCAATATATTCAAAGCTTTATGTAATTTTCAAGTTTTATTCAGCATTTAAAATCCTAGCCTGTCAAAAGTTTGTTACTGCAACTATAGAAACACATGTGTTTCAGAAGATATATCCAAGTAATATAAATTACTTTACCTTCCAAAGTAATCACACATGCAGCAAGCGCTAAAATGATAAGGAAGATTGTTGCACGTCCATAATGTTCACGTCTCATAAAATTTACACGTACTATTTTTATGACAAACTGCCAGTCAAATAGTGTACATAATCCTTTAGTTCTGTTCGAACAATGAATCTGAAATTTAAAACACATTGTAGATAATTTTTCAGTTCTACTTTGTCATTTGTTGCCGAAAAATTTAGTTAACTATACATTGAGGATATTTTGTAAATCATGGGTAACAAAACTCACATATTTATAATTATACATCTGCAATGAGATGATACAATTAATTGCTTTACTTTTACACCATGCACTGCAGTCAACCACCTGCTAGCCATGTACAAAGGCTGGCTGCTGACTAAACAAATCCTGGCATTATTGAATTACTGGCTGATGGTCAAATGAAATGCATGGCAATAGATAAGGGGATTTTTAAGTCTATAATTACCTATCAACTGCCAAAGTTAACTAAACATAGGGCACTATAGAACTTACAGCTAATATAATTACAATTCATCTGATTGAAAAGACATGCTTACCATTTTTCATATTATTAATTGAAAGTAGTTATTTCCAATTGGTGAAAGACTTGATAATTGCACATTCTGGTATTCTGTCACTTAGGAGTCCAGATGCATAGATGGTGCTTATAAATGTAAAAAAAAATTAACAATAGATATGTTCCATTACTGGAAAGAAAGCCAAACTCGCACATTGATGAAAGGAAACTTTCTGTTATAAAATTCATTAATAAATATATCAAAGCATGAACTGCTTTTTTTCTTAGTATTTAATGCTCACTTTAACTACTGTGCCATTACAAGCAGTGAACAGTGATGATATATGAGATGAAATGATAAACTGGGAAAGGAATTTTGGGAACCAAGAGTTCCAGTTAAGTTTAGGGTATCTACCTTGCATTTGCAGGTGACGAAGACAGGAAAAATGAATGAAGCTATGTTACAAATAGGCTAAGAATTAATATACTAATATACCTAAAGCTATCTTAAAATTTCCCTTGCCTTCAGGAGAAAAATCTTACCCAAACACATTCCAACCATGAATCAAGTCCAGGCTCATCAGTTGGCAAACAGACAAGCCATGGTAGTAGAGAGATATGATGTAGTTTTACGGAAAACCCATGGTCATTAATCCTAACAACACCATAGCATAGATTTTGGATCAATTAATTGCCTTTCAAACAACATACTTAATATAGGTTATCAAAAATTCCAGGGAAGTATGCATTACTCCCTTGGGAGTAATGCATACTCTTGCTCACAAGTGAGGCAAAGATACCAACCAACAAGATCAAAACCTGCATATAGTTTATGAATATAAAATAAGCTATAGCCAAGAGTTAAAAATAATGAAAGTCTTTTAATTTCAACCATGATTAACACAGTGGTGACTCGTAAAGCTAACAAACTACTATGCTACAAGCATTGATGTTACTGACTTGCCCATTGAGGTAGGAAGTTGAAGTTTCTGACAAGCATATTTCTCAATGACTTTTTCATTCATTTATTCATACAACCTGTTTGTGTCTATATGCAAAATGGCTCGTAAGCTAGGATATAAATAAAAGGAAATTTGTAAGTATTAAACTCATCTTCTATAGATAGACAGAGAACTTTTAGAAGCTCTTCCATATTTATTCTCAGTTTCATACAATAGTGCCATCATCACAGTAAATCCATTAAGTTACCAATGTGCACCAAAAAAGAAGTAAATCAAGGTTGTATTATTATGATTAAAGTTCCTTCATATGTGGAGCCAGTGAAGGATGGGAGGGTGGTTTACTGGTACAAGTGAAGGCAAATGGCAAGTTGCATTTCCAGATACAAACAACTTTAGAGTACATTAGAATGGGATGTTTCAGATGGGAGAAAGATAGGGGTTTTGGGAGGAAATGTTTTGGGCAAAGTTTGCCAAAGAATTAAAGATATAGAATAGCTAGTAACTGTAGAAGGTATTAGCTCATTTGGCTGAAAAGAAAGTGAGGAAACAGAAATGTGTTTTAAGTATGTGCAAAATCAGGAGGGAAAAAGTTTGCATCTCAGAATACTAAAGAAAGGTATAGATTAGAATCTACCCTTTATGTAGAAATACAGATAGGGCTATTCACTCTGCAAAAGTTA
Organism: Metallyticus violacea; assembly: GCA_030762175.1. NCBI lineage: Eukaryota > Metazoa > Arthropoda > Insecta > Mantodea > Metallyticidae > Metallyticus > Metallyticus violacea. The sequence continues at coordinate 8,939,710 of CM060846.1, forward strand.
TGAAAGTACCTTGCAAAAGTAAGAGAAAATGGAAGAAAGTTAAAAAGAAGCATAAGGAGATAATGAGATAATTGAAAGAGAATCAATTAGCAATATAGATAAGACACACAAATGTTAACAACAATGGTTTGTCGACATCCACAATAACAACCTCACTGGCTGCCATAGATTTGGGAAATAGTGCAGGACAGTGCAATAGATTATATCAAAGGCCTGTAATGTGATTGTCAGTGTAAATTCAGTTACATGAGTATGAGTAGTGTTTAACGCCTGTTTTTGCTACAGAGGCACCACAGGCGATGGACACTGATGATACATGAGATGAAATGATATATTGGGAAAGGATTTTATGGAAGGAATCGTTCCAGGCCTAAGTTTAGGGTACCTCCCCTGCATTTGCCATTTATGAGGACTGAGGAAAACCTGGAAAAAACCTCAGTCAGGAAGGACAGTCCTGGCGGTATTCGAACCCAGACCTCCCGCTCACGAGTCCGAGACTTAACGACCTCGGCCACCCGTGGCGGTTTCAGTTACATGTCTTTAATAACTATGCTATTATTACTTTACTTACAGCCCATGTATTAATAGCAATTAGTCTGATGTGCATTGTCTGTTAGCTAATGGAACATCTACTTGTAGAACATATTTGCAAGGAATTAGAAAAAAATTAGTTCAGTAAATATCAAAAGGTTTTAGAACTGGATTCATCAGAAGATAATTATTTCACTATTCCAAAATCTAACTAAAAAGCTGAACTTGGGTCATAGAATAGATGCGATAATTGTAGATTTTTCAAAAGTACTTAACATGGTGTCCCATAATTTCCTTATTTGAAACTTGGATAACTTAGGATCAGACAAGAGAATTATCAATTGGGTTTAGAAATTCAAGAAGGGAAAGCAAATGTTCAGAATTGGCTGTGAAAGGTCAGCAATGGGATACATGATTTTGAAGGATCCTGTCCTGGCCCACTACTTTTATTATTTTTATGAATGATTTAGCTTCTAAGGTTATTGATGATTGCATTAGTTATACAAAAATTCTGGATAAATTAGATGGGCTGGCATTATTCATAACTGGGCTATAAAATAATGAAAATAAATGGCAAAGAAAAGCAAATTTATAATGTTTTGTAGATCAAGAACAAATATTGTTCTATACCATAACCCAGATGGAGGAAAAAGATTCTGCAAGTAATTAGGAGTATATTTGTAAAATAATCTTGGGTGGGATGAACACATAAATATAACTGTTAGAAAGGCTTGAAAAGCTGAACATTTTTTTATGTCGGTACTGAAAAAGGAAGTACAAAATGAAAGGAAACAGCAATTTGTTTAGCCATTAATGGAACATGAAGTGATATCTTGGGATCATTATGCATAAATCACATACATGCTATTTAAAAAATATAGGAAATAGCAGTCAAGCTTATGAAAGGAGTTAAGACACTTTGGTTGCAGAAAAGTGAAAGGATTAAGATAGGAAACCCCTGTAATTAGAAAAAATGGGAATAGAGGAATAGACTACATGCAATGTTTAAAGCATGGGTGAGCAAAATAAGTGAAAATATGTGTTGCAACACAAAACAAACCCTGTTGCAACCATAGTGTCATGCATGAGCAGTACCTGTCTTACCTCCATAATCTAAACATTAGGCAGTTACCAATGCACAACACACAGTTAGAGGTAGTGAATGGAATACATATCATTAAATATAACATTTAATTTCCTGTTGGAACCAATACCACAGTTGATTCGCAACTGAGGATGCAGGCAAAATCCAGCGAAACTAGTTTTGCATAATTCAACAGAAGTGGAGCATAAGATTATCAAATTGACTCACTAGATAATTAAGAACATATGCCATGTTCAAAGCCTTCAACTGGTTCTAATAAAAGAAAGATTTCAAGAGGAATTGGGGAAAAAATGCTTTTTTAATTCTTAAAAGAGAAAAAGTTATATGGTTTCTCTGTTAAAATCTTTCGCTAGGGGTACAGGACATAAATTTAAAACATCATTACAAAGATGGTCATGAAAAGCATGGCAGAATAAAAGGACTTAACTTTCTGGTTAAATATTAGGTTCAATTATTTGTAGAATATTTTTTTTAAAGTAGAATTACATAATTTCTTTCAACATACTGAAGGTATTTTACTGAATTTGTTACCATAATTTTTAGACCTGGAACATACTACACAACTGTAAGAATTAAAGCATAAGATACAATATAACTCTAGTAGCACCATGGAACATTACAAGTTTGATAAGTCAGAAAATTTAACATTTACCAATTACAAGAAAACTTGCCCTCTAGAAACATTCTGTCATGGGAATTCATAGGAAAATGTACTGTTAGGTTGTTGGAAAAATATGCCCCAAATAAAAAGGAAGATTTGAAAAGATCGAATTGCCCAGATGTAACTCAGGAAGAAGAGTGAAGTCCATGGCATATTACATTAATAACCAGATAATTTTTAATTGCCAAAATTTTGTTGCTTTTTCCTTAGTAACTGATGAGTGCTACTACAATAATGCAGAGCAACTAGCTGTATTTGCTTCAGGAGAGAAAAAACATGCCTACCCATAATAATTATTTAATTTGATAGCTCTAAAGTAGTGGTGTCGTTAAGGGAAATGGGTTGGTTACATTTACTCCCCCTTGTTACCCTTCACTGTGGTTGCATATACATATATATACAGGTAAGAAAGAGTGCTGGGAAGATTCAGTGGCAGACTGTTAAAATATTAATTAGACATATTTTATAAAGACAATATTTATTAAATTGCATTATAACAAATATGCTTTATAGGCAGTGTTATTTATTAATTTAATTTGATTTGCATTTCTTCTTAGTGATTAACTTATCAATGTTGGGTTCTATACTAGATATGTTAAACTTAATGTAGAGGCCAAATTCACATCACTAATCCTTGATCTTTGTTTATTCTTGGCATTGTTCATTGGTGAGAAAAACTGTTCACCCAGTAGGTTCCTCAAAATATTGTTGTCATGTGCTCAATGAAGTGTTTTAAAGTAGGATGTATGTCTTGGTTAATTATTTGGTATAGTTGAAGCCCAGATTTGCCACAGCTTTTTAAACATATATTCCGCTGCATATCTATATTCTCCAGTTGTAAATATGATGGCACTTTTTCTGCATTTACGAAAAATGAATTATTTAATATTAATAATTCCATGTCCATTCCCTTTATATCACAAAATCTGTTTGTAGGTCCTGGTGATGTGGTGATAACCATACTTGCCTCCTAAACCCAAGATCGTGGGTTCAATTACGGCCAGGATCGATAGATTTTTTCAGGCATAAAAATCTTAAGTATGGTTTCCTTTGAATGGGAAGTAAAGTCGTGGGACCTGTGTCGTACATTATGGGCATGAAAAAGAACCTCAAGTCTGAAAGAACAGGCCTCCGAGGAAAATTTGTCGGCCATTTCATGCCCTGAATTGAATGGGATGCTGATGACCTGAGATGTTAAAGAGCGCCCATAAAAAAAATGTCTTTGAATTAGGAATACACGTTTTACAGAACTGTTGGTATTTCTGAAGCTCTTGCACCCCTAAAGTTTCAATTTTGTCCTAAAGGCATTAATGGCACCCATCTTGGATGGGTGATGAATGATCTTTCCCCTTTAAAATGATATTCAGCTGATTCAGATGATAGCATAGATTTGTTATGAAATGAAGATGCATGATCCATTGGCTGATTGGATAACTGCAGGATAACAATGCCTTATTTCCTTAAGAAAGTATCTACTTCTGCATGGATATTAGAAAACTGACAAAGCATAAATCCTTTGCTTAACCATCTAACTTGGTAAAAGTAAGATACAGCTAAATAATCTGACCCCTCATCTGATAGGAAATCTTTAAATTGTCTATGCCATAGACAGTGAGCTTTAATCAAATTTACAGTTTTACTACCATTGACAGTGCAATGTCCAAAGTTGCAGACTTTGCACACAAAGCTTCTCTATGTATCATACAGTGTATCATTTTAACATCACTAGAAATTCCAATTTCAGCTACATCAGATTTTAATCTTAGCATGAAACCATTAATATGACCAATCATAGAGGGGGCAGCATTTGTTCAGATTGACACTAATTTTTCTCATGGTAAGTCATACTTACAAGTTATCATATATACTACCCCAAAAATGTTTTCTCCACATGCATCTTTTAGTGGAAAGAGGTCCAGAAATTCTTCCAGAATATTAAACTCACTCAGAATCAATCCCTCTAATGAATACAGCTAATTGAGCAGTATCTGTAAGATCTGTACATCATCTAGGTCTAAAGAATGCCATATAAAGTTGTTTATTTTCATTTTCAATTGTTCTTTGATGTTGGAAGTCATTTCTGATATTCTGGAAGTTATTGTTCCCCTTAGTTTTTTAAATAATTTTAGCATACTAGTCCCTTCAGGTATCAGTTTTGTAATTGTATAGCTTGCACACAATAAGCTGTTGGGTACAATATTAGGACTAGAAGACATTCTTAAGACATTTTACCTTCAATTCTTCGAATCTTTTTTCATGGGCCGAACCAGCGATAATACAGTTATTACAGTCCTTTGAATGCCATCTATTAAAGTGTCTTTGAATATTATATTTAGATGTAACACACAATTCTTTGAAACGTGTTAAAAAACATAGTTTGCCTTCATAAGAGGCACTGCCATGGGTTTCCGAGGTCATTGAGGTGCGGACTCGTGAGCAGGAGGTCTGGGGTTTGAATTCCGCCAGGACCGTCCTCCCTGACTGAGGTTTTTTCCAGGTTTTCCTCAGTCTTCATAAATGGTAAATGCTGGGGAGGTACCCTAAACTTAGGCCTGGAACAATTCCTTCCTTAAAAATAAATCCTTTCCCAATATATCATTTCATCTCATATATCATCAATGTTCATCGCCTGTGGTGCCTCTGTAGCAAAAAAGGGCATTAAACACCATTCATTCATTCATTCATAAGAGGTAACAAAATATTGATTTTCCCATTCCAGGTGGCATTTGTAATGGGACATGCTCACTACCAGACACTGACTGCCTTTTGTTTTGAAACTGAAAGTATTGTGGAAGTGGTAGACAATGACATTCATCTCTACTCTGCAAAGCCACCCTACTAAGCAAAACAGTGAAATGGAACAGGAGAGTAACTCACAGTGTCACATATCAGTACAGCTGCTCTAAAGGGAAAACAACTGATAAAAGCATATTCTAAGCAGTACCTCACTTTGTTGTAAACAAAAATCTAAAATGGGAAAATCTTTATGTGTTGCCACTGATAAGAGTTCCATATATGGCAAAGAAGTCTAAGGAATTTATTGGAAGACTTACTTCATTTTTAAATGAAAGAAGCTATAATAAAAACTAATTCATGTATAGTATATAATTCATCAAGAGGCACGTGTGTGTGCTAATATTATTAAAATATCTATATTACTAGTGTGGCATAAATGAAAGAAGCTGTAATAAAAATTAATTCATGTATACTATATAATTCATCAAGAGACACGTGTTTGTGCTAATATTATTGAAATATATATATTATGAGTGTAGCAATAGTTGGCTTTTTACACTGACATAATATATGAATATTTGAATGACTCAAGAGAGAAATACAATTATAATTAATATGCTTAAGCAGTGAAAGCATATGCTGCAAAATTTGAGTTGTGGAAAACACATAATTAAATGACAATTATATTACTTTCTTTGCTGGAAATCTCTTAAGCATATTAGTTATACAACAATTGATAAATATGCATGAATATTAAACAGTTTTATGCCAGAGCTGAGATATTGTAGGTTTGTTAATTTTAAACACATGGAAAGACTTACAGATTTTTGCAAATCCATTTTAGGTGAGATGGACCTATAACATGAGGTACTTTGTATCAGATGTGATATGTATCTCAAAAAGAAATGCAAAGGACAATTTGATAGAAGTGTTTAAGAATCCTTGCAATAATAAGATTTCCAAGTTTAGTAGCATTTGCATATAAGATTTTGGCTATTGTTTGCATCAATACGTCTATGCAAACAGATTTTTCTTGAATGAAACAGGTATAATCCACTTGTAGATCTTGTTTGTCTAATGATAATCTATTGTCATAATTAAAACTAGTTTTACAGAAATTTAGTCACATGTTGTACTTGTTTGTCTAATGATCATATATTGTCATAAGTTTAGAAATCAGGCATTAAACTAGTTAACTGAATAGTAACTGAAGATTTTACTTTATTTATATACTTTACCATTTAGATTTCAAGGATCTGTGATTTGGTTTTGCTTTATATTTACACTACTGCATTGCTTATTAAGTTTTATAGTGATGTTGATGCAACATATGTGCAGTTTTAATATATTATGAAGTAAATATTCTATTATGCATATGTTATGCACCTACACTGATTATGCAAATATTAGATATTAAATAGTGTCACGATGACAGTTTTGTCTTCAAAGCCCCTGTGCACACCAATCCACCATTGCAGCCTTGCTGTTCATCTTTCTCATTCACTCTTGTTCCTCCACACCTTTTATTTCTTTTGCCATGTATCCACCAATGGTTTACAGCAGCAGTCCCCAAACTTCTTGCATGCACAATCCCCTTTTCAAAATTATTGGCAGCCCCTCCAATCACTGCTCTACTTAAAAATAATAATAATTCATTTGAAAGTTCATGCACATGCTTCAACAATGTGACATATATTCAATCACAATAGCCATTGTTGCACTGTTGTATAACTCCCCTCCATTCACTGCTCTACTTAAAAATAATAATTCATTTGAAAGTTCACGCACATGCTTCAACAATGTGACATATATCCAATCACAATAGCCATTGTTGCACTGTTGTATAACTAGTCAAAATAATCATAATTCAACTGTTAGTAAACATTCTTAATAAGAACGAACGTGAAAATGGATAAGTTCTTCAATAAAATACTTAAGAGGTCCAGATTCACTGTTTGGGAACTGTTGGTTTAGAGTATAAGCAGGGTTTCATGCATGGGTAAATATTTAGGAAGGTTAGAGTATCCCATGTACTAAAATATGAATTAAAGCTCTTTAGCAAATGCCTCTTAATCCCAAAATTCTCCAGAACTTTAGCCATATCATGTATTCATCTGATGTAGGAGTTGAATTAAAGATATTTTGGCAATGTATATTCTATACTACCTTATGGTATATCCTTCTGGGGGTCAGCAAGTTCATCATTTATGGTTTTTAAATGGCAAAAGAAAATATTAAAAATAATGCAGCAGTTACTATCTCATGCTCCATGTAAACCAATTTTTAAGGAATTAAATACTCTATCATTATGGTCCATATACATATTGAAATGAAATGATAAGAAAAATACAAAGGGGCCTCTACCTGTCTGGCCCAGGTCATTTTAGATGTACTCCCTCACAATTACAAAAAAATTTTAATACAATATTTTAATTTTTTTTAAACTCTAAATAAATACTGTCCCACACTTCTGTTTGCCTTTATCAATATTCTAACCTTCATTTCTTTTTTTACCATACCTTTTATTTAGATTATGTCTTTATTAAAATGCAACAATTGCAAAAATTTACTGTTACATTCTTCCTTCCATTTAAATTTCTAATATTCAAGTTTACAATCATTTTGTTCTAAATGTTGCATATCTAACTAACCAATTTTAGTTCTAATATCCACTTGTGACCACTATTTTAACATAAAATTAAAACTTCAAAATTATTAACTATGTATATAATACTAATAAGCCATAGAATATAATCCATTACATTTTGGCCATTTTTATTTACAAATGTAAATTCTCATACTCATCCTTTCAATATTTTCCATTTAAAATGTCAAGTGAATTTGATTCACAAAACTCTTATCAATTTTTCAATGCCTCTGTCTGCTTAGTCAGTGACTTCTTAACAAACACTCTAACCCTCCTGATATTCTTCCTTTCTTCTTTCCCCTTGCCTCCCAAATTAACTAAAATTGTTAACGTCTATAACATCCTCTTTTAGCCATGTCTCTACCACCACCAAAACATCTGATTTGCCACTAAATGATATAAAGTTTCCTCAGCTTTTTTATTTCTTTAATCCTTGACAATTCCTCAAACCAAAATGACTTACCTTTTCTACCTGCTATTGAGAACCCAACCTATTTCTAAATACATGCAATCACTTTTTACTTCTTAATTTAATTTCTTTCGTGTTATCTGCTGGCAACTCATTGAGAACTAATAAAGATCTGCATTCTGATAATACACACTTTCTTCCCCTTCCGTGTTTTCCCTACTATTCAGCTGCCATGCTTTCAAACGACTGTTTGTGTTTGCTAGACACTGAGATGCTAACACCTCCTTTCATGATGGTGACACAACCTTCCTTGGTGAAATCTACCCGGTTGACCGTGACGTATCTTGTGATGTCATGCTTGCTGAGGGCTCACCACTCAGCTGATCCTCTGCTATCCTTTATCTGGATGATGTACTGCATTCCAAATGCTGGTGTTTCTCTCCCTTTCTTTTCTTTGTTCTCCTTCCTTGGTTTCTCTTCTTCTCTCCCCTCCTCCTGTATCTGCACATTGTCTTCTGCTGCATGTTTGACCTTGTATTTCCGGTCATTCTCTTATGTTCATGAGTTTTTTGCTGTCCAATGTTCTCTGTTTCATATGCCATTGTTAATGTTCCTGCCGATATCCTCTCTCCATTTATTCAAAGTTGTACATGTCTTACAAACACTGTTTTTTTACCATTTTCCATATAAATTCCCTTTTTAGATCCCTTTGTTTACGGATCAAATCCTTATTAACAAATATTTCAGACCCTTTCAGCTTCTTTGCTCCTTTCAGGATTTCGTATTTCAACTGCATTGTAGCCACTTTGACTATGATTGGCCTATTCCCCCTTACTGTTCTCACTTTAAAAGCCTTCACAAGTCCAATTCCAGTTTTTCCATTAAATCTTAGACACTTCCTCTATTGCTTTAATACCCCTTTTTTCTTCCACTCTTATGAAGAGCAGATTAAATCTTTTCCTTTCCTCCTCCATTCTTTACATCCTATTTTGATTTTCATTCACTTTTTTTCTTATTCCTTAAATTTCATTTTTGAGATCTTCCTTTATTTCTTTTGCTACTTTACTTAAGTTTCCATTAATTCTCTCCTCCATCCCCTCCATTTTAATAATTTTCTCCATGATATTTTCCAGCACAGTTTGTATTTCCACTGGTCCTGTGTTTAATTCCTCCTATCACCAGTAGAGTTAAAATTACACTTTCAATTAATAAGATGATCATTATAACATTGTTTCCAGTTCTGTTGCTATTAAGGCTAAATTTCTTCCTTCTGAATAACCCCCATTCAATATACCACAAACTCTACCTCATTGTTACCTGGGTCAATCTTCCACTTACGATGCAGGATCTCACTGAAACACGTCTTCCTTCCACCATGTCTCTATTACAATCGTATGTACAGAAGGTGCCAAAAAAATGTTTACACACTCCAAGCAAAGAAAAAACTGTGTCACCATAACAAAACTGAATTCACACAAACAGAAAATTATGAGTACTAATCATCTTAGACTTTTACAGTTACAATAGTTGCTTAAAATGCCCACCATCGGCATCGATACAATTCTGAATACATTGACCTACTGATTGAGCAACATTGCTCAATCATTGACCATTGACCTACTGATTGAGCGATTGCAGCACATGCCATTTCAGGGTCATCTTCATTTAATGCATGCAAATGTCTTGGGATGAAAACTTTCAACTTTGCTGTTTTAATAATACAATGTATGCTGGTTCTGCTAATCCCATTCTCATGTGCACATTGCTTTGTAGATTTCTGCAGTGAGGGCTCAAAACATTCCAAAACCGTAGGCGAGGACGCAGGGCTTGTTGCTGTGCGAGGTCTCCCAGGTCTGCCCTTGCGAACATTGCATACAGTACCATGAGTTTCAAATTTGTCTTGAATGCATGCAATTGTTATTCGCAGTGGCGGTTCTGTTCTGCACAGATGTTTCTATTGCCTCTGAACTTCAACATTGTAGGTTTTCCAATACCACTTCAAAATTGCTTTCTGCTGTTCAAACAATAATCTTGGCTACATTTTGTTGTAGCAATGCTAGCATAACATAATGTGAATCCCATCTGTTTACAGAATATCATACAATAATCTTGGCTTCATTTGCTCATTGTTGATTTATGATAGTGTTGGTTTCATTTGTTCATTGTTGATTTACCTGTCACGTAGCCATGCTATCATAATGTATGTTAGTCACACCTGTTTACAGAACATCATACTACACATTACTGTAGTTTTTTGGGTCCAACTTTGAAATATATTAAATTGATATCTACTGTGAAAGTGTGTGTACATTTTTTGGCATCCTCGGTACATTAAAACTGTCTTTTGTGCATAATAATAGACATCTTTTTAGGAATAATGAAAATTATCATGTGCATCACACCAGATCCCTGGGCTAATTCAATTACAATATCACATACTTACAAAAAGCATCAATTATGTATCACATAAAGGTGTAATCCTGTATAATAAAATACCAAAATTATTTAAAAGCACTTCAAGCACAAAATTAAAAAAATTTGTTAAAAACCTACTGTTAAAACACAATTTTAAACTGTGGAGGAATTCTTGGAAACTAAGTTATAGAGTTATATGTATACAATTAATTTGTAGTTATGTAATAATATTAACTGACAAAGCTGAATGTGCAAACTGTACATTATCGATGAATAAAAACTTTGAACCTTGGACTATTGTAGAACTTTCTAAAAACCCCATTTCCCCAAAGCTTTTAATAATATGCAAGATTTGCCTTAGAGCTCCAGTGTTTTACTATAAGCAAATTCTTCAAATTTAAGAATGTATGCTAATGACAGAACATAGGCTTTCACAGCCGGAGTCACAGATATTACTATCAATGTATGCTAATTTTAAAGAATTTCATTTAGATTTAATTAAAAGTAATTTCCATGAAAAATATCTCAAATTATTATTGTTTCAATGAATTAAGTTAAGTTCTACCTATCTACAAAGAAATAGTTAAATAATTTTTTTAAGGTAGTTTTTGTATTCAGCATATTTTATTAGCATTTTATTTAATATTAGGCAAGATTACAAGCATGGTAAACAATTTCTATTATCCAATGTTTCAATATAACTGCTGAAACTAAATCTTGCACTTCATTTTTCAGGTAGATGAACCTATTGAAGATACATCTGCATGTATATCAAGAAATTGGGTATGTTTAAGTTAAACCTGAGCTGCATAAAATGCTGCTACCTAATTTTTGCACCTCCATCAGCAAACTGTACTATATGCCCAGCTTTGAAGTATTAGATATAATTTCTGCAGTTGCTGCTGTACAAAGGGAGTACTATTAATATGGTGAAGTAAAACAAAACAAACAAACAAACAAAAAAAAAAAGGACAATGTTTTGGCAAAAAAATGGATTATTTAAAGTGTATAAGATAGATGATGAAAGAGAAGAACTATACTGTAAACATCAACTAAATTAATCACTTATCCTGTTCACAGTGACTGGGTACCCTAACAAACCTGTTACTATGATTCCCATCATCAGTTTCATCTAAACCCCTACGGGTGGCCAAGGCTGTTAAGGCACGGACTCGTGAGCTGGAGGTCTGGGATTCGAATCCCACCAGGACCATACTTCCTGAATGAGTTTTTTTCCAGGATTTCCTCAGTCCTCATAACTAGCAAATACTGGGTAGGTACCCTAAACTTAGGCCTGAAACGTTTCCTTCCTTAAAAAAAAATCCTTTCGCAATACTTCATTTCATCTCATGTATCATCAAGTGTTCACCACCTGTGGTGCCTCAGTAGTAAAAATGAGCATTAAACACCATTAAAAAAAACACTTTAACTCTAATGAAGCAACTTCCTGTTTCACCATTTTCTCCATGTCAAGCAAGTTATTTTCATGTTCCACCTTAAATCATTACTCTAAATTGAATCAACAAGTATCTACGGCAGTAATCAACTACATATTCTCTACTGGTTTAACTCCTCCTTCCTTGTAACGTGCAAAAGTGAATTGCTTTGTTAAAATGTCTATACACAGAGAGCCAAAATAAATCAGGTGAAAATAGTTAAGATAATTAGGACAGTTCTTTGCATACCCAAGTTAGAGACTTATTTCCAAAATGTAAAATATCTGTTGAAGTATTACATTATGTTGTTAAATTTGAGGTAATTATATTGGTTTTCAGTCTGAAAACATACAATATAAACAACTTACATGTTATATCCAATATTTTGAATTTTATAATTAGAGAATACTAGGCATGGGATCATATAATCTCTGTAGTTTTAAGGACATTTGCATATAAACTCTGATATATTTTAGTGCCTGGAATTCTCAACTCTATTAACATCATCTTTTCACACATGATTAACAAAACAAAATAATTTTTCCTACAGCTTTTCAGCCTCAACAGTCCCAGAATTGTCTTAATCATAGAGATAGCAATATTTATTCTAGGGTAGATATATTTTTTCTAGACATTTAACAGCAATATTTATCAGATTATTTACTCACCATATCTATATTTACACTTTCCTTTACAAAAGCTGTAGTGTAAAAGAAAGCAATGAGGCAACATGCTCCACTGGTACCAAATACCATTTCATAACCAAAGTCTCCTGCCAATGTGAATAGCCTGGCACTAAAGAATGTGCCAGTCATAAAACCTAAAAACATTGCTGCGTCCAACAAACCCATCCTGTAAAAATCACCAAGTTTACAGCATTAGATTGCTCACAGTTCTGTGAAGGGAATAAACTGTAGGAAATAGGATAAATAAAATTTTGGAAATACAAGTTTTTGAAAGGTCAGTTTATCTATTGAACATGTGCTGTGATAAGCAACCTATAATTGATATTGGTAGTCAAGGTTGTTATGGCATGTACTGTGAACAGGTCTGCCATTGAATTCCCACCAGTATCATCCTCCATGGTTTGAGATTTTTTCAGGTTTTTGTTAGTTACTAGTGACATGCCAGGAAATTACCCTAAATTAGGCCTGGAATGCTTCCAACACCCCAAAAAAAAATAATTTCCTAATTTATCATTTCATCTCATGTATATCATCAGTGCCCATTATCGTGATGCTTCATTAGTAAAACAGGTGCTAAACACTATTAAAAAACAAGTTCAAGACTTTGGCACCTCTAGATCCTAAGGACATTTTTTCTTTCTGTAAAAGGCTCAAATCATGTTCTTTTCATACAGTAAGTATTATTATGTTTCATTAATGAGATTAGCAGTCTGCAATAGTAACCCTATTATGTCTCACTTACATGTTTAAAACACAGGACATGTTTCAAGAGCACGTGCTCCCATCCTCAGTTGTGAATAAATGTCATCTGGCAGTGGAAAGATCTCCACTGCCAGATGAGATTTACAAGCTAATGTATTAAACAGTCTAGTGGCAGGATCTCAAAGTTCATGATTTCTTTATTTTTCAGAATAAAATTTTTTCCCAATTCGCTAGGTCTGCTGGACTCTTAGCAGTCTTTAACAACATTGGCTCCTTCTTAATGTCGCAATATTTAAACCAAAACTGTGCTGAAATTGCTGATTTTTCCATTTGTTGAAATATATTTCTGAAATGTTCATCTGTTCAAATTTCTCAATTTCTTTTTGTTTTTCCCATGTTTATGTGTGGGTTTTTTTAATTCATTTATTTACAGCATATTCCATTACCCTAGGAGTAATACAACATGCTTTTATATCCTCTTTACAGCTATAGATATCATTTCATGCAATCTCATGACATTATTATTCTATTTAGACAATGGCCAATTGCTTGCAATTTTATAATCCCATTTGAATCTCTTTCACTATAAAGTTTATATTTCTAAGCCTGTATTGTATTTACACTCCCAACCTGTTATTTGTTTTTTTTTATTTTCTAATTTTTTAGTATCCTTATACTTCTACACTTTTCCTATCGTTACACCTCTCATTTTTATTTTCTTTAGAACTCTCACTTTTATTGTATTTAGATTTTTATTTGTGTTATATTTACAATTCCTATAACTCCATTGTACTATCTCTTATAGATTTATAATGTCATTACGTTGAAAGCCTTCTGAATCTATTCATTTAACAAAGTCATTGAATTCTTTTGTATATTCCTGAACTAATTTCCTCTTTGAATCTCTTATAGATTTATAATGTCATTACGTTGAAAGCCTTCTGAATCTATTCATTTAACAAAGTCATTGAATTCTTTTGTATATTCCTGAACTAATTTCCTCTTTGAATATGTCCATATTCCATAGTTTCTTATCATTGCATTCTTGAATACACCTCTTTCTTTCTCTTTAATTTAAATTAAAAAAAGTAGACCTTAATTTATCGTGGCCAGTTAGGAATGTTGTGATGTTTCCAGACAGAGGTATCTTCATTTTAAATCTCTCTTTTATAGCAGGGAAAAATATTTGGTAATATCCCCTTTTGAAGTTATTTGCCATTTACTCTCCCACTTGGTCAAACTTCCTTCTTGCAGTTCACTTAGGATTGTACTCACTGGTACCTGAATGTTGTTTGCTCTTTGTTTTGCCAAGCGATCTGTTAATTCATTCCCAACATTCCCAACATGTGCCTTTACCCAGGTGTAATGTATTACCCAATTTATGTTTTCAATTTCTTTGTTTATTATCTGATTTGTTCTATTAAATTTTGATGGTTATTGAAGTATTTTAAGCAAGTCCAAAGTTATTGTGCTGTCTGTATTAATAGCCATTGTTCGTCGACTATCCTGAAGTTGGTTTATTGACTGAAGTTTGTCCAGAGCTTTTATAATAGCAAATTGCTCTGCTTGATTATTAGAGCACATGTTATGTAGTCCATATTGTAGCTGATATGTTCGTTTCTTGTCTTGGCGATTCCAGAACTGACTCCTATATCTCCTTTACTGTCATCTGAGTAATTGTCAATGTCGTATTGCATAGTTTCTTGTTTACTTTTAATTTCAGTGGATTCTGCAGGATGTGTGTGCATGTGCGTGAGTGCATTTTTTTTTGGGGGGGGGATATACATATATATACACACACATACATATTTGTCCACAGTCCTTGCTTTAATTTCAGACTTTTTGCATTTGGCACTGCTTGTTACACTTCTTCAATGTTCAATATTATTATGACTTATTTCTTGGGATACATCACAATTGTATAAGTGTGATGTTTTCCAAAATTTTTCATTTACAAACTATTATGTTTATTTCTTATTGCTGTTCTGATGAATGGCATGATGGCACAATTGAGCCTGAAATCCACTGATACCTAATGCTATTTGTCATTCACCTCTTCAGAGCAGGTAAGTGCTATAGAAAAATCCTTAATCAGGCAAAAAATTCCAACCAGGGATCAAATCTTAGCCTGCCAGTTACAAATAAAATGATAAGTATAATCTAAGGCAGTGGAAATTAATACTTATGTTAAATGAGTAGTCATATATATTTTACCTACTTTTGTAGCTTATCACTAAGGAATGAATTTTCAGGTAAATATTTTTTTTTTCTATTCTGCAATAAAGTTTAAAATTTTGAACATGGTGTCACTAGAAAAAATGCCACATTTTAATTAATATAAATATACATCTTTTCAGAATAAAAATATATAATTAAATATTTTTCAAAATTAAGTTATTACCACACATTTTTTTAACAATGAGGTGGTACCCACAATATTTGGGACTGGTGCTGTCATCTCAACAGTACAGTTTTGTTCTGCTAGGTGGCAACACTAGCACTTCGATGAGTGAGTGTTTAAAGTTTCATGCAGCTGCGTAGATGTGTTGTGATTCTATAGTACTTTTTATGATACTCTGTGTAGTGTGTGGCAATTTTATGATGGATCCAAGATTAAAACAGAGAGTGTGCATCAAATTCTGTGCAAATCTCGGGAAAAATGCTACAGAGACCCTCGCAATGATTCAACAAGTATTTGGGGGACAAAGCATGAGCCGTACATGTGTGTTTCAGTGGGATATTCAGTTCAGGGCCGGCCGTACAATTATTGAAGACGATACTCACACAGGTAGGCCATCAGCTGCACATCGCCTGACATTGTTTCCAAAGTTCAAAACCTCGTCGTGAGAATCGACGTCGAACCATTAAAGACCTTGCTCATGAAGTGGGAATTGGTTATGGGACTTTCCAACGAATTTTAACTGATGAATTGGGCATGCATCGTGTCGCCGCAAAATTTATGCCAGGATCCTGACTGCTGATCAGAAGGCGCAGCATGTTGAAGTTTGCACGGAGCCTCGTCCAGCCGTATCCGATGACCCAACTTTCTTGCCTAGGATCATCACCGGTGACGAGAGCTGGATGTACGCTTATGACCCTGAGACAAACCAACAATCCTCCCGGTGGAAGAGCCCGAACTCACCAAGACCAAAAAAAAGCGAGACAAGAGAAGAGCAAAGTCAAGAGCATGATCCTCGTTTTCTTTGATACAAAGGGGATTGTGCACAAAGGATTCGTCCTACCAAATCAAAAAATGAATTCCACATACTACTGTGACGTTTTGCGACGGCTCCGTGAAAATGTACGGAGACGACGGCCCGAACTTTGGCCACAAGGAAACAGGCTGTTGCATCACAATAATGCGCCCTGTCACAATTCCTTGTTCACCAGGAGCTTTTTGACGAAAAACAACATGACGGTTATCCCCCAACCACCGTACTCGCCTGATTGTATTCCCCAAACTGAAAATCAAATTGAAAGGACGTCGGTTCGACACAATTGAGAGGATTCAAGAGGAAATGCTGTCAGTGCTAAACACCCTCAAAGAACACACTTCCAAGATGCACTTGGAAAATGGCAGAATTGCTGAGACCGGTGTATACACGTGGAAGGGAACTACGTCGAGGGTGACGGCGGTCATTAGTCTCAAAGTAAGTTCTTGACCAGATGGCAGCACCAGTCCCGAATATTCTGGATACCACCTTGTATGCTAGATTTTATATTGCATTACATTTTTGTTTTGCAGTACTTAAATGTGTTATCATATCAAGTATTGCATTATGTAGTGTAACTGCATGATAAGAATAGTTGGGTAGGTACAGATTCCTTTCTACTTACGACCCACTGGCCAAAGGATTTCCCTTTCTCCTTCCAAACACAATAAAGATAATTATTAAGTATATTTTTGTTCATTCAGTTAAGGATGATGAGTTAAGTGGATTGCATCATATTAATATGATCACCACAATGACAAAAGAAAAATAAAATGTAAGTAACCAGTTGCAGCAATGTATGAAAGAACTTTAAGAAATATTCAGCACAGATGGAAAAATTCTATATTGCCAGATTTGTGGAAAGCCCATAAAGGCGAAACTACATTACAAAGATATCTGACAACAAACATATCATTATGGTTTCCCATTCTTCTTTGAAACAGGATCCTCACACTGAACACATTTACAATGTCATGAATGTAATTCACATTTCTGCTCACCTTTATTTTGGCAGATGAGATGCTGCTATATTTAAAGTGATTAATCCAGGAGAGAGATATTTTCTTTTAAAGTACCTCAACTTTGGTTCTCCAGATGAATTTACTTTAAGGAAAGACCGCCATGGGTGGCTGAGGTCCTTAAGGTGCGGACTCGTGAGCGGGAGGTATGAGGTTCAAATCCCACCAGGACCGTCCTCCCTGACTGGGTTTTTTTCAAGGTTTTCCTCAGTCCTCATAACTGGGAAATGCTGGGGAGGTACCCTAAACTTATACCTGGAACATTTCCTTCTTTAAAAAGAAAAAATATTCTTTCCCAGTTCCCATCTCATGTATCTTTAGTGTCCACTGACTGTGGAGCCTCAGTAGTAAAAACGGGCATTAAATATTACTCAAAAAAAAAAAAAAAAAACTTTAAGGAAACATACCTTCTAAAGTGCCATAAAGAAACATTAGAAAATATCACAGCTATGTGAGAAAATATGGATGTACATTTATGAAACTATAGACCCAACAGGAATAAAAATGGGAAATGTAGTTGTCTGTGTGCTAAAAATGACGAAATAGTTCAACACTCATTTTTACTAGCTTGCAGAGAAATGTCAGCAGCAGATCACATTACTGTTGCTAGATTATTCAATGAAAGTTTGCATATGTTTTGATCAAATGGAGTTTGTTATTGATGCAGCATCTTACATGAAAAAAGCTATAGATGCACTTTGTGCCAGCTATCTGAAAATTATACATGTGACTTGTAGTGTGCATGTGCTACATAGCGTGCACATAATGATTCAATTCTTGTATCCTAACATGGACAGATTAGTGTCAAATGGATAAAAAGTATTTGTTGAGGCCCCAATGAGAAATGATCTCTTCAAAAACAAAAACCCAATATTCCATCACCACCAACCTCCATTGTCAGTTGCTGGGGGACTTGGCTTTCTGCTTTATGCAGATAATTTTGATGTTTTTATACTGGTCATGGATGAACTGGGCAAAGATGATTTCATCAATACAGATAGTTCAGAATTTATTGAATGGCAGTATAAATATGAAGTTGCCTATATCTCTTATTTGAGTTTCTTGTGTAACACTATTAAAACACTAGAAGAAACATTAAATTTCTTGACAGAAACTGTTAAAAGAAATCAGCAGCAATGAAAGAAAACTCAACTCACACACAGGCTTGAAAAAGGGAAAGAATAAAGAGGAAATTAAATTGTATTTTAAAAAAAAATTAGATATAAATTATGAATGTTGAATAAATTATGAAGTGGCCCATGTTCTAGGTGAGCAAGTAGATATTCAGAACCTAAGTGTTAGATGGATGATTTGAAGCAGAGGATACTTTTGGTACTCGAGCCTCACGCACAGTTGGCCCTTGGTGCCTACACCTCCAGGAGGAAGAGATGAGCTGAGAGAGATACTGGGCAGCCAGGATCTACCAGCCATTGATTACACAGATGCAGATGGGGTCCCTAACATATTTCCAGATAAAACACTCTGATGCCAATGGAGCCCCAAATGAGTTTCGTAAGCCCCTCAGAGGGTCCACTTCCATTCCAGACACCAGGGCAGAAACCTTTCAAAAGCATAAGCGAGCATCATTTCAGCTCACATTGCCCTGGCACTTTTGAGCGTGTAGCAGAATGAAATTATATGAAATAAGAAGAGCAGAAAATTCACGGAATAAAAACATCAATTCCAGCATTCGCCTAAGTGACCAAGGAAAATTATGAAAAACTTAGGTCAGGATGGTTGGCCCAATTGGAAGTGAACCTGAGACCACCCAAATGAAAGTGATATTCCTATTCTGAAGTATGGTGGACTGATTTCATGTAATGTAAAACAATTATTCTCCCAATACCAAGCTATATTTCTTGACGACTGATAAAAATTTGTAATGGAAAATTTGGAGAAAGAATTTGCTATGCACTGTAACTGTAACAATTTTGAATAGGAAAGTGATGGCTATAATTGGTGAGTATTCACACTTACACTTTTTTATTACTTCTTTGATTAAATGAAATGAAAATATTTTTAACTAAAAATGTATTCCCTTATAGTGCCTAGAAAACAAGAAGGAATATAGGTGAAGGGAAACAATGTCACCGCCACGGGTGGCCGAGGTCGTTAAGTCACGGACTCGTGAGCGGGAGGTCTGCGGTTCGAATCCCGCCAGGACCGTCCTCCCTGACTGGGGTTTTTTCCAGGTTTTCCTCAGTCTTCATAACTGGCAAATGCCGGGGAGGTACCTAAACTTAGGCCTGGAATGCTTCCTTCCTTAAAAAAAAATATCCTTTCCCAATTTATCATTTCATCTCATGTATCATCAGTGTCCACCGCCTGTGGTGCCTCAGTAGTAAAAACGGGCGTTAAACACTACTCAAAAAAAAAAAAAAAGAAACAATGTCTGTTTATGAAGCTCAACAAATAACATTTGCATGCTGTTGCTTAGCTCAGGGGTCATCAGGATATTAACTTTATGATAAAACAGAGCTAAAATTCATGGGGGGGGGAAATCTCATGCAGTGATGATTATTATTATTATTAAAACTGATCATTTCTAGCTATTTTGCCATGGTCGTTGGTTTAAGTTGATTTAAAAAATACCAAAGCTTTTGCCAATACTATGATTAGCATTATCAATGGACTGAAAGTGCAGAAATACACAATCATTACAAATGGCAAGGGGTATGAATGCTATGAGAATCGTGGTGCAGATGTTTGTTGACCAGTAACTGATTACAAGTCTCGCTTATTTGAAAACCTCTGTCTTTGTTTATATTATCTGGATTTGCTGCTGTATTTCCAAGGCCTCTGTTCTATCCAAATTAAAAAATTCTATTGTTGTTGTTGCAATTACTTCTGCTTTTTCAAATTTTATTTCATAACAATTTTGAATGGCATGTTCTGCAATTGCAGATTTTTCTGGTGATTCACACAGATGTCACTGAATGTTCTCAGAGTTAAGTTTTAATGGATCTTCCTGTTATATCAATGTAGACATTTCCACATTTGCATGGTATTTTATATATTCTCATGAAGCTGAGGTTCCCTTGGGTCTTTCATGGAATGTAATGTTTGACCTATTTTTGTTTGGTTGTGAAAATGGTTATGTTCTTCTTTCTCAAAACTCAAACAATATATAAAATGAAACATTTTATAAATGACAAGAATACTTTAAGTTGGTATTTATGGTCTTGTGTAGATGATGTGATTTTTTGAGGTTTCAAGGCTCAATTGATTTCTTTTTCGCAGTAGCCATTTGCTTAAAAGTTTCTCTGGAGATGATTAAATTAAGCTTTTAGCTCCTCAGGTTTGGTCATGTTTTTGGCTTGGTGGGTCAGTGTTTTAATTAGGAGTTTTTTGAGCTGGATGATGTTAGATCATGGATTAAGATATCTATCAGTATGTTTAAGTTTTCTGTAAACCTCATGTCCTAAAATGCCAGATGCTCTCCATCAAACCAGAACATGCAGGAATGAAAATGTGCCATTATTTTCTATTTTCATACTAAATTTTATGCTCTGATAAATGCTATTTAAGTGACCAAGGAAAATATGCAAAGTAGCCAGATTATGAAGGTGTCATCTACATAGTGGAACCAGTGTGTCAGCTTATGTTTTGCTGTCTGCAAAGCTCTCTCCTCAAAATTCTCCATGAAAAATGTTTCACATCCAGACTTATGGAGCTTCTAGTGGCCACTCCTTTCTATTTGTAGTTCTTCTATTGGAAATAGCTGGTGGTTGAATAATATAACTTCTTCAGGTTTGAAGTGTGCTTCTAAATGCTTTATGGTGTTCTTGAATAGAACCTTGAAGATTTCTATGTCACAACCTATGAGAATAACAAGGTCTCTGATAATTAAAAAGTAAATTGGAACTTGCACAGTGAAGCCAATAATATAATTGATATTATTGTATGATTTAGTTGAACTACACACTCTTAATGCTTCACTTATTTGTCATAATGTATAGAACCAGTTTTGAGAACATTTGGTTCTATACATTATGACAAGTGAAGCATTAAGAGTGTGCAGTTCAACTAAATCATTAAATGATATCAATTTAAAGTCTCTGATGATAATTTTCTCTACTATTTCCATGAAGTGCTATAAGTTCTGGATGTGATGTTCACTATGTCCAATTAAAGGGGACAGTGATGGTGTAAGAAATTGAGCAAGTTTGTATGTAGAGGAATTGATGGCATTGACAATGTGTCTTAGTGCAATTTCTGATTTGTGTACCTTATGGAGTCCACATAATCTAGGTGGAAGACTGTCAATTGGTAGTATCTCTTGATATCTTCTGGTTTCCACTTTGTGACTTTAAGCAGAGCATTAGTTTTTCTCTCTATGTATTTGGTTGGAGCCTTCTGAGCTGTTACATTAATTTAAACCAAAGACCATGACACAAAATAGCCCAAAATGATCAATTTCAATAATGTCTTTATAGCTCTTTAACTACTGTACCAAACGAGATACAAGGGACCTGACACAGCTTACAGAAAAACAGGCCAGCATCTTGTTGATACAAATGTTACAGGTTTAGTATGCTGCAGAGGAGTAACATTTCAGCGCATTCAATGTTCAAAATGCATAAATTGCATGTTTACTTTTACTTATAACAATATTTATATTAATAACTTTGTAATCACAGTGTAAATTTGTGTATATTATTTTCCTCAGCAAATGAGCAACAATGTCCTTTAGTAAGTCCAGCAACAGCAAAACAGATGCAGATGACATTGAAGACGAGATTATTCATGAATAAGTAAAGAGGATTAATAATCTTGTTTAATTCTATGAAAACGAAAGGATATATACCAGAATGTTGGAGAAAAGCAGTTATATACTCAATATACAAAGGCAAAGGTGAAATAGATAAACCTAACAATTACTGAGGTATAACCCTATTATCTAATGTAGGAAAAATTGTTACTGGTATTTTAGCAGATAGAATACAAAATGGGTGGAAGAATATAATATACTTTCACAATTCCAAATGGGTTTTAGAAATGGAAGAAGAGCTGTTGATAATGTGTTCTTTATAAAAACATCAGTAGATCAATATTTAAAGGAAATGAGGGGGAAATTATACATGTCTTTTGTTTACTTAAAGAAATCATTTGACCCAATAGAGTTAAAATTACTTTGGTATAAATTGCTGAAGAAAGGTATGAATAGCAATAGGGTGAGCATTTTAAAAGTTTTATACAAAATAAAATATTTATTTCAATCTTTCATTACAAAAAGTATGACATGATTTATACATTTCTTCAATTGAGACTGACCCAACTTTACTTATGTAATGACTCCCCGGTCTTCGACATGAGTTAAGAAGAGCGTTTTGCCAACTTTTTCTCTCTTCACATTCCTAATCCACTTGCCTCTTACTCTTCCTAAGTATTCATCGATACTACTACTTTTTTTCCATTGTCTGACTATCAGCATTTTTATTCCTCATTCTATTTCATTTTGGATCCCATACACCCTCCTCTAATTACTTGTTTCTTTGCACATATTGCCTTTTCATTCACAACTAATTTCATTATTAAAGGGAGGTGACTGCTGTGAAATACTTCTTTTAATACTTTAAAATTAACAAGGTTCTCATTCACCCCTTCACTACACAATATGTAGTCTTGACACTTTGCCCATTTGCATTTACAAATGTAAATTCACCTTATAAATCTTCACCTCTTGCTCCATTACACACCAACAAATTGTTAACTTCACAAAATACTAACATTTTTACTCTCCCTATTGCATATTTTATCCCTGGTTTTCCTCATAATTGATACATCTTTCTCCCATTCACTTTCACTCTCTATTTCCATTAATTAATATTTTTTTTTCTTACCTATTTTTGCATTCAAATCCCTTACTAGTAT
The DNA here is from genome assembly GCA_030762175.1 of Metallyticus violacea. Lineage (NCBI taxonomy): Eukaryota > Metazoa > Arthropoda > Insecta > Mantodea > Metallyticidae > Metallyticus > Metallyticus violacea. The sequence goes on from CM060846.1 coordinate 8,963,143, forward strand.
CAATTCCACTATTGAATTTCTCTTCTTTAATTCCTATGTCCTCACCTAAATTTATAAACATTTTTTCATCGCAGAAGTGGGATAACTCTGTTCAGTTTGATATATGTAACACAACTTTGATACTTCACTTCCACATCTTTTATTTTATTGATTCTTAATCATAAAGCTTGCCTTTCTAAATTGATTATTTCCTCACTCACATATATTCCACTACTCTTCTTACTAAACATGCTGAACTAAAAGATTTATATAGATAATGTTCTCTGTGTAAGGTATGAGAAAGGGGTAACAACTAGAGATGTACACCAAAAAAGGGTTAAGATAAGGTTGTATGTTAAGTCCAGCCCTTTTTAATTTATTTACTGATGATATATTGCAGAATATAAACAAAAGAAATAATCTCCTGCAAGTAATAAATAATATACAGATTTTAGATTTACTATTTGCTGGTGATTTGGTAGTTGTTTCTATCATGGTTAAGGGTTTAAAATTTTTCCCATAAGAAATAGATAAATATAGCACAGAATGGGCTTTGAAGGTAAATAGAGAAAAAGCACAAATTTTAGTGTTTAAGAAATGAAGTAAACTGAGTAAATATGAGAGATGGAAAAAAGTAAGGAATAGATATAAAGTGGCATGTGACTATCCATTTGGGAATTAAAATAGATGGAGGCAAATGGGAGAAACAAGAGATTAGCATTGGCAATAGGAAAAGCATTAATTGACACCTAAAGTGGATGCTTATTTGAAGTGCCTGAAATGGAGGTGAAATGGCTGGAAGGGTACATAGTACAGCAGTAGAGGTTTGGATGTTATATGGAATTGAATTATGGGGATTTAATTATGCTGGGAAAAATTTTGAACTCTGTTCATAGGATGATTTGCAAGAAGGTATTAGGATTCCAGTTGCAAAGTTGAATTGGGAGAAATAGCAAGAAAAGGATTGGTTTGTTTGTTTGGTTGGTTCTAGTGGCAATTGAGAATGTTGGAATTTATAATTTTTTCCCTAGCTTTCCAATAAAGATCTTCCAAATTATTTTTCATTTGTTTGTTGCTCTCAAGTTGGCTGCATTTCAGTAGATATTATTTGTTTGGGATAGTATTCATGTCCTTATACAATGGCCAGTGGCAGCAAGAAAAGGATTAATTATGGAAAAAGCATTAAAGTATTGGTATAGGATTCTGAATCTAGATGATAGGAACTTATTAAAACAATGTTTTAACTATCAAGAAATGAACTAACAAAATAAGAATTGGGCAAGTGATCTAAAGAAAAATTTGGAAAATAATGGTTTTGGAGATGTATGTAGTAGCAGAGAAACCAATATTAAAGGTTTCTGAAGGTATATAAGAAAACGATATGAAGATAGGAGATACAAAATGTATTTAGTAAATGGACAAAAATGAGGTCACTAGAGTTCTATGACTTAGTGAAATTTTTCTGAAAAAGAGAAAGATACATAGATTATATATAAGTAAAGAAGAGTGGAAATTGTGGTTAAGAACTGGGGTATGGAGGTCAAAAGGGCAAAGAAATGGGTATATGCAAGTTGAATGTCCATTATAGGGGAAGAGAAAATGTAAAATATTTGTAAAGAAACTGAAATATGGAGAATAGAAAGTTCATGATGCTTATAATGAACAGAACAATTGCTTTAAAGCTATTTTTAACAAAAATTGCAAGAATATAGGCTTACTTATTCAAAATAAAAAAATGTACATGAAGAGTAAAAAGAGAAAATGATAGATAATTAAATATGTTTGTGTCCATGTAGATGTATATTTATTTATTTATTTATTTGTACTTGGAAAATAATGTTGTGAATGTGATTAGGCATTCAGCCCAGGCTCTTAGCCAGACATATTCAATATACAGAGTTCTATATCTATATATGATTAATAACTACTTCTTAAAAAATTAACCAGATTCTTAAATTTCAAATTAGCATGCAATTTATTTTAAGTTAACTCTTTTTTATTTTTTTTCCTCATTGACCAATTCTACATTTTCCTAACTTTACTCAAGAACATTCCTATGTTTCTATGGTCCTTTCTGAAAATTACTGTGCAAGTAATTTTCCTGTTTAGTTTAAACCATTTCTGCTTTAGTAGCTCCTTCCTCCACAAGTATGTCCCTTGACACTCAAATAATGTGTGTTCAATATCTTCATTTGCTGCACAAATGGGGCACTGATTCTGTGGTACACCCTTTCGCAGTCCTTTAAATTTCCATATTCCTGCTCTTAACCATATGATTCCCTCCCTTTGTTCATTGTTCATTTTATCAATATATATTTCCCTTTCAAAAGTTTTCTTCATTGAGATAAAGAAAACTAAAGACTATTTTTCAGTTATGCTGGTCCAAAGTTTTTAAATTTATACATCCTAATATTTCCTCCTTGCTACCTTCCAAAAACTCTTATTATTGCTTTCTCTTCTCCAAATTTTTGCTAACCCATTCCTCTCCAATTCATTCTGGAGACTATTTCTCCATCCAGAAATCCTAATACTCTTCATTTGGTATTCTAAACATTGCCTTAATAAGTTACTTCCCTCGAGATTCAAGATCCTAAACCAATATTTTAGGGCCCATTCCGCAATCATACCCTTTCTTGGCACTCTTTCCAGTTCAATTTGTGCCATTTCCTTTGCTATTGCACTTGGTAGGCCTAAGACCTCCCTACAAAACAACCTATGTGCAGTATCTATGATTTCTTCTCCCCCATTCAACCTCCACACCTCAATTCCATACATCATCTTGAGTTCAACCACTATATTATAGATTTTCTCTAGCCATCTGACATCAATATTAGGTAATCTAGACTTACAACTTCTAACAACTGACATGGCTCCTTTCCCTTTTGTCAATGCTAATTTCTTTTGCTTCTCTCATTCCCCTTCCCCATCCATTCTCACTTCTAAGTAAATACAATCTCTTACTACCTTATAATGTTTATTCCCTTTTCATATTTGCTCAATTTAGTGCCTTTCTTAAAAACCATTATTTGTGTTTTCTCCTGGTTTACCTTTAGATTACATTCATTGCAGTATTTATGTATTACCTTTAAAGATTGTTTTAATTTATTTACTGTTATTGATCCTACTACAGGTTGTCAGCAAACAATAACCCAGGAATTACATTATTATTTATAACTGGCATAAAATTACTATTCTTGCAACTCCTAGCAATATATCATCAATGGATATGTTGAAGAGGAATGGATTTAAGTTTACAGCCCTGCTGTAATCCATTTCTTTGTTTTATCTCTCTAGCTACTACTGCTTCCTCAAATCTGACACAGAATGTATTTTCCTTGTATAAAGCTTTGAGACTGTTTACCATATAGATTTACTCCTTCACATAATAATTTATGCCATTGTAGTTCTAATTCTATCCTGTCATATGCTTTCTCTAAATCAACAAATGCCATGTACAGTTTATCTTTTTTATCCTTTAAATATTTATCTACTAATGTCTTTATTATGAATGTATTACTATCTACCCAAATCTGCATTTAGTTTGCCAAAATGCCAATGAAAATTTCCCCTACATTCGATAGTAATGCAATCCACTGATAACTATTTGGTTTCTCTATGCTTCCTTTCCCTTTATACAATGGGTGGATAATTGCTTTCCTCCAATTTTTTGGTACATACCCCTTCCCTTTAACTAAATTAAACAATTTAGTATCCTCTGTTTATATCATTATACCACCCTTTAAAAATTCAGTAGGAATACCATCTATACTGGTAGCTTTAATATTTTTCATTAATTTTACTTGTTTTATAACTTCTTCCTCCCTTATTATACTATCCAGAATTTCCACATACATATTAGTAACTTCCAGGTCCAGTATAAAACAGATGCATCTACATTCACCATAAAGATTATTAAAGTATTCTAGCCACCCTTCTGAATCAGTGTTAGGCTGATTTACCACTTATTATATGATGATTTTATTACCTTCCATACCCTACTGACATATTTTCCTTTAATACTCTAATTAGACTGCTCTTTCCTTTTCTCCACTTAAATTTTTTTGTTCGAACAATTGTTTATAAAAATGCCCCCCGTGTAAATATTCATCTTTTGATTCTTCATCTCCTTATTCTCTCCATTTTCCGAACATTTATTTTACTATTAATGATGAATATAGGAATCAACACAATGAAACAATCTTAAAATCTTAGGTAGATTAAAAGTAAAACTACTTAAAATCATGTCAACACATTAACAGTTTTACTTTTAATCTACCTAAGATTTATTTTACTAATTTTTTAACTGTTCTACACTCATCAAACCATTCCTACTTCTGTTTACATGCCCCCTTACCATCCTGCATTTCCTCTCCTGTCTTGTGCATTACAATATTGAGAATGTTAATTGTCCTTTCTATTTTATTTTCTTTTTCTATTAAATTAATCCCTTGCTAACAAATCTGATCACAGTTTGAGACCAGTTTGCCTAAAATTATAAAATTGTTCCTTCTTCCAATTTCATCGCCATTTTTACCTCCCCCTAAAGTTACAACTTAATTGATCTGTATGCACTTTAATATTCACTATCAATGGATATTGACCACTACTAGAACTTAGATTCAGTAGTTTAAAATTACTAAAAATATATTTCATATTGACTGGCCACAACATAATGAATCACACTTTGACTACTTTACTCACAAATGTATATTTCCCATTTAGAATGTGCAACAAATTTTTCTCACAAAACTATTAAATTGTCACTTGGACTGTCCATAGTCTTGTCTTTACATTTCCTCACAGCTCCTCTTTTGATAATTGTTTCATTCCTATCACAATACCCTTTTCTCCTATCCTAGTATTAAAGTCTCCCAATATCATGAACTCAAAGTTTAAATACTTTTCCCTTAACCTTTCACAATCATTTTCCAACTGTTTAAAAAGTCCAGGGTTGTGAAACTGCCAAGAAACTGGTGGATTGTAAACAATGCCTAAACATATTATAATTTTATCTATCAGTTTATATTCCAATATAACCCAAAATTCACTTTTTTTACGTAGACCAAGTTTCTCTGATCCCTTTACTCAATGATCTCCTTACAAAAAAACCAATGCCATCAGATATTCTCCCTTTTACAGAGGTTTTCTGCTCCTTAATTTCTACACATATAAAATCCTTTACCACAATATCTTCTTCCTTAATCCAAGTTTCCACAAACCCCAGCTAGCCCAGCTTGTGTACATCTAGGAAACTGGTTAAAGGCATAATTATTGCATGATATATATAATAAGAAATACCATATGGGTGCATAATTGAAAAATGGCCAGGGCCGATTTCAGTGGGCAGTTTAATATCTTGTAATTACTTAATGCTCAAATATTATTGGAACTAAAAAAGTTAGTTGTAAGGATGAGAAAATTTAATTTGTTTTTTTTTTTATTTTGTATATTCTTGTTTAATTATTATTATTATTATTATTATTATTATTATTATTATTATTATTATTATTGTTGTTGTTGTTATTATTAAATATAAAGGATACTGTATAAAGTGACTTTATGAAAAAGATTTCTTCTGATGTTGAAGAATAATAGTGTGGTTCATTTACAGATGCTCTTTAACATCTCGGTCATCAGCATCCCATTGAATTCAGGATGTGAAATGGCCAACAGTATTGTTCAGAGACCTCTTCTTTCATGCTGTAAATCTACGACATGGGACCCATGTCTTTACTTTCCTTCTGAAGGAAGCCATTCTTAGGATTTATATGCTTGGAAAAAATTCATCAACCCTGGCAGGGATTGAACCTGCAATTCTGTGTCTATGAGACAAGTGTGGTTACCACTAAACCACCAGAACTGACTAATAGTGGTGAGGAAAGTATTTATACCTGCATGGATGTGTAGGTGTTTTTTCCTTTTTAATAGAAACATGTGTTGTTTTGTGCTCAATTAGAATCAATTAAGAAATCACTTTACTGTGAGGTGTCTTCTGGGATGCACGTACTTAAAATTTTGCTTCATCAACTACACCACTACCTCTTAAAATCTTTGTTTGAATTACAATACAAAACAAAAATAAAGGTAATATAACAATTTATTCGCTCAAATTTCACTAGTTTTTTTGCATTTGAAACATGTCCAAGTAATTAAAACATTTTTAAAAAAGATGCTTGTTTTCCATATTTTTTTAAAAATGTTTTAATTGAGGTTAGGTTTTTTGAACCATTAGCAACACGACTCAAAGAGAGAAAAATATTGTGTCAAATACTTTGGAAATATGATAGATTCATACAATAGTTGCGTGAACTTTAACAGCAAGTTTTACAATTTGAAAAAAGAAATAAAAAACTACGTAAAACTCAAAGAAAAAAGTAGACTTATATCAGCAGACATTCGCTTTCTAAACGTATGTCTTAAACATAACACACGTCCTACCTTTGTACATCCAAACATTACACAAGTAAGTGAAGCAATACGAGTGTTTAGTACGACATATATCACATGATTTTATTCATGTCCAAGTAAGTTGAATTACAATACGAAACAAAAATATAGGTAATATAACAATTTATTTATAAGGAATTCACTCAAATTTCACAAACACGTCCAAGCAAGTGGAATAAAGCTATGAAATTTGAGTGCATTCCACATAAATAATTTGTTATATTATACTATATTTCACTGTGAAATTCCTGCTTTTTAAATCTAAAAATAAAAGTGTTTAAATTATATAATTTAAGGCATGTTGAACCTGACATGACATGAATGGTACAAATGCAAGAGTTATTCTGACATATATTGCTACTGCTGGTTATTTGTTGACTTCCTTCGCTTCCTACTTGTTTCATTATTTACTAACGTCACCATTTTCCATGCATAGAGCTCATTTTGCATCTAATGTGTAAGAAGTGAAAAGCACAAATGTTCATATGCATTTATTGGAGGACACCCAGCCTAGGAGTTGCAGGACCTTGTTGCTGGCAGTGAGATTCATGAGTTTTTGCAAATCAACAGGCCATACCGGCAGTAGATTGCTACTGATAGGGGCACCCATGCCAGGCAGGCTGTCAGGAGAGGCCAGACTAAGAAGCAACTTAACCTCATCACTTTATCATTTCAGTCATCCATCTTCCATCCAATTCCACCTTTCACTCATTATTTATTATTCATCTAATTTCAAGGTGTCATTGAACCCATGCCGAGAAGGTGCATGGTACATGGAAGATGTGCAATAAACAGAGCCTCTGGAATACCACGCAACCTTTCAGAGTATTTAGCCTTACCCAGGTATACAGGGCTCTGTCTGGGCAGAAGACTTTCCCTAGCTTCTCGTGGGATCTGAATGGAAACCACCCAGAAAATTAATAATTCACTCCTGAGGACCATATCTGTGAGCCATCAGCTGTTGCAATTTCAACTCTAGAGGTTATTAATTCTTAAGAAGGGATCTGGGTCAAAGAACCTAAGGACCCCAGCAGAAGTACATTGAGACCCTAGCCAAGGATGAACCTAAAGGTTCTCCAGATCAACCTTTAACATAAGAAGGCGGCTTCAGCTGTCTTCTGTAGAATATTCAATGAAGAAGAAATAGACCTACCCTGATTCAAGAACCCTGGATTAACAGAAGCTGAATTACAGGACTAGATGAGTGTAAAGGTAAGTTAATACATTATGACAAGGGAAATTGACCAAGAAGTTGTATTTTTGTCTGTAATGGAACTCAAAGCTTACCTCTCTTAAAATTCTGTTCCATTGAAATCACCACAGTGAAAATTGACTGCAACATAGGGAGAAGAAAGAAGGGCCTACTGCTGAGCTCGGTCAATCTCCCCTTCCATGTCGGTAATCCACCCACAAGGTAGCTGTACCAGTTGGTTGCAGTCGGTTGCATATTGTACTCTGAGAGGGGACCAGACCATCTTTGGGTGTGATACTAACTCCCATCATGAAACCTGGGGTAGTAAGGATATCAACAAAAGGACTGGGTACCTTTTAGATTTTCTGCTCTCCAGTAATTTGCACATACTTAATGTTGGTAAGAAACCTTAATTTTGCCGATTGCATAAGACAGGAAGTTATTGACATTATGTTCAGTACGGAGCATATTGCTACTCAAATTACCAAATGGAAGGTCTTAGATGAACCATCATTATTGGATCATAACTATATATCATTTAATGCCAATGTAGTAAAAAATGTCAAACTGTACAGGAATCCCACGAGAACTTGGTGGGAGCCCTATAAGCTGGATTTCTGAGATAGGATTGGGCAGATTGACTGGTTTAGATCATTTGGTGATATTGACAAGGTTGCCTACCTCATTCAAGAGGCCATACTTGATTGCTATCATGATAATTGCCCTCAGTAGTAAAAACAGGTATAAACACCATTCCCAAAAAAAGGGGGCAGGTAATTGCCCCATAAAATCATGGATAAAATCTAAGAAGGTGCCATGGGCCTTGAACAAAGAAGATGCAGAGAGTGAGACATCTCTTTAACAAGGCAAAAAGAACTGGGGACTGGGGGGGGGGGGGGGGGGGGTAGGTACAGACTATAATAAAGGCATATGCAAGGCCAAAAGGTCATCTTGGCAAGCCTTCTGTCAAGGAATATCTAGCCTATCAGAGGCCGCCAGACTACATAGAGCCTTGGCCCTTGGACCTATAAACCACATAGGAACAATATGCAAGCCTATGGGAGGTTTTACAAGCTAGAAATACTCAAAGTCTTATTTGAGATACACTTCTCCAGGAGTATCTTTGAAGACAATATCTGCGAATCCAGAGTCCATTGCAAAAGCTCTACACCAGGAGCCACATGGAAGAACTGGGAATTTGCATGACAAGTTGTCACTTTTCAAAGTGCAAAAGTGGAGATGGTATCTTTCCTGCCTTGCTGCAGAAAGGACCTGACTCACTCTATATTCTTCTTTGCAATCTATTTTAAGCCAGTATAGCCTTCAACTATATTCCTCAGGTCGTTTTTTTTTTTTTTTGAATAGTGTTTAAAGCTTGTTTTTACTACTGAGGCACCACAGGCAGTCCCTCAGGTCTGGAGGGCTACCAGGGTAGTATTCATTCCTAAGCGCAGTCAAAACAACTGCACTGAAGCAAAAGCCTATCAGTCTTGCATCATTTCTTTTAAAGATTGTGGAAAGATAGATTGAAAGATACATTTGAAGGAGGGTGCTGTCTGACACTCCCCTCCAGCAAAACCAACATGATGAGCCATTCAAATTCTGCATAACGGCATTACACAGCCTTGTCAGCAGACTGGAGGACTCCATGGCAAGGAAAGAAATATCCCTAGGGGCTTTTCTAGACATAGAGGGTGCTTCTGACAACATCTGTTATGAGTCTCTGGTTCTGGCTGCTCAGAAATATGGAGTTAATGAAACCCTCTGTAGGTGGACAAATTCCATGTGTAGGAGTAGAAATATTACTGCTAGTCTTCTTGGGGAAACGAAAGGAATTGTTGCCAAAAAGAGCTGCACACAGGGAGGTATTCTTTGACCTCTTCTTTGGAGTCTCATGGTGGATAGTCTACTCCAAGATATGACCCAGGAAGGGTTTTACATACAAAGGTATGCAAATGACATAGCACTGATAATTTTTGGAAAATTTCCCAACAAGGTATCAGACATAATGAACAATGGGCTGAGGAAAATTCACAGCTGGTACAAGCAGGAAGGTTTATCAATAAATCCTTCTAAAACAGTTGTCATTCCAATCACAAACAGACTGCCATGGGTGGCCAAGGTCATTAAGGTACAGACTCATGAGTAGGAGGTCTGGGGCTTGAATCCCACCAGGACCATCCTCCCTGACTAAGGAATTTTCAAGGTTTTCCTCAGTGCTCACAAATGGCAAATGCTGGGGAGGTACCCAAAACTTAGGCCAGGAACATTTTCTACCTTTAAAAAAAAAAATTCCTTGCCTAATTCATTATTTCATCTCATGTATGATCAGCGTCCACTGCCTGTAGTGCCCCAGTAGTAAAAAGGAATGTTAAGCACCTTACAAAAAAAAAATCACAAACAGCGGAATCTCAAGGGCTTAGGTACTCTTAAGCTTGGAAGTTCAACCCTGGAATGTTCTGAGTCAGTCAAATATCTAGGTCTAGAAGTGGATAAGAAACTGACCTGGAACAATCATATTAATATTCTTTACAGGGCCAGGTGGTCTCTTACAACCACCAGATGCACTATCGGACCCACCTTGGGCCTTAAACCACATTTTAGCCATTGACTTTATGTTGCTATAGTTAGGTGCCAGATATCTTACGGCGCCATTGTTTGGTGGCAGACAACTTTAAAACCCTATAGCAGGTAAGTTTACCAAGCTACAGAGATTGGTATGTCTGTGTGTTACAGGGGCCTTCGGAAGCATGCCAACCATCACACTGGAGTCTCTGTTAGGCCTCCCTACCATGGACATTTATTTACAAGTGGAGGCTAGGCTCGCAGCTGATCGTTTTGTGCACACAGGAAATGGGAAAGGTAGCTTTGCTGAAACCTCCATCCTAAATTTCCTGGATAATCCAGAACTGAGGATGAGGTCAGACCTAATGAATACTCAATACTGTAATTTTCCTCCATTTAGGGTTACTCTTGGATCTAGAGACAACTGGATGGAAGGAACTACGCCAAAGCAAGAAGTTAATCAACTTATATGGTACACTGATGGATCCAGCAAAGGGCTACAATCCGGTGCAGGAATATATGACCTATTTCCAGAGACTAATTTCAGTACATGCCTTGGTAAACATTGTACAATTTTTCTGGCAGAGGTTTATGCCACCCTGAGTTATGCCTATAGAGGACTGGAGAAGGGCTATTCGAGGAAATGAATTCTCACCTTCTCAAATGGTCAAAGTGTACTAAAAGCACATTCCTCTGACCAGGTGTGATCCAGACTGGTATGGGAATGTTAAAATGCCTTGTTTTCCCTGGCATCCTGCAATAGGCTCAAACTAAGTTGGGTTCTGGGGCATCAGGGCATTTATGGGAATGAATTAGCAGATCAGCTGGCAAAAAGAGGAGCTGACAAACCCATCTTTGGCTCTGAGCCCATGGTCGGAACCAGTACTTATACCTCTAAGACTCATCTATACCGCTAAGTATCAACCAGTTTTTTTTTTAATAGTGTTTAATGCCTGTTTTTACTACTGAGGCACCACAGGCGGTGGACACTGATGATACATGAGATGAAATGATAAATTGGGCAAGGAATTTTTTTTAAAGGAAGGAAATGTTCCTGGCCTAAGTTTCTGGTACCTCCCCAGCATTTGCCATTTATGAAGACTGAGGAAAACCTGGAAAAAAAAAATCTCAGTCAGGGAGGACAGTCCTGGTGGGATTCTAATCCCAGACCTCTTGCTCACGAGTCCGCACCTTAATGACCTCGGCCACCTGTGTCAGTGTCAACTAAGGTGGCAAATCTATCCTGGACAGATTCAAAATAGAAAATTCATTCTAGGCCCTAGCAAGAATCTCTCCTCATTCCTTCTCCTATTGGATAGAAGAGGAATGAGAAAAGTAATTGAGCTAATTACAGAACATGGTCACTTCAGAAAAAACATCTAAGAAAAGTGGGTCCCTATAAAGATGAACCCACTTGCTGATTGTGCAAATAGGATGAGGTATCTGCCTCACATATCTTATCTGAGTGTCCAATCCTGGAAAGAAAAAGACTTATTCTCTCTATAACCAAGGAATATCTGGGAAAAGATGTGAAAATTGGAACCAAAATACTGCAACTTGTACAAGGAAGGTACTTTGGTAAACAATGAAGGCACCCCTCCCAATGGGGTAGCACAATAACCCTTAAAGCTGACACGCTAGGACTTTTCAAAATTCCACCAAATCCCCCTATATATATATATATATATATATATATAAAATTTAAAAACTTTAACTGCCTCTTACATAATGCTACAATCGGTTAGCTCCTTAGAATACAGTGTGTAACAGGTCCTTACTAACAAACTTTGGGGAATGTCACAGAGTGGATCAATTCACTGTCACCTCCCTCATGACTTATGCATCAGTTTTTGAAGTAAATTCGACTTTTAGTCCTTATTATCTGCCTTGTTATAGTTTGTTGTTGGTCTGCTGCGCCATATTTGGTTCTTTTAACCTCTATCATATTGCATGTAAGGTTACTCTTCTGTGTAGTGTCATTCAGTCAGTCTTCCCTGTCACATTGCAGTTGTATATAGTTTGTTGTTCTGTGTTATGCAGAATAAATTTCTGGACCTGATTGACAATGTTCTACTTGCTGTACAAAACATGTGGTTGCAGCACGATTGAGCCCCACTACACATCAGCACTGATATATGTCCACACATTTAACTACAGAATTTGGGGAACATTGGATAGTAAGAGTAGTGCCTGTTGCGTATAATGCCTTAATTTTTCTTTGGAGGCATGTTAAGAACAGTCATTCCATTTGATAACAGAACTGACTGACTGAATGCAAGTTCAATGTAAATTTTCAAATATGGAACAACAATATTTGTACAAAGTTGTCACAAAATGCATGGAAAACTGAATTTCAATTCTGCAAAATGTTTTATCAGAAGTCTGATTTTTCATGCATTAACATGACACATCAGCAAACATATTCCTTACACAAAATTATCCCCTCTATGTAATCTATCATTCCTTAAAGTTTGTTGGTGAGGTTCTATTACACCTGTGTAACGATATGGGAAGAAATTAAAATTTGGAATCTTAAACAAATTTGGCATATATATCTGCCTATGTTCTAATTGCTAACATATTACATGATCAAGAAAAGCCATTCATTAAAGTTGTTCATAATTCTCTTGATAATATTCTTTGCTTTTGGTTTCTCTCATTGGCATCTTCTTATTGTGAAACAGGCTTGAGTTGACAGAATCTTGCATATTTACTTGTCTCTAATGCAATACAATTACAAAAATTGCTGTCTATGAAAAGACCAAAGTACTCAATTTCAAAAGTATTCACTTCCTATTTGAAGATTGTGGCAGATTCCTATAGGAGACACAAACTGTTCAATTTCCTTAAAAGTGAGCTAAGGTGACCACTAAATGGATAAATCTTTAACATGTTTTTTGCAAAACTGAAATCTCTCTCTTGTCCACTGCACTGCTGTCATTAGTACCAATGCTCTCTATTATATCACTGTGGCACTGACTCGACAAACCATGAAGTGTCAGAACTTGCTTTTGTATGCCAATTCCTTCTCAATTGCAGCTCATATCTCATCACTTGTTATTAATATCTTCTATACACATCCTGTTTATGCCCTAAGGTACTTGCACAACGCAATCACCAAACCCTTCCGTCATTTTATTGCCTATCTGCAACTCCTCCAGTGACAATTACACAGTTCCATGATATTATAGGTCCCTTAAAGACAAACAAACCACCAGTTTTAAATGTTAAGATTTTTGCCATTAGATGCCATCAGCATGGCTGTACAGCTTCACTATGTTTTACTATGATATGCATAGCAGTACCAGTTTAAATCTACTATGCTTTACTATATGGACGAAACCCATATCATGTAAATGATCCAAATGGTGCATAAAGTATTATTATTATTATTATTATTATTATTATTATTATTATTATTATTATTATTATATTATGCATGACAAAGGGTTAATACATTAGAGTTCATACATTCCACATATATTGATAGCAAAAAGAAACAGAACAAATAATTAATGCGGGTCGGTGTTCCTATGGCTCGAAGGCCTATTTACTACTCAAATGTAAATTGGAACTTGCACAGTGAAGTTAATCATACATTGATATTAATTAATATGATTAACTTCACTGTGCAAGTTCCAATAATGTTCTTTGCTATTTTTTCTCAACTCAAATATTTTGACAAATTTACTGAAAAGTTAAATGTGAATCAACTGGTTTTACAAAATTAGCGCATCAATGAGTTTAATATTGTCATCATAGTGCTGATGTAAACAAAGACTGAAAAAATAAAAAATGCTATTTATAAACCTGTTTCAGAGGTATGGTTATGCAAGTTAACAATTTATATTGTATTGCATTTGAAATTTATTGTTAACCATACAGAACTTTAAGCAAAATTGCCATGTGCTTCATGATAAAATATTTATTTTCTCAAAAGCTTTAAGAGAGAGAAAGATATTTAGATTATTTTCCCCATTATTAAGCTGTATTAATTGTTATTTATAGCAGAGTTCCCCTCCACTTTATATATCCAAACTGTTATTAAGAACATTCATAAACTTTTCTTTTACATTGTTTTCAAACTTGCCTAAGAATGAAAATTCACTTACAAGGAGATCTAGAGACAAATGAAAAGTCGTAGAAAGTGAAAAGAACAATATTAGTTGCTAAGTGATGCACATTATCTCTTCATTCCTCAGCTCATATGCTAATAATACTTTATAGATTAATATTTTGCTTAAGAAATGTTGGGCATTGCGGTGAAACACAGAGTAAATAGGACTGTTATGTATATGCTGATGACATAAGAAAACTTATTAGCTGCAGTTGTCTTGTCCAAAGATGGCTGCTGTTGTTGCTGCTACACAGTCCCATATTTTGGCAGTAGGTGGCTACCTTGCATTTTGCCACTTGCTTTGCTTGGATTTCAGTAGAAATATATTGTTCAACAAATTTAGACATTTTCCGAGAAGCATATTGCAATAATATTACACAAAAGTTTACCAAATATATGTGCACCTGCCCTATTTCAGTTGTACTTCATTCCTTGCCAACTTTGCACCTTTATTCACCAATATCTTACTTAAACAAAATGCCACTTATAAATATTTGCCTCTGGAAGCTTATTCTGTAAAAGGTCAACTAGACCCATAGTATCCCCATGACTACTATGCCATTAAATTTCTACATATGTCATTTGTACCAACATGGATGGCAATCACATAAGATTCCCGATTCTTGAAGGACAAGGCTTACATTTTATATTTTAGCTAATTTGCTTTAATGCCAGGAGAAAACAATGCAGTAAACTCTGGATTTATCAGACTATTAGGGGCTAAGGGTTGTCCGTAAAATTGAAAGTCTGTAAAATCACAAATGTTAGGAACATTTTTAAAAAATAACATTGTTAAAAAATAAAACACTTTCAGTGTTTAATTATAGTACATATTTTAATGAGATATATTGTGTGTACATACCATATTAATGGGAACTGGGCTTAAAAAAATCATGAAGTTTTAGTTGTTTCCCATTTCTGTATTGTTTCTTATTTGCAATTGGAATTGTCAAAAATGTTTGTAATAAGCAATCACCTATGTATCTGATGATATGCCAATATACAAAATGTCATGTTTTCTAACAACCAACAGTTTTGGACCAGCTGGAACTGTCTCAGCCTCATCAACCTGATTGGGCTATAGAAAATCTTTGCTAATCTCTTCTTGGCTGAGTATTTGATAGCCTGGGTCACCCTCATCTATGTCTAGCCACTGTTCAATGTTATTGTCATTAACATCATCATCAGTTCTTATAGTTTCATGGAAATTAGAAGTTTCAAAAGCTCTGAAATCATATTCAGCTTCATTCCCATTCAGTCACTTAGTCCAGCCATTAACCAGTGTTGTTGTCTTCATCTCCTTCCAGGCGGCTGCTGATGCCAGACTGGATACTGTATGTGCAAAAATTTAAAATGTCCAAACTCATCTTCCATCTTCTTTGAATCGTTTCATTCTCCAGCATAACATAACCATAACCTCTTCCACAAACTTCTTTGCAGACAGCAAGGACTCCCTGATTTATAGGCTGTATTAGAGAACTAGTGTTCCGAAGAAGGTACATTACTTCAGGCTAGATTTTCAGGTATGAAGTTGTTGAAAAACCAGTCAGAAAATATCTCAATAGTAAACCAGGCATTTCTTGAGTTAGAATTAATTACAGGCAACTGGTTCATAACGTTCCTCAAAGTGTGAGGCTTTCTCCAAATAACATTGGCAATAACACCAGGAAGGGCTAAAGGGTTCTCCTTGTGTAATTATACAGCCAAGCATGATTGTTTTACGATTATTTGTAAGAGTATTTTTGGGACAGCATGATAATATAAGCTGGTTTCATCTACCAATTGTATACTTGAGACAAATGAAGGCCCTCAGATTCAATAGTTTCATTTATGAACTATCTGAAGGGCTTAATTTGTTCAGTCTGTGCTCAATGCTTCACTACATTTTTACCTATTCATAATTCCATGGAGTTTATGAAAGCACCAAAGCCATCCATTGCTAGCCTGGAATTAATTGCTCATGTACTGTACCAATTTTTCAGCAGCTGACCTTAGTTCAACACCACAAACAATAATGCCACTAGTCTGCTGTTGAACAAACCATTTCATCTAAATCACTTTTGAAGCTCCCAGTCCCAACACTATAGTTTAGAGAAAATTATGTCAGTTTAGTTTATTTTCGTGAATGTCCAAAACTGTTTTTTGTTCTGTAGATTTCACAAGCATGAGCAACAGATGCACCTCTTTCCAACTCATTAATTCCAGTTTCTGTGCAATTAATTTTCTTTTAACTCCAGATATATTAAGTTAACTGACAATTTATCAACACTATGTGCTTTGTACAGCAACAGTAGTATTTGGGGTAATGGCACTAATCACACTATACTATTGTACTAAGAGTGCGCATAAAATATCACAAAAGTAATGCAAAATGCATTACTTTGGCTTCCGATTACCCATCTTATTACACTATTGTATTAATTTGTTTTATCATTTAGTCCTCTTAATTTATTTGCAGATTATGTCTGTTAAACCCAAAGTTCTATAAGCAGGAGTCCGTTACATTAAGATTTTATTGTACATCTTGTTCTTTTGTTGTTTTCCTCACCAAAATGTAAATTTGAATTTTTTTTTTTTTTTTTATTGATTTATTTATGGACGCTTTTTAACATCTCAGGTCATCAGCGTCCCATTCAACTAAGGGCATGAAACGGCTGACAAATTTTGCTCAGAGGCCTCTATTTCAGGTTTGAGGTTCTTTTTCATTACGCAAATGTACGACACGGGACCCACGGCTTTACTTCCCTTCCGAAGGAAGCCATCCATACTTAGGATTTTTACGCCCAAAAAAATCCATCAGTCCTGGCCGGGTTCAAACCCGCGTAAATTTGAATATGATGGATGCTATTTTGTTTCTCATATGATGTTCACTTATAAGTCTCTTTTTCTTCATCTAACACTGCAATTCTGTTTTTAACTGAAGCACTGTTTACAGTGGATTATTTTTCAATTATTGGTTCATGGCACCTTTCTTTGCTCATGCCGTGTTGTATTTGTTGCCATTTTTAACCCTTTCAGTTCTGAAGTTCATCTGAATTTTACCAGTTTTTATTTAGCTCCATAATTTCTACTTTTGCATCTCCTAAGTTGCTTGCTTACAATTTCAACAACTTTATGCAGTGACTATTGTTATCATCCTTAACTTTCTATGGCATTGTAACTTCCCCATGGTTTGTTTGCTTACTTGGGATGTTCATTTAGTATTTACTAACCTTTATCTGTATTCATTTCTGTTATAAAGTTCACTTGCTACGTTATGGTGCTTGCCCCATTCTGTTTTCTTCTTTTTGCCTGACTAATAACAGCATAATTCATTACTTCATTAGCAGTAGTACGCATCACCACCCTTATCTTGTAGTTCCAAAAAGATGCTCCTGTCATTTATGTATTCTTATCTATGGAAAATGTTATTTTCTCTTCCAATTTTAAAATCACATTCTTAAACATAGTGTTTAATGCCTATTTTAAATGTTGTGGCATTCCAGGCAGTTAACACTGATGATACATGATACGAAATGATTAAAAAAAAACTCGGTTAAGAAGAATGATACCGGCAGGCTTTGAATAATAGATCTCCAGTTCATGAGCCTATGCCTTAGCAATTTTCACTACCCATGTTAATGTTATATTTTTTCTTTTATCAATAGGAATATATCAGTTACATATATTGCGATATTAATTTTTTAAGCTCTTATATGACATGGTAAATCATTAATATTGTGTTACTGAAAATGTCAGAAATAATCAGCAATTGTTGGCAAACACATCTTACATTTGGTAGATGTTGGAAATTTCTAAGATAAAGATTGGTTTTCCTATTGTTAATAGGGAATGTCAACAGTCCCAAAAGAGAGTCTGTGTATGTTAAAATAAAAAATGCACATTGTATATAGCATAGTAATTTATTTATTGTCTAACCAATGCGCTTGAACACAAATGAATATTACAATGATTATTCAAAAATATTTTACTATATATAGAAAAATATTTTTCTTGACAACTAAAACAGTTAATTGAGAAGTTAGTACTGTCTCAAATATAAATATTCCACATACTACTATATAGTGTTGTGATTTACTTATCTTACCAACACACTTTGTAACACATGGATATTGCAAAAATAACAGTTCAAAAATATTTTGTTTAATATACAGGAAAATATTCTTTCATGATAAAAAGAATTACTAAAGTTGTGAACTGAAAGGTTAACATTCTCTCACTTAGCAATAGGATAGTAATTTTTTTCCCCAATGCCATCCTTTGTCCTCATGAACTAGTGGACATTCCCTTCATTGCATTATAGCTGACTTTAGACCAGGATATCCATAGGGTGCTAGGGATGATGGTGAAAGTGATATGGTTATGATGCATTTAGGGGGGGGGGGGTCCTTAAACCTGTGGATGACTAAATGAAATTAATTAATGGTGGTGCCATGAGCTCCGAGTCATTGGTACCTTAAATCTATCTGCCATTCACCTTCTCAGGGTAAGCAAAAACCCTAAAAAAACCTTACTCAGACAACTTGACCTGACAAGAGAATTGAAACCAGGACCTTCAGATTAATAGTCATCATTGTCAAGTAATTTCTTCTTAAATGCTACAAGCTGGTTCTAGATGTATAGCTGCTAAATTGTTCCATACTTACTTCCAATTTGATAAAGCTCATTATTATGAACAAATTGAATATCAAGAATTTGTGCATTTTCAATCAACATCTTGAATGCTTATAGTTTAAGGGGTGGGAGGAAATTTTTCAGATGATACCTTGATCATTTTCTTGGCTTTAGTAGTAAGTTCCTGTTTTGCTTTACATGGCTTGAGCATATTATTCAAATACCACATAAGGCATTTACTAACCTGTCATGCACTTGACAAACATGGACTCATGGATTCTTTTTAGTAGTAAATGTGCATTTTATCCAAACCAATGCAAAATGTGCATCAGCTGATTCTTGTAATATTTTTCTGTGAGACACTTTCATTTTCAATGTTATTCAGGTGTTTGGCAAAAGCCTTTCTGTGATCAGCTAAATTCTTCAGTGTATTATTTAGGAAGACTTAACAGTGAAGTTATTTTAAATTATATTTGGTTGGATTTTCGACACTGGAGCTTAGCCAATTTATTTTATATTCTGGGAATGTTTTGAATGTTTGCATTCATCTTCAGCTACTTTTTTCAACTGTTGTTGCCTTGTCACTACCTCCCTCTCCACCTTGTGGTTGTCTGATGAGCTTCCTGATTAGGCCATTAGGCCAGGATGGGATTTCAAAATTCATTGTAAGTTGATATCATTGTATGATTCAGTTGAAATACATACTCTTAAAGCTTCACTTACTTTTCATAAATGTATGGAACGATTTCGAGAACATTTAGTTCCCATCTTCAGCCAGGCTCATTGTAAGTTGTTTGTTTCTGTGTATGTTTTTTTCCCCCAAATGGTTTCTTGCTTTAATAAATTCTGTTTCTGTATCTATTTTACAGTTTCTTGACCAAAAAGTGCGACTGCTGCAGATTTTGAAAATTTCCTTGTGTCTGATGTTTCTGAAATTTTCTTTTGTATCCTTGTGCCTAAATTTCATTCCATCCTGTCGATATATTCCTGGTTACAATTTTTGAAATTTATTTTTAAGCATTCCTGATCTATTGTTTGTTTCAATTTTATCATTTTGTGATGTTTTTAAAAACTCATTTAGACTACATTTGTTTTGAGGAACTAGGACAATGTTGTATTGCTTCAATATTTTTCTGAATTATGTAGTTTACCCAATGATGGTACATGTAATGGGATTTGGTTTCCTCTATCATTCTCTTTTCCAAAGTGTTTGTGTCTCTTAAGTCTTTCTATCTTTGGTGCATTTTGTATTGAATTTGAATTGAACTGAATTTATTTACCAATAATATCTGCATGTAAAGTTAATAATTTTCAATTAACTACCCATCGCGCCTTGGTCTTATTATCAATGATTATTCACTGGAATTTCCTGAAGGCTCAGGTTTGGCTACATACAATATACATAAATATATACAAACAAAAACCAAAGTAAACACTATTATTTACCAATTTTGTAGTAAATATTTATGAATATTTAACAAATTAACATACTTAACCTACATTATAACATTAATAAATTCAATATTCATCCATATGAGGTCTCATTACACACAACACCCTGGTTATCTGCATTATGAACCCCCTCACTCCCATTTATATTATTTTCCATTGTTAGCACTATTTTATCAAACAGCCCAATTCTCCCATCCTTCTTAACTATTCTAATTCATTTCTCCTTTACTTTTCCTATGTATTTTCCTATCATTTTATTTCACTTTGTGTCCATATTAGTGAACATTCTACTTACTATAAGTTCGTTCTTTAATTTATTTCATTTCACTTCCAATATACTCTTCCTCCATCTCTCTACCCTTTCACATTCAAATAAACAATGAAATATTCCTTCAGGCTCTTTGCACATTACATACTTTTCCCCATTTTCTCCTCTGAAACCCTTTAAAAACAATGCTCCTGCTCACATCCAGTCCAGTTTTTCCCTCCTAAATTTATCAAAACAATACACATCCCCATTCCTTTTTTAAGTATATTGTATTAGTTTGACTATTAATTCTTTTTTGAAACCGTTTTTTATGTTAATCTTGATGTGTCATTCTTTTTGGACTCCACAACTATGATAACAAATATACAGAGTTAGTTAATAGTCCTGCACTACCTACATAACTTTTAAAGCCTCAGTATGTGAGGACAGCTACATGCTAAGAACTCATTGATATTACTGACTTTTTTTCTACTTCATTTAAGTAGAAGTAACTCCAACTTTCTTATTTTAAATTAAATACCCAATATATTTTAACATTTTAGAATATTGCTCATTAAGAGCTTTTCAAATAGTACCCACACTAGGCACTTCTGTACATATTTATTTTTGTTAAATCACAGGGAAAAAATGTAACAAATAATAAAATACTCCATCCTTTAAAAACAGAAAAAGCAAACTCAATGACCAAATTCTGTGTTCAAACTGGTAGCCCTCAACTGCTTGACAATGTGTCAGTTGACCACAGACACAATTTAAAGAATGACACAAAGCTTTAGGGATGTTTTGCATTGCTTCCATTATTGGATAATGCAGATCTTTTAAGTTATTGGGTCTTTCTCAATATACTATTGATTTCAAATGGCCCCACAAAAAGAAATCCAAAGGTGACAAATTTGGAGGATATTGCTGGCCACTCTATGTGACCTCTCCTATCAATCCATCATTGTGGAAAAACCTGATGTAAGCACTGACGAACATTCTATACATATTGAGATGGAGCTTCATCTTATTGGAAATAAGATGTTATCTCTGGGTAGCCATGTTTGACTGAATGTGGAAACAAATTTGCAATAACCAGTAATACTTATTTTGAAAGAAATCCAAATTTATATTAGCATTTAGTATTTTTCTACAAAAAAAATTGATGTTATATGATCACCATCAACATTTGTGGATACTGTGTGTGGTTATCCTGCATTCAATGTGGATTTACATTTGACCAGTATCGTACATTAAGATTAGCCAACAACACTCCTTAGTTTTTCCAATGTATTTCTAATCAAAGAGAAATTTGGAGAAAAGAACACTTTAGGTATTTGGTTTAAGCAGGTTGATAAACCAGAGGTTAATCTGCTGAAAGAACTTCACAACCCAATGGAACTATTCACTTGCAAAAAAATTTTCATCTGAAAAAATAAAGAAAACTTAATATACTTTGATTTTCCTCCTATGGATGAACTCATCAAGTTCCTACTACAACCACCAGACACCACCACAGGAGCATCTGGGTATCCAGCCACCATTTCCAGTGACAGTAGTCGGTCAATAACTCAAGATGGGAGTGAGTGCTCCTTAAACATGTCTTAGTTTAAGTGGAGTTTAGTGTAAACAAGTTGAACATATAAGTGTAGGATATATTACTACTTCATTATCTACAGTTTCGTAAGTGCAATTTATTGAGTTTAAGATTACTTCATTTGCTAACTTTGCTTAGAAGAATGAGTTTATATATGTTACCTTGTAAGCCTTACAAAGTTTTTATATCAGCTTAACATCTAGTATTATTTTGCTCTGAATGAATAGTCACCATAGACATTCTGTTAAAACAGTATCCTTTGCCAGTTGCCCAACATGCCCTGTCCCACTGTAAGGATTTTGATGATGTATTTAATTTAACACTTATTGATGCACTACCAACTCATGTCTATCTAAGAAGAGTCTAACATGCTTCAAATGTTTCATTTTTTTGCTGTGCAATGTTACTTATTTACATGAACACCCAGTTCACAACCTGTGTAAACTTGAAACAGGTATTTTTTTTTAATTTCACTTTAATTGAGAAACCTATATAATCAATCAATGTGTAATTTTTATCTTTTCCTGACAAATGTTGTTCTTTATCTTTATGTACACTGTATTTTATGATTCACTGTATTCTATGATATTTAATTCTATTTCACTAGTGAACATGTTAAGCTTAACTATGAATGTAATTTTGGCATCTTAATCCCATTTCCCCATGTATTTTTGTTTTGCTTTGACTGCTTAGCACAATTGTTACACCTATGATTTTTTTAACGCTGTTGTTACATCTTACATTGGTGTTTGCTCAAGTCCTTGTTATTTAACTTAATTCAAAATGGTTGTTTATACAAGCTTTTCTTTTTGTTTAACGATAAGAAAAATATCTTATTTGCTACCAGTTTGTTCTTAAGTAATGTTACACACATTTATAATGGCTGTTAAGTATTTGAATTTTCAGCTACTTTAGTTCTTCAGTGTTTTTAATCTGGTGACTTTTATTAATTTAATAACTTGACTTTGAGATAAGTTGCTTAATTTTGTTTTTATCACTTTAAGAGTGGTAAAAACATCTTCTAGCAAACTGTTGTCATTCTGTGATAATTTGTGATTCAGTGGAACATTTTCACTCTTTTAGCTTCACTTACTTTTATTTATACATAGTACATGTTTCTCAGATCATTCTCTGCATTCTCAGCTACCTGTCAACCACTGGAAGATTCTTAGTGTTTCTTTGGGGATGCTCTTTCTGCTCTGATGGGCATGAAATTGTGTATTTAAAGTAAGGGTATTTGAATTCACTGCTGAGATGGCTAACTTCTTAGCTGCTCAAACTTCTGCTGGTTTTAATAAAAAAGACGCTTCTCTTCTCTCTCCATTCCTAGAACACCCTATATTTACTTTTTATCTAAAATTCACAGAGGGCTGTCCTGGCTGTCCAGTAGTTGTCAGCTATAGCTCTCCTACTGAACAAATCTCAAGTGCTTATTTTATTAAGCCCAGAATTATTTCCAGAACATCATACATTAGGGACTCCTACCATTTTCTGGAAATTAAAGTATCTTTATTTTTTATATTTTGCTAGCCACTGTTGATATTCCTTCATTATACACCAATATATCGCACCAAGAAGGCATTACTGCAAAAAAACTATTCTTAGACAATCGTTCTTCTCCATATTCTCCTTCAAATGATTAGTTTGTTAGTTACCTAATCTAGTTCTCACTCCTAAAGTGTATACCTTACACAAATTTTATTTGCAAATCAGAGGTACTGTGTTGGTCCTGGTGGTGTAGCTGTAACCATCTTGCTTCCTAAACCCAAGATTTTTTCGGTTGTAAAAATCCTAAGTATGGCTTCCTTCTGAAGGGAGTGGGTCCCATGTCATATATTTACGGCATGATAAAGAATCTCAAGCCTGAAAGAAGAGACCTCTGAGCAAAATTTGTCGACCGTTTCATGCCCTGAGTTGAATGGGGTGCTGATGACCTGAGATGTTAAAAAGCATCCATAAATAAACCAAATCAAACAAAGGTACTGCTATGGGCATGAGGATGGCCCTGTCATATGCTAATTTGCCCATGGCCAGGTTAGAGAAAGACTTTTTACAATCAGTAAACAATGTTCCTCTACTTTGGTTGAGGTTCATTGATTGATTTTATCATTTGGACTCGAGGCATGAAATCCCTTATTTATGTACAGGAATACATTACTAAATTTATTCTGTTTAGTCAAATTCACTTCTACTATTTCTTGCACTTGGACATTACTTTAGCAAATGAGCAATTCTTACCTTCGTTGCAAATCAAATCAACTAAAAGCAGTACCTTTGCTTTGATAGGTGTCACCTTTAACACATTAAGAGATCTATTTACCTTTTCTTTATCAATTTGTGGTCATGTCTCTGCAACAACACCTCTAAATCAGAAAAATATATTTCCAACTTAACAAAAAATCTTTGTGACTATAATTATCCCCAAAGACTTTTAAATAAATGTACTGTTCCTTCACACAAGAATTTTCTTTTCAAGTAAGCAAGTTTGCAAGAAAATACTGAAATATTAAATTTTATTACTACTTATTTTCTGAGCATTTAGTAAGTTTGGCTCATCTTTAAAATTGCTACCAGATCCTTTTGCAGGATTCTGTTACATGTACTCTTTTCCAAAGAACAAACACTGTGTGTTTAAATTTCAGATCAATCCTGAATCTTCGCAGCATTTTTTTGAAAACTTCCTAGGAACTCCAACTTGCACTGGGCTCATATTCTTGCCATTGAGTTAAATGTAAAATTTATTATATTATTCCATAAAGTTTTTCATATATAAGCCAGAATCTCAAAAAAAATTTTAAAATCTTTTCAACCAACTGTACTTCAAAGAACATCATTTATATGCTTAATTGTAAATTTTATCAAGAAATTTTATATTGGCTTGACCTTTACAGTTGTCTCCCTCATAATGAATAGATGTTTTTTAAAAACTAAATCTCCTCTACTGGTTGCATCACTTGTTTGCACTTTTGATGGATGCTTCTTACTAACTCTCATTCATGGCTCTGCCTTACTCCATTTCTGAAAGTGTTTAAAGAGAAAGAGAAATGGCAGTTAAATAGTTTTTCCATAAAGCACTATTCCAAGTTTCAATTTATCCTCATAGGCCTTGTCTTGTCAGTTTATGATGCTTCTTTTATTTTTGCACCATCTTTTTTCCCATTTGTTCCTTTTATATGAAACTTATGCTTCTGTTTTTTTTTTTTGCAGTTTATTGCTCTACTAGTTACCTGT
Organism: Metallyticus violacea; assembly: GCA_030762175.1. NCBI lineage: Eukaryota > Metazoa > Arthropoda > Insecta > Mantodea > Metallyticidae > Metallyticus > Metallyticus violacea. The sequence continues at coordinate 8,988,584 of CM060846.1, forward strand.
TTTGTTGTTAGATTGGTACTAGATGCTACCTCAGCTATACAGTTTCTTCAAACAAACAAAAAATCTTACACAGAAGAGGGGCCTTACAGGCTATGCATAAGCATTGTCCCAGTTCATTGTATCTAGTTTAAACTAATCCCTCTGAGGAAGTGTTCTACTAGTGCAGTAGTGGTTACAATTTATGCTGTGAAACAGTGGAGTAGCCTTTTTATTTAAAGTAATTACATGGAAGATATTAGTTACAAAAAAACACAGTTTTCAGTGAAAATGTTAATGCCCTAACCTTAATTATGTATTGTACATTTCAATTAAACCACAAACATAAAAACAGTGTAACCCCTCAAAGATGCTTTCCAAGCAATCAGCTCAAAATTTCGAGTTAAACCAGATCACAAATTAAAGAATTTTTTTCCATATTGTAGATTGAATCCTGATGCTTTGTTATAATTTGTGTTATTGTGTTTTATTATTGTTTGTATTGTTGATGATGAAATTCCCAAAGGTTCTGCAAATTATCTCTGATTCAATAACATGTTTTCATTCTAATGATCTTCAGTTATTCTGATTTTAAGATCACTTTTTCTTCACAACTTCATACTTATTGCTCTAGGCCCACCAGGCTCTATTCCACAAAAGTATGGTCTAATGCATTACAAATGCATTAGCACAAGTCCTTCTAAAGTGCTAAGTTGTAACTTTCTGTTCCAAAAAAAATGTATAACACACAAAGTATTTGTAAAATGTTACAACCTTCTGTTCCACAAAAGAATGTATGACACACAGTATTAGTAAAAAGGTACAAGTGACATTATATAAGAACAAAATGAACGGCTGTTTGCCTCATGTCACCATGCTCTGAAACCCCTAATTAAAAAATTTAATTTTTAATATATTAACATTACCATTTCTGCTATATGATCTGATATTTTTTCTCAAATAATGATGGTAATATATTTTCTGGCATATGGCTATGTAACAGCATCAATTTCAGTCAAGAGATGCACAAGAAGCAAGTTTCCTAACCAGACACCATTTTATTAGTATATTTGATCATTTATATTTACATACATTTGTTTATACTGTTTAGTAATCACATTTTCATCAAGCAAAACTTATGAAAATGGTGTCAAGAAATTAAATTATTTATTTTAAAACAAAATGAGGTAAGAAAAGTAATTATTTTCATGGCCTTTAATAAGAACCTTAATAAAAAAAAAACATTAATTAAGACGCTGAGCTGAAATATGATTTTTAAACAGGAAATATTAGTCAACCATAAGTCATATTTTAATTGCACTTATTCTAAAATTTTCATTGAACTCAAATAATGAATTATTCTTTCTTTATACATACACTTAACTTCATTATTATCATCACTTTCCCTAATACATCACATATATAGGTCAACTGATTCCACCGCAACGGGTGGCCAAGGTCGTTTAGGTGCGGACTCGTGAGCAGGAGGTCTGAGGTTCAAATCCCGCCAGGACCGTGCTCCCTGACTGGGGTTTTTTCCAGGTTTTCATTAGTCCTCATAACTGGCAAATGCCAGGGAGGTATCCTAAACTTAGGCCTGGAACACTTCCTTCCTTAAAAAATATCCTTTCCCAATATATCATTCCATTTCATGTACCATCATTGTCCACCGCCTGTGGTGCCTCAGTAGTAAAAAAAAAAGGTCATTAAACACTACTCAACAAATCAACTGATTCCCTAAATTATTAAAAATTGCATTAATATTTAAGGTTACCAAAATTCCTACACTTGTAAAGAAGCCTATACAAGTTACAACATCATGACAAATAAATTGGCAAGTTATTGAATAAGAGTCAAACGAGCTGCTTAATTCTTATTTAAGTAAAAGAATCCAATGTATTGAAATATAGTGGGAAACAAGCAACAGATCAGTTAAATCAGATTTCAATATCATTGAATCTGGAGTACCAGAAGGAAGGGTACTGGGCCCCCTACTGTTTTTGCTCTATATTAATGATCTCCCCTGCTCAGTGACAAATAATATAATATATGCAGATGATACATCCCTCTTATGCTGGAGTCATAGTTTAAAAGGATTAGAAGAAGCAATTCATGAATCACTAACATTAATGAGTTACTTGGTAAATAATGAGTTAAATATAAACATGGATAAAACTTGCAACTGTTCTTGAACCCTGCCCCCACCAGGACATAGATGGGTGATATGATGTAAATCTTGATGAATGTGACCTTTAATATTGTATTTAAGTTATGTAAATGATAATAAGTGTCTAATCTTCAATAATGCACATAAGCTGGATAAGTAATAAGAAATCCAAAATGTTATATAAGATAATGCTGCAAGGTAACTTTGTATGTAAAACACAGGAATATTTGCAAAAATGCATCTTGGTGCACCTGCCATGCCAAGGATGACCAAACTGACCATTACATAAGGAAACAATGATCGCTGTGCCATCTGCCCATGACAAAGAGCTTATTGTGTTCACGAATTGCCAGCCCGTTACACATTCCACAAAGATCCAAGGATTCATTAGGAAGGCAATGACCTTCCTCACCACTTGGATATCAGATTCAAAGACAGCCAATAACAAGAGTTTGTATTCTAAATTTTATTAGCAGTATCGAAAGATGAGCAGAAACTCACCAATGGTGAAAGTGGATTTTGAGGGCTCAGCTTCTGTGGGTGTGCTTATGAATCCCCACATACGTTAAGAAAGCCATGCCACCATGGTTTGAAATTAATATAAAAGGAGGAACATCCTCCACAGGGGATGCTGTTTTCGGTTGGGCAGTTTATAGTTGAGAGTCAGTTTTATATTCAGTTTAGAGCTTCAGTTCAGCTGGTACTCAGTTGCAGTCTCAGTCAGTTGTCAGTTCTCTGGCAAATTTGTCTACAGTTTTCACATATGCAGTATGCAGGCATATGCAGCCAATATCAGGCTTCAGTTAAGTTAATCACTCGATTGCTTTGTCAGCTGAATAATCACAGGAGTGCTAGAGATCTTATGATACTTCATGCTATTGTCGTAAGCTTAGTTGTCTAGGCAGAAGCACCACAGGACATAACAAAATAAATTCATCAAGAATTCTCCGTATTCATGTTAGTTAATCTGCAACAGTTCCACTCCAATCCTCATTCCTTGAGAGCATTCACAAAACAGCAGAATCAAGCCCTAGAGCAATCTTGTCCCAGGGCCGAGGCAAAATTTACATCAATATCATAAAGTAACTATGACTCATTAGCTTCATTAGCTGTGGACATCAGCGGTTCCCTTGCACTTATCCACCTCAAACTAAATGCAATATTATTTATGAGCATCAACACTAATGATAACTTAAATATTAGTCTAATTAATAAGAATGTTGAACTAGTGTCCTACTATAAATTTTTAGATAAATATATTATCAAAATTTAAGTTATAATAAGAATGGTCTGTAATAAAATTCACTATGGGTTATATTTATTCAAGATATTTATCAAAATGCGCAAATAAAAAGATACTAAAATCTGCATATTATGGAATAATTTATCCACATTTGGAATATGGAATAGAAATATGGGGAGCATAACTATAAAAAATATGAATAGAATACCCATCTTAAAAAAAGGATGTATTAGATGCATATACAAAATGCATTATTTGGGAAGCATCAATTATATATAGCTATAAAAACATGAATAGAATACCCATCCTAATAAAAGGATGTACTAGATGTATATACTATCTATGTACATTTTGCACAACTATCATATGGTATACATGAATAAAGCTATAAATAATAAAGATGCTTACATTAACAATTCAGGAAGATTGTTACTTAACAAACTACCACTAAAGAAAAAGAATTCAATAACCTAGAATTTAGAAATCTCCTGAAAAACTGTCTAATAAATAAATGTCTATATACAGTTCATGATTTGTAAATAACTAGTTAAACTATACGATGTACATAATTTTATATTCAAAGTGAATTTGTAGTGTTTTGCATGTACTTATGTTATAACTTTGATATACCTTTTATTGTTCTGTTATACTTCTATTATTATTATCTCTCAACATATTAACTGTTTTTATTCTTAAGTGAGTCAATTTAATACTCTTATGCTCCACTTACCATTGAATTATACAGAACATTTTAAAACCGGTTACATTGTCAGCAAAAAAAGAAACTACCATTCACAAGAAATTTACTTATCATCCTTGGGCCAACAAAAAATTCAAGAAAATACTCCAAGAGTTTCAGATTACTTTGTCTCCAGCAAACAAATTCAGGCTAAATAATCTGCTCAACTCAAGTGATGATAGAATACCTGATGAGAAGAAGCCAGGAATGTATCAAATCAATTGTTTGGAATGCAACAAAGTATATATTGGCAAAACAAAAAGAAGCATTGGAATTAGAATAAACGAACACTGGAGAAACATCAGCCACAATCAGATAGATAAATAGGTGGTTGCACAACACTTTTGGAGAGATAAACATGATGTAGAAGTGGAAGTCAAATTACTGACATTCATAGATAGACCCTGGAGCTGGGAATATGGGAAAAAAATTTTATAAAATAATATCAAGATAAGGTTATGAACTTTGAAATCCCAACAGAAGATAAATTAATCCCAAAGTTCACAAAATGTCCACAAGAGCTACACCAAGTCCATTCAACCTACAATGAATCTGGCAGTCGACACACAGCTGATGATGCACGCAAAGGCCTGTGAAACATGTTCTGTATAATTCAATGGTAAGTAGATCATAAGAGTATCAAATCGACCCACTGTCTAATTAGGAACACATTAATTGCTTCACAATATTAGTCCCAACATGAAATTTATTTTAAATTTAATATTAACTGTTATTGTATTAATTAGTATCTTATTAATATTCATTGCAGTTGATTTTATTTTTTGTACATACATAGAAAAAGTATGATTTTTCTAATCTTAATTCAATTTTATTTAATATTTCTATCACTGCTGATAGTTCTAGTTAACCTTATATTGCATCTGTAACATATTTGATGTACTAAAAATGTTCTTCTACATGATTTGACTATGCTTAACACTTGTACAACCACAGATCTAGAGGCAACACCATTACTATGGAACAGAATTCTAATAACTACAATTTATAAGTCCACACACTTGTACATATTATACCAAACTTTTTTGGAATGGGAACCCGCACACTCCTACCATTATATGCAGACAGACAAACAGAACTGAGAGGATGGGTGGATTTTGCATTTTTAACTGATATTATATAGGCTTTCATATTCAACCCTTGGCCTGGTCAGAATTACAAATAGAGGGAGAAATTCCATTTTTAGTTCATACCAGAGAACCTTTAGGCAGAAAAATTCATAATGTGCCTGTATGATACTGAAAATACTTTCACAAAGAATGGAATGTATGGATAATAGCAGTAACCATTTCAGTCCCTATTGACTTTATGACTATTTTACAACTTTTCAGTGAGATTTGAAGCATGAGAGACACACACAATATCAACAGAGTGCATGACAAGCACATGTTATGTGAGATGGTGTGATAGTGGGAGCATATTACTGCATATTAACATCTTGTTTACTGATTGAAACACATTATTTTATAAGTGATTAGCATAAAATGATAAACACCTCAACTTTAGAGTAGTCTCAAAAAGACACAGATTCACAGATTTTAACACCTGATATTCACTGTGATTAGCAGGCATATTATCTGATGAGCTGGAAGGGACTCTTGGGAGAGAGCCCCTTCATAGCCTTACTGGCCAGATTGATGAGAAGATGGGTCAGTGTGCATATATGCACAGGGTTGTCTACCTACCAATCCTCAGGATGAGCTGAATAACTTTTTTGTACTTGTGTTTACATACAAGGATGGAGGTTCCAAAAGTTCTTGGCCTAACTCAGAGATATCTTGAAGATGGCCAAGTTACTGTCATAATTGATAAGTAATATCCTTTAGATGGCACACTGTAAAGTTTTAGATGCATAGGTGTAGTATCTATTTGTGAAGATTATGTAAACAAATTAGTTATTAATTGATATCATTATATGATTCAGTTGAACTACACACTCTTAAAGCTTCACTTACTTTTCATAAATGTATGGAGCCAGTTTCGAGAACATTTAGTTCCCATCTTCAGCCAGGCTAAAATTCAACTGTCGGATCATTTGTTGAGCTGTGGGAATGTATATTCTGCTCTGGTGGCAGTGTGATAAACATGTAATTTATGTTTTCATCCCCGGCAATGTTGAAGTTCATTATGCTGTCTTTGTATTTATAGATGTAGATTTTCTCCCAGGTTGCTAATTCCGTAGGTCCTTGTACTGATTTTAAAAATTTTGCTTTATTTATTATGTCGTGATTTTGTGTCCAAGAATGATATGCTACTGTTGATTTCTCTATTTGCTTGTATTTTATGTTCCTGAAATGTTCCTTTAACTGTGTGCCTATGTTTCTCTTTGTTTTTCCAATGTAGATTTTTTCAAATTCTGCACAGTTTATTTTGTAAATACATGATTTTCTTCTTGTGGAATACTGTCATTAGCATTATCTATCAGTAAATTTTTAACATTAAATCTATTAATCGGTGCCAACCTGATATTAAACTCTTTAAGAATATTCTGAAATTTTTTTGTGGCCCATGGATGATATGTTTTTAAAAATTAGTTTATCTTTTCTTCCTGAAAATGTTGTGGTTTCTTTGATATGTTTTTGTCTCTTGAATTTCTGCACCTGTTTATGTACTAGTTCTTTTTTAAAACCATTTTTAACTGCTGTTTCTTCTATTTGTTTGTATTCTTTAAAATATTCTTTACTTAAATGTAAATTGGAACTTGCACAGTGAAGACAATCATATAAATTGATATCATTGTATGATTCAGTTGAACTACACACTCTTAAAGCTTCACTTACTTTTCATAAATGTATGGATTTATTAATGGATATCATTGTATGATTAGTTGAACTACACACTCTTAAAGCTTCACTTACTTTTTATAAAAGTATGGATTGAAAAGCAAGTGAAAAGTATGTGAAGCTAAGTAAGTGAAGCTTTAAGAGTGTGTAGTTCAACTGAATCATGCAATGATATCAATTAATATTCTTCTTTGCTAATTTGTAGGTTAACTAGCCGGTATGTTAAACTGTTAATTACTGCATGTTTGTGCGCTGTGGGGATAAAACTGTCAGCTTTGATGTTATTATTTGCATGTGTATTCTTTCTGTATATTTCAAATTTAAGATTTTCTTGGCATTTCATTATTTTAATATCCAAGAATGGCAGAATGTGAAAAAATCTACATTGGAAAAACAAAGAGAAACATAGGCACACGGTTAAAGGAACATTTCAGGAATATAAAGTACAAGCAAATAGAGAAATCAGCAGTAGCATATCATTCTTGAACACAAAATCACCACAATAAATAAAGCAAAATTATTAAAATCAGTACAAGGACCTACGGAATTAGCAACCTGGGAGAAAATCCACATCTACAAATACAAAGACAGCATAATGAACTACGACACTGCTGGGGATGAAAATATAAACTACAAGTTTATCACACTCCCACCAGAGCAGAATATACATTTCCACAGCTCAACGAATGGTCCGACAGTTGAACTTTAGCCTGGCTGAAGATGGGAACTAAATGTTCTCGAAACCGGTTCCATATATTTATGAAAAGTAAGTGAAGCTTTAAGAGTATGTAGTTCAACTGAATCATACAATGATATCAATTAATATGATTAGCTTCACTGTGCAAGTTCCAATTTACATTTAAGTAAACAAATTAGTGTTAACTTTTTCTACAAAATGGATGAAAAGTGTAATATAACCTGTGATAAAATACTTCATTTTGAAGGATTTAACCCTAACAGAAATACAAAAGGAGGTAGATTCCCCATTAAAGGATTCTTCCCCTTCATTTCTTATGGTTAAAAAGTGGGCTGCTGAATTTAAGCATGGTCATAAGTTAATTCCAGATGATGAGCACTCAAGGCATCCCAAAACTGTCACGACCAATGAGATTGTAACAAAAATTCACAATGTCATACTTAGTGGTTGCAAAAACTGTCACGACCAATGAGATTGTAACAAAAATTCACAATGTCATACTTAGTGGTTGCAGATTGAAGGTAGGAGAGTTGGCTGACATTGCAAAGACCTTGATAGGCCATGTCCCCTATATTTTACACTAATTTTGGATATGAGAAAGTTTTCCGCTAGATGGGTATTGCATTTTTTAACAATGGACCAAAAAATGCATTTCAATGAACATGTTGCAAGAATGTTTAGACTTGTTTAAATGCAATTTCGATGAGTTATTCCATTTTATAATAGCATATAAAACATGGATTCATTACTACATGCCAGAGACAAAGGAATAGTCCAAACAGTGGGTGGCAACATGTAAATTGTACAAAAGAAAGAAAAAACAGTTCCATCTGCAGGAAAAGTCATGGCTAATGTTTTCTGGAATTTTCATGGTATGGTGCTTGTAGACATCTCCAGAAGGGCAGAACCATCACTGAAGATGGTTCACTACTGCACCAAGTGAAGGATGCTATTCAGGCTAAACATCCACTCCTTGTGAAAAAGAAAGTTCCCTTTCATCACAATAGTGCGCCTTCAAACAATTTTGTGATTAAGTAAAATTGTACTTACGAAGCTGTAGACAATGGAGTGGTAATATATCCTACATTAATGTATTCAAGTTGTTAACACTGACTCCATTTACTTTTTAAAACTTAGGACTAGTTTTGGGAGAGGTCCCTCCCATCATTGGCTGCTGTTGACTGAATGCCATTGTTTGAAACAGTGGATGGATACCCATTCGTTCCTGTGGTGGTATCTGGTCGTTCTAGTAGAAACTTGCCGAGTTCATTCAGCGGCGGAAAATCAAAATTCATTAAGTTCTTCTTATTTTTTAAAATGAAAATTCTCTCCCATGTGGATAGTTCTATTAGATTGTGAAGTTGTTTCAGTAATTTAATTTCCGGTTTTATCTCATGATTTTTGTTCCAAAAATGAGCTCCTATTGCTGATTTGTCTGTCTGTTTCAATCTAATGCTCCTAAAATGTTCATTTCTTCGAATTTCTAAATTTCTTTTCCTTTTCCCAATGAAGCTCTGCTCACAATCTGCACATTTACTCTCACATATTCTTGATTTTTGCTCTGTAGGGATGGTATCTTTCATTGTGCAATGTACTAAATTTTTTATATTATATTTGTTCTCTGGGGTTAACATTTTTCCATGTTCTTTGAAAATCTTCCTAAATTTGTTGTGGTAAGTTGGGTGGTATGTGAAACTTTTGAATTTATATCTTTCTCTGGTGTTCTTAAGTGTGCAAAGTTCCTTTATCGATTTTTGTCTTTTAGCTTTATTTTTGAGTTTTGTCACTGAGTCTATGTTGAAACTGTTGGTTATAGCCGTCTTCATTATGTGTTGGTATTCCATTTTGTACTCTGCTTCCGTCAATGGGATGTTGATTAATCTGTGTGCTAAACTGTGAAACACTGCATATTTATGTGGGATGGGGTTATAACTATGATTTTTATGTAATTTTCTGTGTGTGTGTTTCCTGTGAATTCCAAAGCTAAGATTGTTTGCATTTCTTATTATTTTTAAATCTAGGAATGGGAGACATCTATTTCTCTCTTCTTCTATGGTAAACTGTATAGATTTGTGTTGTAAATTAAGTAGTTTCAATGCATCTAGAGAATGTTTTTTTGGTATTATATGTTGTTGTTGTCCACATATCTATGCCATGTCTTGAAGATTAACGAGAACGCTTTGGTGATATGCATTTCGAAGGAACTCATGAAAAGATCTGCTAGAAATGGAGACAAAGGGTTTCCCATAGCTAGGCCAGAAATTGTTGTTGTTGTGGATCTAATGTGCAGGATTTTGATCCATCAATTTTTCCCTGGCCAGCCAATATAATTTGTGTACTTTCCTGTCAGGTGAAGCTTTCCTCAGTTCTGTGCATTCTAATAGATGTTCTCCGTTTAGAATCTTGTCAGTATTGCAGATCTTACATGTATTATCATTCACAAAACCAAATGTGTGTAAATGTTCCGCCAGACAATCATGTCCAGTTGCCAGTCTAAAATGTGCAACTGCTCATGAGGCCGTAAACTTGTTGGTAATATTTTTTATTGCAACTGAAGAAGTTTTGTAGGATACAAATATCAGTTAGTTTCAGCAAATCTTCTACTTCTTCTGATTTTAAGTTTATAGATGTTAACCATTTTTTTTGAATTTGCATGAAGTTTCCTATTGGAATGCTAGGAAATAAAGCTTTCATGTCGAATGACATCATTATATCATCAATTTTTATTTTGTTACATTTAAATTTTTTCGACTAGCTCAAATGAGATTTTAATGCTTAAGATTTGGAATTTTTTAAATGAATTAAAAATGTTGATTAGTTTTTTTGCTAGTTGATATGTGGGTGAGTTTATGTTATTTATTATTTGTCTCATGCTGTTATCATTTTTGTGTAATTTTGGAAGTGCATAAAGTCTGGGTATCACTGGGTTGCTCTGTGTGATTTTTATTTAATCTGTAGTGGCCAGTACATTCACTTCGTTTAATGTTTGAGTCAAGTTTTTTGTACATCTGTTGAGTGGATTCTTTTCTACTGGTTTATAGACTTCTCCCATTAACATAGTCTCTACTCTATTTTTGTACTCATTCTGGTCTAAAATAACAATTTTATTTCCTTTGTCTGCTTTTGTATATATTACTGGTTTTTCTTTTAACTTTTTTAATGTACTTCTGTAGTTTTTGAGTTTATTTTGGTTTTTTATGTTCTCTAAATTGTTTTTGCATTTCATGTTCACAAACAATTTTTTGCTATCTTTAAGGTTGTGGGTGGCTATGTCGATGTCTGCTATGTATTCCTCTATTTTTTCCAAAAAATCTATGCACGAGTTGAGACCTTTGTTTAGGAACTGAATTTCTTTGTTTGAAAATGTGGAGCTGGAGAGATTAATTACACTGTTTAGCTTGTGCACGTGAAGTTGGTACAGTTTTGGTTTGGTGTTTTCGTAGATCGTGCAGATTTTTTTTAGTTTTTGGTTCTTTAAATTTTTATGTAAATTTCGCTGTAAATTTGTCCATAAATATGAGCCTAATGTATTGGATAGTTTTAGATGTAAATCATACATTGTTCAGTCATTTTCATTTAGTTTCTTGTATTGTAGGCTTTTTTTCTATTTCTATTACTCTTTTTTCAATTGCTTTTTGATGAATGCTATTGTCTATTTTAACCATTTTTCTTACAAATTTATGGGTGACTTTAATTTTAGGCATAATTTCAGGAAGTTTATGTTAGCCACAATTTGTCTCTTCTTAATTTGAATTTCAAGTAGGTTTTTAATTCCTGTTTTGTTATTTAGGTTGAAATTATATGTGGTGAGGTTGCTTGTATTTATATCCGCTTTGTTTCTTATTAACCTGAGCAGAGCAGAGCTTCATTGGGAAAACGAAAAGAAATTTAGAAATTCGAAGAAAAGAACACTTTAGGAACATTAGATTGAAACAGGTAGACAAATCAGCAATAGGAGCTCATTTTTGGAACAAAAATCATGAGATAAAACCGGAAATTAAATTACTGAAACAACTTCACAACCCAATAGAATTATCCACTTGGGAGAGAATTTTCAATTTAAAAAATAAGAAGAACTTAATGAATTTTGATTTTCCGCCGCTGAATGAACTCAGCAAGTTTCTACTAGAACGACCAGATACCACCACAGGAACGAATGGGTATCCATCCACCGTTTAGAACAACGGCATTCAGTCAACAGCAGCCAATGATGGGAGGGACCTCTCCCGAAACTAGTCCTAAGTTTTAAAAAGTAAATGGAGTTAGTGTTAACAACTTGAACACAATGTAGGATATAATTTTGGGATTGTTGCTGCAAAACTGCATAACCTTCACTTCCAAGTGCTTCCACACACATCATATTTGCCAAAATTGACTCCCAGTAATTACTTGTTTTCCCAAACCAGAAGAAATGGTCAGGAGTATGAAGATTCACATCAAATTATGAGGTTGAAGCTAAGACAGAAGCCCTTTTTTTCACAGTTGGACAAATCTTATTTTACTGAGGGTACTAAAAAGGTGGAAAGTTTGTTAAATGTATTGATTTACAAGGTGACAATGTTGAAAAATAAAAGAAACACTTCTGTTAAATCTTGTGTTTTCTTGGTCAGACCGAAAACTTTTAGAATGACCCTCATACTTACTAAAAATGAAAACTAAGATAACTAGCAAGGAACAATACAACTAAAATAATAAGAACTAGAGGAGCAAAAATTAATAAAAATTGAAACAGTTGTTATACAAATTGTGCAATGGCTGAAGACAAGTTAAGATGTTAAAAATAAATATTGAATCTCGAAGGTGTGTTGAAACAGTTTAAACAAGCTAAGAGGAAAAATAAGTGTATTATATTAATAATAGAAAAAATTAATAATAACTAAGTAAAAAGGGGATTATTAATGTAATATTTCAAACTCATGATGTATGTACTTTGTGCAAAATTGTTTACTCCTACCCCTCTTCTAAGGTAACTTTCAGTAACATGAGTTGGTGACACATCAATAAATGTTAAATTATATGCATCATCAAAATCTTTAAAATGGGGCATGGCATAAGGGAAACCAGTAAAGGAGACTTGGTTTGAACAAAACAAGAGCTGTGAATGTCCATATGGGTGGGAAACAAAAGTAGATGTTACACCATATGAAATGCTTTGCCAAGCTTACAAGATAACATGTATACAAGAGTTAGCCAATATAGGCTGAGAATGTATTTTTTCTCATCATACAGTTAAGATACAGTGGTGAAACAATATTTTATGAGAAGAACAGATCTCAAGTGATTGGTGGAAAAAATTGGAAGCACATATACATCTTAGTACAGGATGCCAGCATAGAGCAAGTGTTTGCCAGTCAGCTGCATAAAATGTTATCACTTCATAACAAGCAGTACATTACTCTGAAATTTTGCTTCTGTTTGCAGATATCCAGTATGGAAATGTAAGCAATGATACAGTAAGCATATGGAAATTATGTTCTGGTACAATCAACTGCACTTTGGTGGTTCAAAGAGTTTACGGAGAACCATGTTTCAAGAACAAAATAGGGCAGTTCAGGTGCTCCAACCATTGCAGTGCATCAATCATGGACCCAATCATGATTGACACAGCTGCCTTCATTGTTCAGTAAGATCAACCAATAACAGTAGGTAGATTGGTCAATATGTTACAGATTTCCAACACTAGTGTGTTCACCATTCTGCATGTACTCTTACACTTGAGGTGCATGGTGTCTGTGCCAGATGGGTGCCAAGATTGGTGATACCTGAACAGTAGATTGTGCAAGTGGATGTGTTGGGAGTTTCAGCATTTGGCAGCAGTGCTTTGCAAAACATACCTGAATTTCACCATTACAAGTGATGAGACTTGCCTACATCAATACTATCCAGAAAGCAAACAGGTGAGCTCAGTCTGGAAATCATGTGGTTCTCAGAGACACAAGAAGGCTAAGGTTGTTCAATTAGCAGGAAGTTATGGTGATTTCATTCTATGACTGTCATGAAATGACTTTTCAATGTAGTCTCCCTGCAAACAATGGTTAATGGGAAATATAACAAGATTCTTTTAACCATCCTGGCTAAACACTTAAGACAAAAACACCCTGAGCTGTATCTCTCTGGTTGGCATCATTACCATGAAAATGCATACCCTCAAGTTTGCTTTGTTGTTGCTCAATATTTGGCAAGAAAAAGCATTGACTATGTGCCTTACACTCTATACAGCCTAAACCCAGCTCAATGTGAGTTTCTTCTGTTCCCTTGCCTCAAAAACAAGCTGCAAGCCTAACATTTTTATTCATTAATGGCTGTCATGAAGGAGCATGGTTCTGAAGACAATGTTAAAAACTGGTTTCCAGCACATCTTTCAGAATTGGCAGAATTGTTGGGCTAAGTGCATATAATTCAACTGGGGACTACTTCGAAAAAATCATACCAACCATGACATTGCCTAGTGTATTTCATAAGTAACAAAGAAATTTTCAGTTTTTATTGACTAGCCCTCATACAACATTCTTGGATGCATAGTTAGGACTTGAAGAAACCTTAAATTCTCTGGCTAAATTGGAGCTACAGAATGATTGACATGGCAAATTTTTTGCAGAGGTTTTGCATTTAGAGCTTTGGCAACAATATGAGCTTACAAGTGGAAGGATATATATATATACACACACACGAGGGTCGTTCCGAAACTAATGCCTCCTATTTTTTTGTGTTGACTTTGGATGTCCGAGCTAGATGTCATTGGTGTAGTGCTAATGCTTGAACCTTCCTCTTTCACTTGCAGGTGGTTCCATTGTTCTGTGGTAGTTGGCACCAGCAGAAGAGTGTTCCAAAATGGAGTCTGATATGGACGAGCGTATAAAACAGAGATGTGTGATTGAATTCCTCACTGCTGAAGAAATTGCTCTGATTGAAATTCATCGACACTTGCAAAAGGTGTATAGAAACGATACACTAGACGTGAGCAATGTGAGGTGATGGGTATGGGATTTTAACGGAGGTGATCGGCAGATAACGACCAAAGAATTGTGTGCAAACCTGAATGTCGGCTGTAATGCCTTGGAAACAATGTTGGAACATCTTAGTTATCGCGATGTGCGAGATGGGTCCCGCGGATGCTTACAGAAGAACAAAAAATCATCGAATGGAAATTTGTCGGGACCTGCTGGACCAATATGAAGCTGAAGGTGACAATTTTTTGAATAGCATCATCACCAGAGATGACTATGTGGTGAACATTTTCAAGACTCAGATGCTGGTCAAAGCTGTAAGGAAGTGGTTAGCCTCAGCTTGTTCAGATTTTTACAAGCGCAGCATGCAGGCTCTGGTTCATCGTTGGCAAAAGTGCATAACGAATGGTGATGACTATATGGAAAAATGACAGTCTGCAGCTGAAATATTTCTCTATTTAGCTATGATGATGTGATTTATGTATCTCCCATAGTTTCCATGAATAAAAATAGAAGGCATTAGTTTCGGAACGTGTATATGCACACACACATATATAACAATAACTAAAGAAGCAGAAAAAGAATAAGATACTTAAATATTCACAGATTATTGCAACGAGCACCACTTTATGCCAATCTTTAATGGCTCGCTTAGAGCAGGAATTTCTTATGTCAGAACCTCTAGTGTCATCCATAGTCATGATTTGGAACCATGACTTGGAATCTCTCAATCAGTTCCTTAGCAATCTTAACTTCAAATTTTCAGTTAAGTTCACTCCTTCTCTCTCTCTCCCAATGCTGTTACAATCCTAGATATTGATATTTCTTCATACAATGGCTCTTTTCTTACATCCGTGCACATTAAGTCAACCAATTTAATAGTACCTTCATTTTGATAACTATCATCCCCTGCATACCAAAAGATCTATTCCTTTATCTCTTTCAATCTTTGTAACAACTTTTCATCTCTTGACATGTATATTAAAAACCTAGCTCAAAAGTTCCAAGACCAAAAATATCCTTTGTATCTTTTAGAATCCCATTATCATCCCAGTACACAAGAAATTCCAATACAAACCTAAAACTTCAAATAAGAAACTCATTAACCTTGTTACTACTTACGTGCCTGGAATTGAGAGCATCAGACCTAATTTGAATAAATGTCACAATACTTTATTAATGCATTCATCATTAAGTGATTTTTTTTTAAATTTGTACCCTACCTTACTTTTAGAATACCCTCTAATCTTAAAAGTATACTTTGCCACAACCTATCTCCTTCCAATTTACCTTGTCCCTTCACAGGCTCATACCCTTGGCAACACCCGAAATGTAAAACCTGTGTGATAGTTAGAGCATGTCATTCAATCTGCGGCCCCAATTTATTCAGAGAATTTAACATTTCTTGATTTGCTACCTGTTCTTCTTAGAGTGTTGTATATATATGTTATCTTGAAAGTTTTGCAAAGCATTTTATATTGGTTTAACTGCTACTGTTGCTTACCTCAGTATGAACAATCATAGATGCTCTGTTAAAACCAAGTATCCCCTGCTGTTTGCCCAACATACCCCATCTCACTATTAGGATTTTGATGATGCACTTAATTTAACACTTATTGATGCAATATTGACTCATAGCTCTGAAAGTTAGCTCAGAGATAGAGTAACTATATTTTTGCATAAAGCCCATATACCACCAGATTGAAATCTTATATTCTCTCTCAATCTTGTTCCTTGTTTAATCCGTTTCTATGTATAATGTTACCTTCCAAATTTAATATTTATTTTTACCACCTTCACTTGTCTTCTTGCCTTTGAAGAGCTTCACTTGTCTTCTTGCCTTTGAAGAACATGAATGGTTTGAAATATAACAAGGGATAAACTGTGAATATTTAAGTGTTTTATCCTTTTTTTGGTTCTTTAGCATTGTTATTAGTTACATTGTTCAAAGTGTAACTCTCTCTCTCTCTCTCTCTCTCTCTCTCTCTCTCTCTCTCTCTCTCTCTCTCTCTCTCTCTCTCTCTCACACACACACATACACACACACACACACACACATATATATTTCCCCTCCTTTCATATATAAAAGAACTAGAGAGGCAGAAATAGATTAAAACACTTATATAGTCATCTTCTACTTTTGAAGAACCATGAGCTTTTCAAAATACATTGAAAATTGTATGGCTATTACAGTGTTTTATCTATTTCTGCTTCTATAGTCATTATTATGGCTATTTTGTTACAGTGTAACTTTATTTTTCATTTTTATTATATATAATATAGTTTTTTCAGAAAGGCATTAAATATCAAAATGAAATTTTTATAAAAAATTGCCCTAATAATTAAAGGATAATAATTGTGTGTCAAAATTTAAATGAATGGTAAAAGCTATTCCTAAAGTATTTTGTTTATACTCTGTATAGGAACTTTTAACTTTTTGAAGCAATTTGTAACACTTAAAAAGTTTGTCTGTTTGTCAGTTCTTGTAAATGTAATTAATGGTTACTCCTATGATGTTCCTTAAATACACTGCAATGCCAATAAGTGATGAGCTAAACTGACTCCACATTTTCTCAGAACAAATAAGACAGCAATACCAGCAGGTGTCTGAATTTGATGAAGGGAGAATTGTGGCATATCTAGAGTGCGGAATGTAATTTCCAGAAACTAGTACTTGTGTTGGACAAAATGCATCCACAGCAAATTAAATATGAGATCAACTTTGGATGAGGACACAAATTTGAAGGATCCCAATGGCCCTGTCGAATGAACAAACATTCAGATAGACATTTCCAGATGGCTATTATGAACATGCACAATGTGTTATAATTTTAATGGCCATTGTATTTATATATGTCACTGACAGAGTGCAGGAATTTTTGTTCTTAAGTATTTGTAACTGCCTTAATTTTACTAATTGTTGAGTCATATGGGTGTATTAGGTAGTTTTGAATTACGATATATTCAAATTGTATTGATCAATGGGACAAATAAACTACTATAACCATATGTTTACGGAATGTCGGAATCCACACAGTGAAACTTTTGTTAATCTTATTTTGATTTAAAGTAAAACACTAAAAATCATGTCGTCACATTAAAACTCTCTTTAAGTTTCACTAACACACTTATAAAAGTAATTTGGTATATACAGAAAAGACACACATACCGACAATTACATAAAAGCAAAAGGTTTCAACCCCAGACCTCACAAGGAAGCAGCATTCCATAGTATGACATATAGGCTAGTTAATACACCACTCAGTAAAGAAGAATACAGGAAAGAATACGCACATATAATACACACAGCAGAAATAAATGGATTTAACAAACAAATGGTAGATAAAAAAATAAAAAGATTTAAAAATAAAAAGGAAATTAAACTAATCACTACACTCAGTTCTTCACTTAAAGAAAATACTCATCAAAAATTCACATATCACCCTTATGTTAACCCTAAATTCCAAAAAATTTTCAAAAAGTACAACATTATTCTGGCACCAATAAACAGATATAGTGTTGGTAAACTATTAAATCTAAATAAAATTAAACAAAAAAAGAAGAAAATTCACGTATATATAGAATTAACTGCAAGGATTGTGACAAAATATACATAGGAAAAACAAAGAGAAATCTGGGGATAAGATTAAAGGAACACTGGAGAAATATTAAACACAAACAAGTAGAAAAATCAGCAGTGGCTGCACATTTTTGGAATGAGAATCATGAAATAGAGAAGGACATAATATTACTAAAAACAATTCAACATACGAAATAACTTAATATATGGGAAAAAATTTACATAAAAAAATATGAATACACACTTATGAATTTTGATATACCGGAAGCAGACAACATATTGTTTAAGTTCATTAACAGACCACCAGAGCAAGCATAGTAACATACATACTTTGCTGAAATTGTCTCCTCAGTCGTCATTTTGGTTGACAATGTGAGGAATGTACCTCACGAAACATGTACCAAAATTACTTTTATAAGTGTGTTTGTGAAACTTAAAGAGAGTTTTAATGTGACGACATGATTTTTAGTGTTTTACTTTAAATCAAAATAAGATTTACTATAGCCATATTTTTGGAGAGCCTTAACATAAAAGGAAATAGCACTACTGCTATAGCAAGCTGCCAACCATGATCATTTATTTATTTAAGGATGCCCTTTAATATCTCTGGTCATCAGTCACCCATTCAATTTATGCCATGTAATGGGCAATAAATTTTGTTTCAGACCTCTTCTTTCAGGCTTGAGTTTCTTTTATATGCTGTAAATCTATGACAGGCCCATGGCTTTACTTCCCTTCTGAAGGAAGTCATATTTAGGATATTTTAAACTATAAAAAATCTATCAATCCTGGCCAAATGTTAATCTGTGACCTTGGGTCTATGAGGCAAGTGTAGTTATCACCAAGATTGACAAACCAACGTTTTGACGTTGAAGTTTATGGTTTATAACATTTTTATAATCTCCAACTGAAGAGTCACAAGCAAGAATGTTTTAAGTGTCTCAACCTGTTATAATATTCCAAAAATTAGTTTGATACCTGAATGCACGGTGAGTTAAATTTGTGATGTCACTAATATATGAATATACTGATGAGATTATAGCTATCAGACCTCCACTGATGGACACAGGAATACTTGCTAGCAGCAGATAGCCTGGAGGTAGCATGGAAACAGTGGATAGTCCTGCATATAACATATACATACTTCCAAATCCTGAAACACAAATGAGGTCATTTCACTAAAAAATGTATCCTAACATTTGGAGCTAGAAAATAGCATTTTTCAGATTTTGAACTAATATAAATATTACTCTAGATTTAATACATATTTCATATGGATATGGCTAAACAAGGGAACATTTTTCTATTCCACAAGCTTATACTCTTTATAAATCACCTTTGTGAATCACTTGGTTAGGATATCAATGCAAAATAGTTACATTGTTCATTCGGAGCTGAGTTTTCAACTCAAAGGATAAACAATTAGTACATTTTTAATTCCTAGCCCCTCAAGCTCACTTAGTATGAATGACATTTATTAATCCATTACTCAAACCACGGTCCACAAAATACAGAAAATTAAGTCAGACCCAGAATAACCTGTGTTCTTTTTCACAATGTTTGCAAGACTAACATTTTGTTCCATAATGACTCTATTTTACAAGTAAACTCCTTGTAAGTTACAAATACAGTTGTTAATAGTTTATACAATTATTTAAAGCTTCACAAAATTTGAAAATATTTCAGAAAAGAATAATAATTACAAGTTTTTAAATATTCCTTTAAATTTGGAGTTAATTGTTAAATAAGTATAGCTCATTTTTGGAAACAAAAAATTTTAATACAATGTGGGTAAATTTCTTACACACTTCACTTACTGTATTTAAGTTAGGACATGTTTTGGGAACCAACTTTCCCATCCTCATTTGCTGACCTACTGTTTCCTGGTGCTCGTGTAGGTCCCATCGAAGTTATTGTGTTGTATGTGGGGTGACCTCTGGTGTATATGAAATGATTTAGAAAGGTAATCCCACAGCGGAAGGTCGAAATTGATTGCAGTTTTTTAGTTTTTTAGAATGAAGACATTCTCCCAGGTGACTAATTCATACAGATGGTATAGTTCCTCAAGAATTTTTTCCCCAGGTTTATTTCATGGTTTTGGCTCCAATAATGGTGTGCTACAGCTGATTTATCCATCTGTTTTAATTTGAAATTTCTAAAATGTTCTTTCTTCTGAATTGTCAGATTTCTTTTAGTTTTTCCTATGTATTTCAATTCACATTCAGTGGCATATATTACATATATATTATAGATTTCTTTTCTGCAGGTATCTTGCCTTTAATTTTGATCCTAGGAGGTGCTTAATATTGTATCAGGGCTAACTCTATATGGAACTTTTAGAAAATCTGCAAATTTGTAGTGCAATTGTTGGTTATAAGCGAATTTGCAACATCTTTGCATGTCTTTGATTACATCAAGGATCGAAGTCTCTTTTATGGATTATTCCAGTTTGTACTTCCTGATTCTTTTTATTATGGTAGAGGTTAAAACTGTTGTTTATGGCTGTGTTCATACTCTCTATTGTATTCTGGGGCACTGAAAGGAATGTTAACAAATCTAAAATCCAAAATGTGAATACTGTATATTGATGTGGTTCTGGGTTTAAACCGTTCTTTATTATGTAAGTATCTGTATGTGTCAGTTTTCAATATATTTCAAACTGTATTTTGTTATCCCTTTTTAGGTCCAGGAATTAGAGTCATCAATCTTTCTCTATTTCTATTGTGAATTTTGCAGACTTATCTTGTAGGTTGAGTAATTTGAGAAAGTCAGAAATATGTTTCTTCGGTACTATTGTGAATATGTTATCTGCATATCTGTGCCAAGTTTTGAATTTCCATCGCTAGACCTGTGATCTGTTGGGATATTCTACTATTAAAAATGAAGGCGCTCTGCTGCATGCTAGATTGGTCAGTTTGGTAATTTCTTCTATTTTGATGGTTTGTAAATTCTACTATTAAAAATGAAGGCGCTCTGCTGCATGCTAGATTGGTCAGTTTGGTAATTTCTGCTATTTTGATGGTTTGTAAACCAATGTTGGTAAGCCATCTTTTTAAAGTGTTAATAAATTTTTCTATAGAGATTTAACATCAAAAGAAACTAAATCATCATCTGTTGAGATCAACATGCACTTGATTTTGTCTACTAACTTGTATAAGTTTTTAATGCTTTGACTGTTGAATTTCGAAAGAAAATTAAATTTCTGATTAAGTCATTTTGCTAATTCATAAGTGATAAAATTGATTTGGTTGACTATAGGTCTCATTCTATCATCGGCTTTATGGATTTTGTAAGTGCATAGAGTCTGGGGAGTATGGGGTTGTTTGCAGTTATTTTGCATTTTTAGACGTATGATAGTTTTGATTTCTTTCATAATTTTGTTGAAGTTATTTATTTGCAAATTGAGGGGGTTCTTCTCTATTGTGATGTAGTCTGGTCCTTTTAATATGTTTTCCACTCTTTATATGTAACCTTTTTTTATCTAGAATTGATAGTATTTGCCTTTATCTGCCTTTGGGTAAACTACTGATTTTCACTTTAGTTTGTTGATGATGCATTTGTAGCTGTTGTTAGTTTGGTGGTGTTTACTAACAGTTAGTTTTTTTAAAACTTTGGCGCAGTTCTTTTTTTTTACTATGTTTTTATCGATGTCATTCAATGTTTGCTACATAATCGCCTGTAATTTAGGAAAAATATATACAAGTGTTTAATCTTTCGGCTCCCAATCCTAGACATAAAAACCGTCAGAAAGAATAACAAAATACAGTTTGTAATATATCAAAAACTGGCACATACAGATAACTACATAAAAAAAGAATGGTTTCAACCCAGAACCACATCAATGTGCAGTATTCAACAGTTTGGTATTTAGATTTAGCAGTATTCTCCTCAGTGCAACAGAATACAATACAGAGTATGAACACATTGAGAACACAGCCACAAACAATGGTTTTAACACCTCTGCCATAGTAAAAAGGATCAACAAGTACAAACTTGAATAACCCATGAAAGAGACTTCGAACCTTGATGTAATTAAAGACACGCAAAGTATTGCAAATTTGCTTATAACCGACAATTGCACTACAAATTTGCAGATTTTCTAAAAGTTCCATATAGAGTTAGCCCTAATTAACTGATACAATATTAAGCACCTCCTAGGATCAAAATTAAAAGACAAGATACCTGCAGAAAAGAAATCTATAATATATATGTAATATATGCCACTGAATATTAATTGAAATACATTGGAATAACTAAAAGAAATCTGACAATTCAGAAGAAAGAACATTTTAGAAATTTCAAATTAAAAAATTAAAACAGATGGATAAATCAGCTGTAGCACACCATTATTGGAGCCAAAACTATAAAATAAACCTGGGGAAAAAATTCTTGAGGAACTATACCATCTGTATGAATTAGTCACCTGGGAGAACGTCTTCATTCTAAAAAACAAAAAAAAATGCAATCAATTTTGACTTTCCGCTGTGGGATTACCTTTCTAAATCACTTCATATCCACCAGAGGCCACCCACCACATACAACACAATAGCTTCAATGGGACCTACATGAGCACCAGGAAAAAGTAGGTCAACAGCTGAAGATGTGAAATGTGTGAGAAATTTACCAACATTGTATTAATTCATGTATAATATCTTCAATTTAAACAGCTTCAAAATTGAACAAATACATAAACCTTAACTTAGGTATTCATTTTTTACACTAAACTCCATTCACTTATACAAAAGAAAGATGCCTTTCAGGAGAATCTCTCCCATCTTCAGTTGCTCACTGAACCGCCATTACTTGAAACTATGGCTGGACAAACGGATGTTCCTGTGGTAGACTCTATTGGTTGAAGTAGGAACAGTTGCTCACTGAACCGCCATTACTTGAAACTATGGCCAGACAAACAGATGTTCCTGTGGTGGACTCTATTGGTTGAAGTAGGAAGTTGCTGAGCTCATCCATAGGAGTAAACTGGAAATTCATTAGGTTTTCTCTACTTTTTAATATCAAAATTTTTTCCCAAGTGGATAACTCCAATGGGCTGTGAACATGTTTCAGCAGTTTTATTCCCAGTTTTATTTCATGGTTTTTGGTCCAAAAGTGAGCTGCTACTGCTGATTTATCCACCGGTTTAAACCGAATATTCCTGAATTGTTCTTTCCTCCGAATTTCCAAATTTTTTTTGTTTTGCCAATGTAGCTCTGTTCACAATTTGCACATTTTATTTCGTAAATTCCTGATTTCTGTTCTGGTGGTATGGAGTCTTTTACTGTGCAACCTAAAAATTCTTGGTGTTGTATCTGTTCTTTGGGGCTAACATTATTCCATGTTCTTTGAAGATTTTCTTGAACTTGTTGTGGTAAATTGGATGATAGGCGAAACTTTTGAATTTGTATTTTTCTTTTGTGTTTTTCAGTGTGGAAACTTCCCTTATCCCTTTTTGTCTTTGAGATTTATTGATAATTTTTATCACTGTGTCATTGTTGAAACCATTGATTATAGCTGTCTGTATTATTTGTTGTATTCTATTTTGTACTCTGCTTCAGTGAGTGGAATATTCATCAATCTGTGTGCCAAACTGTGAAAAATTGCATATTAGGTTGCATAGATTGCAGAAATTCGGAGGAAAGAATATTTCAGGAATATTCGGTTTAAACAGGTGGATAAATCAGCAGTAGCAGCTCACTTTTGGACCAAAAACCATGAAATAAAACTGGGAATAAAACTGCTGAAACATCTTCACAGCCCATTGGAGTTATCCACTTGGGAAAAAATTTTCATATTAAAAAATAGAGAAAACCTAATGAATTTCCAGTTTCCTCCTATGGATGAGCTCAGCAACTTCCTACTTCAACCAATAGAGGCCACCACAGGAACATCCGTTTGTCCAGCCATAGTTTCGAGTAACAGCGGTTCAGTGAGCAACTGAAGATGGGAGAGATTCTCCCGAAAGGCGTCTTACTTTTGTGTAAGTGAATGGAGTTTAGTGTAAAAAATTAATACCCAAGTTTAGGTTATATTGCCACTCCATTGTCAACAGCTTTGTAAGTACAATATTTATACATAAATCTTGTTTACAGATCTTAAAACATAACATTTATGTTAGATTATAATAGTAGCAATAGCAATGATCAAGAGTCACCAAGAGGCAATAATAACTATAGAACTCTGAATTTTGATCTTTGTTTGAATGTAGCCAGAGGTCCACATGAGCAGATAAAATTAAGCTTTGCTGGAACATAAAAGCTATGTATTAAAGTATAGCCATAGCTCCTCAATAGTAACTCTGTAGTGTTTCAAAACTGGTGCACAATATCATTAGTAGGAATAAGCTACCACTATCTCTGTAACGTGTACTGTAATGAATAATATAAGTTTCAAAAAGTGCTTAATTTATGTAAAGCCGTGCACCTGCACAATAACCAGACTAACTAGGCCCCTGCACGTGCATAATTTGGTTAACAGCATTTTGTGAGCCAAGCATAATCTGCAGAGAAGAAGTTCAGTAGAGTTCGCAAGAGAGAAAGGTTAATGGAATGATGAAAAATAAATTTCATTTGAGAGTAAATCCTGTGTTTGCTGCAAACATAAATCCATGAGGTATATTCAGAGAGAAATGTGAGGAATATCATGATAGTGCTAATGAGGGGAAGTTAAATAATGACAATTTTTAAAATAATATTGTTTAGTGTTCATTTTTATTACTGTAGCATCACATGCAATTGATACCATGATACAAAAAATGAAATGATAAAACTGGGAAAATAATTTAGTGTACTTTTAAAAGCAGGAATTTTCACGCGAAATATAGTATAATTTTGCATTTTTTATGAGGAAATCAATCAAACTTTACTAATTTTGTTCCACTTACTTGGACATGTTTCAAAGGCTGTTGTCCTCATCTTCAGCATTATCCCACTATCTGCTTCTCAGTATGGTATTAAGATGTTGCTCTGTAGATGTTACAAATGTTGTGATGAGTTATTGTTGTTTGAAAGATTTTAACTTTTTTTTTTTCATTTTTCTTTAAAAACTTATAGATATAACAGTATAAGAAAATGTATTCATACAGAGTTTTAGTTCATTTTGAAATTCGAGTTTTTTTTTTTTGTACAAAATGGTATGATATTGCAGAGTTCTCATGTTTTTATATTTCACATTTCTCATGTGTTCCTTAAATATTAGAAATGTAAAATATAAATACATGGAGAAAGCAGCAACAGCATACCATTTCTGGCAAAAAAAAAAAAAAACATGAATTCCAAAGAGAACCAAAACTCTTAAAAGCTCTTCAAAAACCCATAGAATTAACAGTATAGGAAAATATATTAATAGACAAATTAAGTTTGATCTTCCAAACAACAATAACCTCATCACTAAATTTGTAAACCCTGCACAGCAACATCTTAATACCAAGCTGGGAAACTGACAGTGGAATCAAGCGCATCATTAAGGCAACAGCCTTTGAAACATGTCCAAGTGGAACAAAATTAGTGGAAATTTGAGTGATTTCTCATGAAAAAAATTGCAAAATTGTACTTAATTTATTTTAGAGAGAAGTGCTTCATGCTTAACTTTAGGTTGCATCCCAGCATTTGCCATTAGAGAGGACTGAGGAAAATATAGAAAAAATGTTAGGGAGGATGGTTCTGGCAGGATTTGAAACACAGACCTTTCATTCACAAGGTTGTGCCATTGTGACCTTGGCCACCAACGTCAATAATGCTGACCATGAAATAATTAACAGGAAGCTGATTTATAAGCTCAGCAACAACTTATAAATAATTTTAATTAACTGATATAAATATACATTTCTACCAAATATTAATTCAAGAATTGTTGGATTCCTTCAACAATGCATTGTTTTCCATACAAAATGCATGATTAGTACTTTTGATAAACTTTTTGTAAAATATGCTTTCAGAGTTTCAAGCTCAATTTAAATAATAAAAAAAAAAAACCTATTCGTTTCTGTACTTGTAATCCTAAGTGTTGCAGTTACATTTTAGCCCTCTCAAGTTACTTCCAGAACATTCATCTCTCATTTTATTAAGAAAATATGCTGTTATACATTTCTTTCTTACTATTTCAGACTCTCTCGTAATTTGTAAAATAAGTTGTACTGAATTCATTTTACAACTTGTAATACAAAAATGGTTGCTAGGTTGGTTGGTTGGTTGGTTGGTTGGTTGCTAGTGACCATTGAGATAGCAGCTATTTATAATTTTTCCCTAGTTTCCCAATAAAGAGCTTCCAAATTATTTTTCATTTGTTTGTTGATACCAAGTTGGCTGCATTTCAGTAGATGTTCAATGTTTAGGATGGTATTTACACCCTTACACATTGGGCAGCGGCTATCTTTGACTAATTTCATCCTAAAGAGATGTTCTGACAGTGATCATTCCCAGCAATTAAGCGGAATTGGGCAACTCCTATTTTTCTTGATTTCAATAAAAGATGTTTGAAAGTTTTTAGATCTTCATATGGTTTTCCTTTAAGTTTTGTTGGACATTTTGTTGTTCTTGTTCAGTTATTAATTTTTTATAAGTTTCAATTTTAAAGAAACTTATAGTTCAGAAGATGATTTAAATTTTATGATCTCTCCTTTTTTTCCTTAAGTATCAACAATCTTGTACCCCTTTAATTCCACTTGACTCGGGATCCACTGAAAACTATTTTTGTATTTCTGATATGGGTAATCCAAAAATAACAGAACCAAAATTATTTTTATATTAGTGCCTAGTGCTTGTTTTCACTGCTGAGACATCATACTGGTGGTACATGAAATGGAAATGATAAAATTGGGAAAGGTTTTTTTTAAGAAGGCAGCATTTCAAGCCATAGTTTAGAGTACACCTAGGTATTTGTCATTTATGAGGACTGAGGAAAACTGAAAAAAAACCTGAATCTGGATGGCTGTGGTGGAAATCAAACCCCTGAACTCCCTCTCACAAGTCTGTGCCTTAATTAGCTGGTTACCTGTGTCAGTAAAAATTATAAAGGTTTTGCAAGGCAACCCCTATAACTTGTAAACTTGTAGCTACTGTTGGATAAGACTATGCTGGAATGTGATTGTATCAGAGACAAACAGCTTGCAATACGAGTTCAAATATAAAATTGCATAAATTGCATGACAGCTCAACGAATGATCCGACAGTTGAACTTTAGCCTGGCTGAAGATGGGAACTAAATGTTCTCGAAACCAGTTCCATACATTTATGAAAAGTAAGTGAAGCTTTAAGAGTGTGTAGTTCAACTGAATCATACTATGATATCAATTAATAAAATTGCATACCAAATGATGGCCACATTAGAAGAGGTTTCCGACCATGAATGTCACTCCAGGGACCCAGAAACAGAGATAAAGTGGCCGGAACGAATGCCTCTGTTAATGTCTTGCCCATTTGTAGAACTGAAGCATGTGGCTCCACCAAAGACTCTAAAACCTCAGACTCATTGGTGTTGACCTTGGAGATTAGCAAACCACATGTTGTACTGTTGAAGTCCAAGGTGACAGCACATGTTTGAGCCAGCAAAAGCTGCGTAAATACTGTTCCTGATAGCGAATAGGCCAACGCAGTTAAAAACAATACTGGTTCCACAGTGATCCATGGATAGGATCTAACTTCACCAACATCCTGCAAAACAATATTAAATCAGATGCAACTGATAATGCAAATTTATGTATTTGTTATTCACATGCATTTGGCAATGGCATTAACCTTTACATTCTCTAGCTTCAAACATCATTAACATTAAACAAGTATACTCTGTGCATATACTTACTATGGTTGTAACATTTACACAATATAATATTATACACAATGAAAATTTCACCTTCTCTACTCCTAGAAATAAAGCTATGTCAAAAATAAAATTAACTGTAGAAAGCTCTTATTTTCAAGATATGACTGTATTTCACAATACTCAACATAAATGCCAATAAAGCATCAGTATAGAATATTAACAATGAGTAAAAAAAAAATGTTTATCCTGAGGAAACTGTCCCTGCTTTCCCAGAATCACTGGTACATGAACACACACATGATTTGCTTTATTTATGGATGCTCTATAACATCTCAGGTTATCAGCATCCCATTCAATTCAAGACGTGAAACAGCCAACAAATTTTGCTCAGAGGCCCCTGTTTTCAGGCTTGAGGTTATTTTTCATGCCGTAAATGTACGACACAGGACCCACGGCTTTACTTCTCTTCTGAAGGAAGCCATACTTAGGATTTTTACGCCCGAAAAAATCCATCGATCCTGGCTGGGTTTGAGGTGGACACAAATGCTGACTATAGTGGGATAAAGTAGCACATGCTCCGATTTATACTATGAAGGGCATGACTCTATGAAATATCAGTAAAATGCATTTTCATCCAGTGCAAAGAGACGGGACTCTGGAAGAAAAAGTTTATAAATGAGAAATGGTTTAAATTAGATAGAAAAATAGCCTTAATGAAAATCTTTAGTAAAGATAGCAGGAATGTAGGACAATTCCTTAGCAAAGTTAAAAATAAATGGAATTGGGTACTAATAAGAGCAGTAAATGCAATAATTTAAAGGGTTGCATTTGATTAATCATATTAGGATGTAAATAAAGGTGATTATGGTTAGGGATGAGTTATAATTTTATTAAATTCGAAATGCAGCATTTAGTATGCATTTGAGAAATAAAGACATTATTAGTTTGTATAGGCTGCAGCTATAATGGTATAGGTACAGCAATAAAAATTTTTTATTCAAGACCTTGGATTGGGTCGGAGCCTGGTCCCCTGAAATTGCAGTAGGCTGCTGCTGATGGACTGGGGACTGATGCAATCACGGGGTGGAAATATTGCATTGTTCATTATATTAGAATTTGAATAAAGGTGATAGAATAAAACTAATTATTGTATTTATATTTTTTGTAATTGTGAGGGGGCATATCCTAAAATGGCTTGGGCCAGATAGGTGGAGGCCCCCTGGTAGTTTGTATTTGTATTTGTTCTTAGCATATCAATAAATTTCAATTTCATTTTCATCCTCATTTCTACAACATAAGTTCAAGCTTTTAAAACATTGTCATAACAATGCAGTATTTCCTAACAGCATTAATGTGGAAGTTTGTTGATGTATGGCATAATTTCTGTCAAAAAGCAGAACAAAGCAAAGGCATGGCAAGTCAAGATTGTAAATTATGAATGGAGTAGGGAGAAAAATTCTTTGCAATAATGAATAATATGAATTATTTTAGCATGATATTTATATATTTCCATTGTACAAATATGTTTCAAATGTACTATATAAACATTATATCTCATTATTATTGTTTAGTTATTTCTAATATTGACAACAATGAACCAACTCCTATCAGGTATCGCAATTATTGCAGCCATTATTCTTTCCTATCCAAATTTAAAAGTAGCTAGGAGTTATAGCATTTAGTGTCCTGCATTCAAGTCATGCAGTACTGCTGTAAAGATACTCTTAAATGTAAGTTCCTGTATTTTAAAGCATAATGCAGGTGCACATGTATTTGTGACCAAAATGAATAGGTCTCTAACTAGATTTAAAAAGCATGCCACTAACCAGGAAAGTGAAGAACACTGGAAATTGTTGCATTCTCTTCGTTGACTCTAAAGACTCTAATTTAAATGGTACCAGTAAAACAGGCAAGGAAAACCTAATGAATATTAACATCAATGCTAATTCATCCAAAGTTTCAAATGCTTATCATACTGAATAGGTAAAAGTTTATTCAAGGATTTAGTAAGAAAATTACTTATTTTTTTATTCTATTTGCTGCCAAGTTACGAAAGAAATTTACATTAAAGAACACATATCAGGTATGGAAAAACCTGGCATGTTTGCTTTTGTAGATCAGGGATGTGGTAATTGGTAAAATGCTTTGGAGAAGTTGAAAACCATAAATCAAGTGATTTAAACTGTACATGTTCCATTCGTGTAGCTTTGTTCATGATGGAATAAATATGTCAATAATGCTAATGCACTGTAGCAAAGTCGTGCAATATAAAAATGGCTGGATGCTGAAAGTTATTTTCACATCACTATGATATTTTGCATTACAGGGTTCAGCTTATAGGGGGCATACTATTGAACAGCCAAATGTATTTCAACTTTTATTACTGAGATCCTAAGAAAACAGGACATAAGATCCGGGCTAGGTCACATAAAATGCAAATGGTTCTCTATTCCTATAATAAATGAGATACTGAATCTTATGGCAAAATTAGCAGAAAAGTGACTTGTAGACAATACCTCAAAACCTGATATTTTTAAATCATGCTCAATGAAATGCCTGAAATACTCATGAATTAACCAGATAATTTCATCATGGTTGAGAATTTTATGGGGTTCATACCATTTCCTAAGTATTTATGATATAGTAAAGGATGTGATGACATTTCTCATCATTTTCCAAGTGCAGGGGACAATGTTAAGATGGCACTGCCAGTGTTAACAAAAAAATTAATGGGTTGCAGAATATAGAGCCAAAGCACTCTTTGTGCACCGCAATGCTCATTGCTGAATCTTATTCAGAACTATTTTATGCAAAATATCAGTAAAGTTGGATATCAAGGAGCACACTTACACCATCTTAGCAATCAGTAGATCCTCTTTGAGAAATTTCTGTATCTTCATCAGTCAGTTAGAGAAAACAATCTCTTCTCTCTATAGTGCCAATAATAAATTCTTTGTGGTGATTTTGCAAACTCCTTTAATGACAATGAATAAAAAGTTTGGCTTACTTCACTATTAGGAACCTATAATTTGGAATATAAAGTTGAATTTCCTTCTCGGATCTGCTTAGACACTGCAAGATCTATAGATATTTTTCTAGATAAAACAAAAATTCTAATTTATTCAGTCTTTCCTTATCTTAATGGCCTGTATTATGATGTTGAAATGATGCTAATATCAAGATCTATTTTCAAAAGTAAAAGGAAACTATATTACTATTAGAATAATGAATAATAAATTAGTTTAAGCACGATATTACAAATGAAAATTGTTACAGTTATTCCAATAACCCACTAAATGACAAGTTTAACAAATTTCTAAATATTGTGGTATTGTTGTTAGAAGCCAATTTTCATAAGAAAAATGTAACCAAATCCCCCAAAATCAACAATAAGGCATTGCTAACTTTGGTTATCAAAAGTCCTGCACTAATAAAAGGAAATTAT
Source organism: Metallyticus violacea (assembly GCA_030762175.1). NCBI lineage: Eukaryota > Metazoa > Arthropoda > Insecta > Mantodea > Metallyticidae > Metallyticus > Metallyticus violacea. The sequence continues at coordinate 9,019,932 of CM060846.1, forward strand.
ATTTGCAATATCATACTAGTAATGATCAGGATTTTAAAAAATACTATAAGATATATTGTAAAATACTAATTTAAAGTAATCACTGAAGCTAAAAGAAGATATTTTCCTCAGGTTATTGATAATTATGATAAAATAAAAACATGGAAAATAATACTAACTGAAACATGTAGAGCTAATCAAACAATATTTCCCCAACAGCTTCTGGTAGTGATGGTTATGAAATGCCAATGCATTTAATTGGTATTTCTTAACTGCAGCTAAGGGCAAGGCTGACAGATCTATGTTGAATGTAACAGCACTTGACAAATTTCAGGAATCATATACAAAAATACAATGTAAATTTAAAATACACAGAAAGGCCAAAAAAATGTAACACCTAAATTTTTTTTCATATTTTTAATTTTAAGCATTATTATATGGAATTATTATAATTCCATTTATTAATTACTTTTCCAAATATCATGCAACATTTTGCAACCACTCTTATATATTCAAATATAATTTTGAATCTGTAATTTCCTTTATTGTATGAACATGAAAAAGAATGCAAGTTAATTGCATTCCATAATGATCTCGTTTTTACCTGTAGGGTAACACAAGGCAACACACCTGCATTGGTAATACAATGACACCTTTCAACATTCAGTGGCACTCTCAGAAGCGGGTGTTTCTTCGTCTGGCTTGTAACACAGCTTGCAACCTTTTGGGCATGCTGCAGATCAAGGTCCTTAGGTTCTCTTGTGGTGTGGCCTCCCATTGCTCATGCAAAGCCTCCAGAAGTTCATTGATGCTCTCAGGAACAGGTTGACAAACTTTTTTTCCCATCATGTCCCAAACATGCTCAATGGGGTTCAGGTCAGGGATTTGTATGGACCAAAATTAGCACCCAAATCCCCACCTCATGCAAGTACCAAATCAAAATGTGGGCCACATGTGGATGGACATTATCTTACATGAAGCAGAAATCATTGCCAACATATGGAGCATAGGGGATAACATGCTCCTGAAGAATTTCCTCAATGTACGGGTTTGCATTCATTCTCCACAAAAACCAACACTATCTTGGCTTATACACTGATAACAGCCTACACTATGATGGAACCGTCCCTGAGAAGACATTGTCGATGAGAAGGCACATGGGGTATATCTTTCTCCAGTGCTCCTCCATACTCTTTCCCTGCCATCAGCGATTTTAGGCTAAACCTCGACTCATTAGTGAATAGGACCGCTCTCCATTGCTCCTCCGTTCACTCCAGATGTTGATGAGTTCAAAGGCAAGATGTGTTGGCCTATGTTGCTGGGTAAGCAAGAGATCTCTGGCTGCTCTTCTAGAGGTGAGCTGTACTTCTTTAAATCTCCTTCTCACTGTTCTGATGCTGACATTGACTCTTGATGTCTTTTGCAAACAATTTTGAACTTCTACAGCTGTTGTGTGACAATCATGGAAAACTTGCAGCTGCAGAAATTCATCATTTCTGGCACATGTCATCCTTCTGTGATCTGATTCTGGTCTTCTGCAATAGATATCAAGTTCCCTGAAATTTTGGCGTATCCTTTCTATAGTAGAGACATTGACTTGTTACACCTGGGCAACATAACGCATATACCGCCACAGGTGGCCGAGGTCGTTAAGGCACGGACTCGTGAGCGGGAGGTCTGCGGTTCGAATCCCGCCAGGACCATCCTCCCTGACTGGGGTTTTTTCCAGGTTTTCCTCAGTCTTCACAACTGGCAAATGCCGGGGAGGTACCTAAACTTAGGCCTGGAACGCTTCCTTCCTTAAAAAAAAAAAAAATATCCTTTCCCAATTTATCATTTCATTTCATGTATCATCAGTGTCCACCGCCTGTGGTGCCTCAGTAGTGAAAATGGGCGTTAAACACTACTCAAAAAAAAAAAAAAAAAAAAAAAAACATAACGCATGCCCCATTCATCTTTCATCAGGGCAACTACTTTAGCAGCATCTTTACCTGATAAAATTATGTGTTAAACTGATTAAAATCCCTAACTTTAGAATAAAATTTATGTAACAGCAAATACAAGAACAGCAATGCCATTAGACAATTCAATTGGCTCAGGTGTAAAAATGTGATTCAATTGCATTCATATTCATACAATAAAGGAAATTATAGGCTCAAAATGATATCTGAACACATAAGAGTGGTTGCAAAATTTTTGGAAGTGTTTAAAGTTAAAAAACTGAATGGAATTATAATAATGCAAATATAATGTGTAAAAATATTAAAAAAAAAATTAGGTGTTGCATTTTTTTGTCTCTAAGTGTATATTTAACAACTCCAGTAGAAATTGGGCAAAAAACCACACTTATGGAATGTGTTAAGCACAAAACTGTTGAAGAATTGCACACATGTATTAAGTGACCCCCTTAGCAAAATTTGCAAGCATTTATTCTTAAGAAATAATTCCACAAGGTATGAAACTAGCCATAATTAGGCCTTTATTTAAAAAGGTGATAAATGTGAACCCTCCTATTACAGATATATATATATATATCAATTTTAACTGCATTTTCAAATGTTATTCAGAAAGTTATGTATAAATGCATTGTAAATTACTTTGATTCAAATAATATCCTATCAATATCACATTTTTGCTTCAGAAAGGGGATGTCAACTAGCAATGTCACTTTTAAGCTCATTACTGAAATTTTATGCTCTAAATAGAAAGGAATTTCCTCTGGGAATATTTTGTGACTTAGCTAAGGCATTTAAAAGCATAAATCATAAACTGCTGTTAAGAAGTTAAATATTTATGGTGTTGGCAATATTTAAATATGTTTAAATAATATTTAAGCAATACAACTCAAAAAACTATCATCAATAATTGTGAGTCAGCTACTAGTATTGTTAAAATTTAATTATCACAAGGCTCAATGCTATATCCTTTTCTTTTTCTGTCTGCTTTTTGCAGATGATACCAATGTGTTTGTTTCTGGGAATTCATATGCTTTTTTGAATTTAGCCACAAAGGGATTTGAAGAACTAAATCAAGTGATCAGTAATATTTTCCTCCACAGAGCGGGGTTTTTCTTATGAGCGAGCTCTCATTTGCCATGCCATGGAGGAGGTAATAAGCCTGTTTGCTTACATGTTGACCTTGCTGAATGTTGCAGTCATGGCACAACTGTTCCCATGTGTATGCTGTGTTGTTCATTTCTTAATTCAACACTACACATAAAGTGTATTATGCCTTGTGTTTACAATGGCACAGCATGTCTATATGTACAAACCATATGTGTTAACTCAGCAGTTAAAGAATCAGGACCAATTATTTTTAAGTCTATAGTCGATTGTTACTTATGTGGATACCAAACTTATCCCTTTTTTCAAAGAATTAACTGACAGGGAGTGTGATCATGCATTTTTTCAACACCACTCTTCTACTGCTCACACTGCAAATAATTTCATGAAAGTAATTCACAATTTGTGTCCACAGGACAGAGTTATTTATAGGAATTTGTGGCCCCCTTGGTCCTCTGATTTAATAGCATGCAATTATTATTTGGAGTAAATTAAAAAAATGCAGTGTACAAGACAAACCCATACACTATACAAGAGCTCAAAAGATAACATTCATCAGAAAATTGTTTGGATTTCTCTAAATGAACTGCGAGTATGAAAAATTTCCCAAAGAGATGCCAAAAATGTGAGGAGAATGAAGGCGGGCAGTTTCAACACGCTTGGGATATTTGATAAGTAATGAGCCTCTTAAATTGGTTTGTATATTGCTGTATGCTTGTTTTGTTTTCTTATTTTATCCTCAAGTTAATTACCCAAACTTGGCTGGTTGACTAATTGGCATACAAGTGGTCCAAAGGCAAAACACTCCAGGGGAAAACAAGACTGATCACACCATAGTTTGAAGCCAATAAGCTTTCACTAAGTTTTGAGAAAATAAATATATCCAATAAATTCTAAAAATATATCTGAACTCACTATTCGTTACACTACTACAATTACACTACTAGGAAAGTTCCTCATACAAAGTTCTTGGGGCTAGAAATTGACAAAGAGCCAAATTGGAATACATATATACAGACCAAACTCCAAAACTCAGCTCTGTGTTCTTTGCTTTGAGAAGCTTGATTAATCTTATAAAGATTACAGTATTTTCAATCTATTATGAGATATGGAATAGTTTTGTGCGACAATTCTGTTCATAATAAGATAGTATTCATCCTCCAAAAAAGAGCAATAAGAATCCTTTGTGGTGTTGATATTCAACAATCATGTAAACCATTATTTAAGAAACTGATAACTTTACTTTAACTAGAAAATATATAGTGCCTTGCATTGGGTCAGAGCCTGGTCCCCAGGTAGGTTGCTGCTGATGAACCTTGAACTGGGAACTGATGCAATTGAGGTGAAATTTTGCACTTTGTTTAGCTAATTAGAATTTAGGTAAAGATGTTAGTATAAAATGTATTATTGTACCAACAATTGTTGTAATTGTGAGGGGTTACACCTAAAATGACCTGGGTCAGATTGGTTGAAGCTGCATTGTTGTTTGTATTTACATTTTTATTAGCACCTCTATAAATTTCAAATTCCATTATAGTAGATATTTGAGAAATAACAGAATTAGAAGTTTGTAGAGACTGTAGCTATCTGATAAAATAATGTTATAGGTAGAGTAATTGATAATATTTTATTTTAGGCCCTTGGGTTGTGCCTGAGTCAGGTCCCCTGGAATTCCATTAGGCTGCTGCTGATGAACTGGAGTCTGTTGCAATCAAGGTGGCGCTTTTGTACTTTGTTTAATAATTTAGATAAAGGGTTAGTATAAATTCATTACCGTATTAAAATTTTTGTAATTGTGAGGCAGTATACTTAAAATGGCCTCGGCCAGATAGATGAAGACCACTTGTAGTTTGCATTTTTCTTAGAATTTCAACAAATTTAAATTTCCTTTTCCTTTCAACCAGAAAATACATATATTCTCTAGTGAGTTTTGTGGCTAACAACTAAAACTGAACTTATCTGTACTAATCACGACACTAGACATGCTGTTGACTTGAATAGACCAATTCATTTACATTTTTCCAGTAGAGTACTATTACCCTGTGGTGCAAGTATATAACACTCTTCCAGGTTAACCGACAGATGTGGCCAAGGTCTTTTTGGTGCGAACTCGTGAGCGGGAGGTTTGGGTTCAGAATCCTGCTGGGACCCTCCTCCCTGAATGAGGTTTTTTCCAGGTATTCCTCAGTCCTCATAAATGGCAAATGCATGGGAAGTACCATAAAATTAGGCCTGGAACGTTTCCTTCCTTAAAAAAAATCCTTTCCCAATGTATCATTTAATTTCATGTATCATCAGTGTCCACCGCCTGTAATACCTCGGTAGAAAAAACTGGTGTTAAACAATAAATAAACAAACAAATAAAAATGCTCTTCCAGGTGCACTGAAATTGTTACATTATTTACAGAACTTTTCATAAAGAAATTAAAGAAACTTTAAATACCCACCCCTTCTACAATATGGATGAATATTTTAATTTCAGCATAGCATAATTAATGAATTTATCATATTATTCCACTAAGATCGGGTTGTTAATATGGTGGTGGATCTTTCACAGAAGTGCAAACTTTTCAAGTAAAATTAAAAATTACTCACACATTCTATAATAGCAAGAAATATCTTAATTTCAGAATTACATAATTAATTTATCATGTTATCGCACTAAGTTGTTAAACGTGGTGGAAGGTCATTATTGCTGATGAATGTAAAGTTGTGTGGCATACTTATTATAAATGGTTATGGTTCACTATTCTTAAGTAGAATGCTTTATAATTCTATGACGTATTCAATGCCCTTGAGTTTCGCCCTCCAGGGAATCCAAAGAATAAGAAATTCTACCTCTACAATAATTTCTACAACTGATTGACAAATGCCAAATTGAGATACTGAGAGGATAATGTACCACATTATACTACCCTTTTCAATGTAGTTGAAAATGTAGTTTAAGGTGAAATAGCTTTGTAACAGACATTGAGGACATACACCATGTTACATGGCCTGCTTCATTCCTCACAGATATAACTATAACTTACCCTAACCTAAGAACATATTTATTACAAGATTTGTCCTGCAACTTAAACCTAACCTTAGAGTTAAATGTTAAGGTTGTAGCTCGCGTACAGTACGCACCAATTTTACAATTTGACCTCTAGTTTACGATTAAGTTAATAACTTACATAACCCTACTCATTATGTTGCAGTTATAATCGTTATCTAAATGTCAATTGGTAATCTCTGAATTTATGACACTTTAATTGTACAACTGCATTACTCTTTCCATTAAAGGACTTAAATTATGGTACTGTCAATCGCTCGTATGGAAACTTACGCTTACGTTATTTCAGCTTATTACACCACACTGTAAATATTATTCGGTAATTCAAGATCTGAATCCTTCTCGATGCTGTTCTTTTATAATCTCATTGTCGAATTTCCTAGCTTTCCGCCATTATTATATTGCCGCAATATCGATATCCTTCCTAAATCTAAACAAGACAATTTAACATGAAACATTTATCCTGTAAACAAAATTATAACAATAAAAATAAGAACTTTTGGAACTTCAAACGTAAGCAAGTTCTATGCCTTATGCGTTTCCTTACCTCCTGATCTGGCATACTAGATTGTCACTTGTTACAAGCACGACAAAATACAAATTCTGGAGTTCCAGTCTCGGGACTTAACGTTAGCCCCTGAACAAATACAGCAATCTGGGCTCTTGCTGCTGGAGGAATGTCTTGCTGCTTGTGGGCGACAGCGGAGAGAGCCGAGCTGCGCAGTCCCGAACGGAAGATTCTTGTTAAGAATGTAAATGTTGATAAATAATTCTTGTAAGAGTGTAAATGTTTCATGATTTTTTTGTTTTGTTTTGTTTAACGTAACGCAAGCTATGCGTTGTCCTCCTTAACTTTCTGGGTGCAACATGTTGCTCCTTACTGCAAAACTGAATTATTTACTTTTTACCACGCATTGTCTTATTGGAAATCGCAACTGATTCACACAAACACACACACACACACACACACACACACACACACACACTAACCTTGACGCCAACCTCGGATAAATCCTAGAAACCGGTGGACCCAGTGGTTTGCTGCAGCGAGCGTAAATTTTTCGTTAATATAAATTGATAGGGGACTGTGTGCTACAAGTAGCGAGTAAATCATTGTTATGGTGGCAAAAGCTTTGGAGCTTGAATATTTGAACACAGTTCCTTTGTATTTAAAGCACAACTCTCTGACCAACGAAGCGCACCGAGGACACCTCATCATGGGACGCCGTGGGACCAAGAACTCGACAAGCCAATTCAGCACACAAACCGCCACTACGAAGCCACCGCCAACCGCCGCGCCACTCACGCCTGATTCGTCGCCTGCCTCCGCCGATACCCAGCCAGCCGCAGCCAACTCATCGACAACTCCAGGCCCTGCATCCAACGTATCACTTAAGGGTAAACACGTGTTGCAGGATGCCTCGGAAGAGCATATGGAAAGAACCACGGTCGATCCTACTTCCGAACTTGACACCTCGCCACCACAGCCATCACCACCAAAACCACAACAACCAAAAACAGAACCGGAACAGCTACAGTAACAGCCACCACTGCTGAGTGCTGTGATCCGAGGAGTGCCCCGGAACATTGCCTCAGCCTACATTCTCCGAATCGCCCAGCGGCAGTGGGCATCAGCACACCATGCTGTCCGCATATATTCGGCCAGAGGCGCGACACCGCTAGTGCGTCTTAATTTTCTGGAGACTGAAGAGTGTGAGGCGGTCATCTCATCTGGAATCAACATTGGACCACAACGCCACACACTCGAACCCAGCCAACGCCGTCTTAACGCCCCGTGCAGGCGCTGCTGCACCTATGGACACGACGAACAGGCCTGCACCGAGCAACCGCGCTGCCACTATTGTGGCGCGGATTCGCTCACATCCGAGTGCACATCTCATGACCTGTCACACCGGCGCAGGTTTTGTGCCTCCTGCGGGGGTACAAACCACTACACTGGCCAGGCAGCCTGCCCTCTTCGGCACAGTCACAACTCTCAGCAGCAGCAAATGAGCGGAAGGAGAACCTCTCCCCAAAGGGGAGGGGATCTCCAAGCTTTTGCCGTTCCAGGACAAAGTCCTTTTCTGGCTGAAGTATGGTTAATGAGAAGGTGATTGTGGGTGAATGGTGGCATTGATATACAGGTGTGTGTTGCGAGTGTGTATGTGGTAGTGTGTATAATGATCAAATGTAACGATGTAGTTAGTTTATGATCATTAGTCTGGGGCGTTTGTAGGGGGCTCCGGGGTCAATGGCGTATTCCCCGAGGCCGCGGATGAGGGAATTGAAATTATTGGGGAGACTGGAGTAGAATTGTTTGGAAAGTTGAAGGATGTACTCGGTTAGGGTTGAGAAGTTTAGTTCACTGTGGATGTTGGAATTTGGGATGTACCACCCTGCTCCAGTGACAGTACGGAGGAAACGGTTTTGAAGGACTTGTAAGCGATGGAGATGGGATTTGGCGGCTATGCCCCAGACTTGGCAGGCGTATGTCAGCGCTGGTCTGAGTACCTGCTTGAATACCAACACTTTGTTTCCGACGGACATCGGAGAAAATTTAGAATATAATGGATATAGCATGGCCATCCTACGGCTAATTTTGTTGGCTAGCTCACTGATGTGGGGCTTCCATGTTAGCTTCATATCTAGACGTACTCCGAGATATGTAGCCTCTGTGCTCCATGGAACACTGCCACCTGCGATACTGATGTTGGGGACATCCGCAATTTTACGTCGTGTGAAGGTTACTGCCTGGGATTTGCTGGGATTTACAGCCAGTCTCCAGGTGGAAAACCACGTGGTTAGCTGGTCGGCGTAGCGTTGCAGTCTTTCGACAGCAACTTGGTGACGTGTTGATTCTCAACAACACAGTGAACCAACTACAGCTCACGCACTGCCAGCCGCGGCGCAGAACGCACCAATCACAGCCATAGTCCAAAACAACAGGGAAGCAGCACTCACTGCTCTGACCACAATCATGCAAGCCGTGACAGAACTTACTGGACTCATCAACACATTGCACAGCACCATTATGCAACACACCGGTTTACTTGACCAGCAGCGCGCAGCACGGGACGCCACTACCAGACGATTGGATCAACTGGAAGAGGCCTTCACTACTCACCAGGCTACAAGCACACAGGCATCAGACAACATCAAAAGACGTATCCAAGACATAAAATCAACATCAGAAACTGCTATTAGAACTTTACAGGACATCCAAAACGACCACTTCAACGCTATAGTTTCACTTCTTAATTCCATACGAGATAATCTCGCAGAAAACTTGAAACACCACAACTCCACTCCAGACTACCAGATTGGTCCTCCTGATGACGAGGAACCGCCAATAAACCTTCCGGCACCACCTCAACGCCAAATACGCCCAAATACGTACTTGCTCGCAATTGAGAGCCTGCGAAAAATACAGCTAGCACCACCGAACAGCAGGCATAACCAGCTGTAAACACTATTACCTACATGCGCAGGATCTCGTCTGGGCCTCGCCAAGGCGTTTCCCCTGCACCTATTCAATCTTTATAGGCCATTGAGCCGAAGCCGAAGCAAACTGGCAGGCTGAAGTTAGTGCTCAGCCTGTGTGTAGTTGCTGCGTCCCTACCCTGTGTTGGGTTTAACCGCAGAGATGGGAAGAAGGTTATAGGGTGGTTGAGTGGTTTTTGGGTGTTTGGTGGATGGATTGTGCCGTAGAAGCTTATCCTTATTGGAGCGGGTGGATATGACATCCTTGGAGTTTCTTGGTGAGCGCATGTTGATCACATTACTTTGTGCTCAGCATGGGTAAACCGTAATTTAGTTTTACTGGTTATTTCTGTTGATCTGTTGGGGGTTTGGAATAATATTCCTGTAGCTAGGTTATGCCCCTTTGTTATCCCAGGTGGCCGCACGCTAGGCGCGGCACCTTGAATTTGGGCTTAGGTCTATTGCTGCAGGAATAGCTGCCGAGCGAACGAACGAGAGCGCTCTCATGGAATGGTAATTTTGCGTACAATTTAGTGGCCCGGCGTCTAATTTCCTCCTCGATAGAGCCGAAGCCGAAGCAAACTGGCAGGCTGAAGTTAGTGCTCAGCCTGTGTGTAGTTGCTGCGTCCCTACCCTGTGTTGGGTTTTACCGCAGAGGCGGGATGGGGGTTGTAGGGTGATAATGCTGGTTTGGTTTTAAGGTGGATGGACTGTGCAGAAAAAGCTAATCCTTGTTGGAACGGGCGGATATGTCATCCTTGGAGTTTGCACGATATGCACGTGTTGTTCACTGCATTGTGGACAACATGAGCATATCGCCATCTGATTTTGCTGTTGTTAATTTGTTGTTTGTTTTTGGTGGGGGTCTGGAATGTTTTCTCCTGTCGCTAGGTTGTGCCCCTTGGTTATCCGAGGTGGCCACACGCTAGGCGTGGCACTTTGAACTTCGGCTTAATCCTATTGCGACAGGGGTAGCTGCCAAGTGAACGAACGAGAGCGCTCTCATGAAATGGCAATTTGCCGTAGAATTTTGATGCCCGGCGTCTGATTTCCTCCTCGATGTATGGGAGGGAAGAACTTTCATGTAGTAGCCTAGATGGAAAGCTGCGATATACAGAATAAATGGTCCTAAGTCCTTTATTCTGCACTCTTTGCAGAAGTGCGAGCCAACTGCCAGCAGCCATACCGCAGATTTCACAGGCGTATAGCATGACCGGGATGACCAGGGCTTTGAAGAGGTGTAACTTCAGGTGAACTGGCATCGCCTTGGAACTGAACATAGGGTACAGTTGAGCGATTGCTCCCTGTGCCCTGTGAGCAGTACCGGTAATGTGTTCCCGGAAGGTTAGACCTTTGTCTAAATGCACTCCCAAGTAGGTTATGGAATTGTTCCATCTTATCATTTGCCGTCTGTATGTTAGTGTGAGAGCCTATTTAGGTGTCTCTTATATAATCCCCACGACCCCCTGGTTGTACATGCGGTACCAGGCACCACATCTCCAACACCCTTATTTTTTAATAAATAGTGTCACCTCAGAATTACTTAGTATATAAAAAAAAAAAAACAACGAAACGGTGGGTTAGTGTGAGTAAGCGGTAAAGGAGAGAACAACTCAACATGGGATGCCGTGGAACCAAGACGCCTGCCCGCCAATCAGAACGCAGCAACCGCTCCGCCACTCCAAAGTCAACGCCCGCCGCTACGAAGCCAGCGCCGGCCGCCAAGAACTCAGCGCCCGCCGCCGCAGTCACGCCTGCACTAACGCTTCCCACTGCCGACTAGCCAGCTCGAGCCACAACACCTGCAACCTCCCCAACCTGGGGCCCTGCTGAACCTATCCAAGCTCTTAAGGGGAAACTTTGGCAGCAGGATACCCAGGGAGAAGAGACCTCAACTAATCAAATTGAATGCAGTACGCACGAACCCCGCCAGTCGCCACCACCCATCCAGCTCCAGTCGCAACACCCGCAACCCGGGGTCCTGCATTCAACGTACTCTTGAGGGTAAACATGTGCCGCAGGATGCCCTGGAAGAGCTTACGCATAGAAACACGGACGATCCCACTACCAGACCCTGCACTCCGCCGCCACAGCCATCACATTCGCATCCAGAGACAGAACCGGAACAAGCACAGGACCAGACACCACAGCTTAGTGCTGTGCTCCGAGGAGTGCCCCGGAGCATAGCTTCATCCTACATTCTCCGAATCGTCCAGCGACAGTGGCCATCCGCACACTGTGCGATACGCATATATTCCCACAGAGGCGCGACACCCCTGGTATGTGTCAACTTCCTGGAGCCACAAGAGTGTGAGGCGGCCATCACTGCCGGAACCACGATTGGACCAAACCGCTCACTTTTGAGCCCAGCCACCGCCGACGTAACGCGCAGTGCAGGCGTTGCTGCTTGTATGGGCATAATGACCAGGCTTGCACGGCGCCACCGCGCTGCCACTATTGCGGGGCGATTTCCCTAACAGCAAGCTGTACCAATCATGACCTGGCACACCGGCGCAGGTTTTGTGTCTCTTGCGGAGGCACAAGCCATTATACCGGTCAGGCTGCCTGCCCACTACAACGCAGCTCCAACCACAACCACAGCAAACCATCTACTGCTCACTCACTGCCAACCACAGCGCGGTGTGTATCTGCCACATCCATCTTCGCCTCAACTCCCGCCCATGCGCTGCCAACTGCTAAGCAGCGCACACCAACCGCATCCGCGGTCACAGAAGCTCTACACGCCACGCTGCGCACCACTTTGGAGGCAATTTCGAAGTTAACCAACCTCATGAACACACTTCAGAACGCTATTCTGCAACATACATACCTGATCAGCCAACAACTGGCCGCACAGGACGTCACAAACTCTAAACTGACCCAAATGGAGGAGGCTCTTATAACCCTGCAGAACACCAACACGCAAACTCTGGATAGCATCAAGAGCCTACAACAATCAACGGACTCTTCCTTTGGGGAGCACTTCCAGGAGCAGGCCGCATTGTTTCGTCGAAGCCGTGACACCATAGTCCAGCGCCTAGACACTCACGATGGCCTCCTCCGGAAGACCACTCCAGAAACCATAGCCGATCTCACACGAAGCACACAACAGCACCACGACAGACTCCTTGAAAAGTTCACATCGCTAGAAATTGCTACATTACGCCTAGACCGACTAGAGGAAGCGTTTACTGAGTTACGAACCACCAGCTCCAAACACTTTGAGAACTTTAACAGACTGCTACTGGACATAAAGACGACACAACACCCAGGAAAACCAGGCGAGGACTATTTCTTCATGAAATGGGCGCTGCTCCGTGTCCTCGGTACACGGCACCCATTGGACGCCAACAATTAAGCTTAGAACAGGAAAACCATGGACTTCAGCATCGATGACGCTGTTAGTAACATTTTGAACCTGATCATCTACAGCGGCTTTTGCCAACCGTTCATAAGAACGACATTTTTAATTGATAATTAAATGTGTAAAATTTATACCAGCCCGTTTACTCCTCCGGTACCAATCAGGGCCTCGGCCATGGTTGACTACCGGACAATCCCTATTAGACCGCTCCCGGCCCAACGTCGACAGCAACTAAGAAGCCCCAAGTACTAACGATAGTGCGATTATGCGGAACCTCACATACTTTCCTCTTACACCTATCTTACACCCCTAATAAACTGTAGTCTTAAAAAAAACCAACCAAACTTACATGCCGTTGTGCAACAAAGTTATCTACCTATCTGTCGAAGTCGCGCTACCCTTAGCTTTCTCCGCTGCCGCTCGGGACTGGAGCTCCAGGGTCTCCTCGAGCTTGGTTATTGTACTTACTGGACCGTTCTGCTCAAGAAGCCACGCCTCTTTCACGAACGGTAGTGGAGAAAACCGAGCTATTGTGGGCAGATAAGCACAATGTTCTCCATGTCGGCCTGGTGGCTCAGGTGATTTGAGCATTATATTTCCGAAGGGAAGGTAGTGGGCTCTTTTCCTCCAAAGAATACTGTTATTTTTAATCATCATAATTTGTATACATTTTTCTTATTCTTATAAATGTTACCGTTTTTAGGGAAGAAATAGGTTGTCAATTTTTTTTTTATTTCACGTGCGTTGCCAATTTACGTTAGGTTAGCTTAGATTTAAAAAATTGCAAAAGTTATTCCGTTAACGCATAGGTTACAAATTTCGGTTAGGTTAGTTCAGAATTGGTTACGTTAGTCTAGATTAAAACAAATTGCAAACGTTGTCTTAGGATTTAAAAAATTGCAAAAATTATACTGTTAGTGCATAGGTTACAGTTAGGTTAGGTTGGGTTAGGTCAGCTTAAGTTAAAAATAAAAAATTGCACAACTTATACTGTTAAAAGCGTACGCCTTTCCCGTATTTCTTATTTCCTTTGCGCTTTACATTGCTACATTACAGTTTCCCATTCGATTTCCCTGCAAATGTGATTAACTAATTACATGCTTACAAAATTGTTATTTTTGGCATTAAAACTATTATATCCGCCTGTATTTTTTATATATTTTTTTAAGTCGCTACAATTTCCCCGCATTGTCCGCTGACGTTCGTGAGGTCCCACTACAGCTTCCACTTACATCATTCCTTAGTTTTTTCCACTGCCTTCCGCTGCCGTGCGTGTAAGAGCTGTAATTTCTTGAGCAGAATGATTCAGGAAGTACGCGCACGTGTATCGAAGTGTCTTGGAGCTCCAGTCCTAGTGGCAGCGGAGAAAGCTGAAAGTAGTGCGACTTTCCATAAATATATGTGGATAATTAGCATAACGACAAGTTAACTCAGATGGTTACGGCTTCGTACTATAAATGGAAAAGTGATGTGTTCATTCCCTCACGTCAAACATTTTTCTTTTCCTGCTGAAAATAAAGAAATTTTGCCACCAGTACAATTATTTATTCGCTAACATAGTACCACGCACAAAATCCGCTATAAATTTATATTTACGAACTTTCTTTTTCTTGCTGGAGTTAATCTTAAGAATGACCTCCTTCGGAAGGAAAGTAAAGCCGTGGGTCCCGTGTCGTAGATTTACGGCACGCAAAAGAACGTCTAGCCTGGAAGAAGAGGCTTCTGAGCAAAAATAATCATTCGTTTCACGCCATAAATGGAATGGGACGATGTTGACCTGAGATGTAAAAGAGCGTTCGAAAATAAACCAAATCAACAACTGTCGGAGCTAATGGAGATTTACCACCATTACAATGATTCATCCACTAACGCAATAGCACAAATTCCCCTATCAATTTATACTTACGAAAAGGAGACGAGCGTAAGTCGTCAGGCCGTAGCTCGCCATAACAAACCACTGGGTCCACCGGTTTCTAGGATTAACCCGAGGTTAGGTTAAGATTAATGTATGTGTGTTTGTGTATGAATCAATTGCGAATTCCAATAAGACAACAAATGGGATTTTTTTAATAATGAAAACATATATTGCAGTCTAAAAGTTATAACTCATGGGTTTTTGGGTTACTTTTGTTTAAATAACGATAATAATAATAATAATAATAATAATAATAATAATAATAATAATAATAATAATAATAATAATAATAATAATAGTCATTGGTGGTGGTATTAGTGGTAGTAGCAACAGTAATGGTGGTGGTTGTGGTGGCGGTGGTAGTAGTAGTAGTAGTAGTAGTACTAGTAGTAGTAGTAGTAGTAGTAGTAGTAGTAGTAGTAGTAGTAGTAGTAGTAGTAGTAGTAGTAGTAGTAGTAGTAGTAGTGGGTGTGCTCCACGTGATCTTCTTGGAGACGAGGCAGTGACTGATTCGTTGCCTGCCTGCCATTTTCAGGTTGACTCGACCAGCATGTCGAGTTGTTGACAGAAATTGGCCACAAAGTGACTATATCCGTCGCTTCTCCTTGTTACCAGAGTTTCGATATACATTTATATATACATTTATGTATTCGGAGGGTGTATCGGGCTGAGGGGATGTAAATGCTTCCCAAAACACTTACGGACATTTGCGTACGCACGTAGTTTGGTTGTCATGCGATGCAAGGACATCTGGCCTCCCATCCAAGTGTTGACCATGCTCAAAGCTGCTTAACTTAACTTAAGGTTCCATTTCCATTGGAACCACGGGAGTACGTCAACTGTTTGGTGAGCCTTCAGATGGGGCTTTACACAGTTCTACCTAACAGAATGTTTTCGTAAATTTGATAACCAAGCCCGCTTACGCGGGGGTTCTTTAAGCCGTTTGATGTCAGTCGGTGCCCAGCACCACCCGAAGAGGGCGAGAGCTCAATGTCCAGTACCTCGCTGAGCATGTTAATTGCCGAGCGCTCTTGTCAATTTATTAGGATTATGTTCTATAATGTTATATGCCTTATGGATATATTTCCTAATAGTGTCGAGGACTCGTTCTAGGCCACAAATATGATGCAAAACTTCGGACGAGAATCTGTTTCGTACCCTGAATATGCGACTTGTTTGGTCCAAGGGATTGTTTGACCACTGAGGCGCAATAATCTTGGGTTCGCCGGTCTTATGCGTTTAGTGAGACGAACATCCTCATTTTTCTCACCGCTCATTTCTAAGTGCCAACTTTTGCTCCACTCCTCTGCCTGAGTCAAGTGGGCGCGGATTAAGTCAAGAGCGTATTCAATTTTTTTGTGATGAGCAAGAACAAGCAAATTGTCCGCGTACTGGTAGGCCATAGTTCTATTCCTATTGGGGGAATCCGACATATATACTGAGAACAGCGTGGGCGATAGTGATGTGTGGAAGATCGCCAAAAACCTTCGTGGGCAACGAGATAGAAACGCCCATCGTATTCATGGCACCAGAGACCTGGCCTACGAACCCAAAGCCAAAGCTTGCTGACTATTTGAAACTTCTTTTTCGGCCTAGAGATGACCCCCAGGACGAAACCTTTTCGCGCCGTATGTATGTGTACACACACTCACACACACACGCATATTACAATAGTAGGCGAAAACAGTGAGAAGGTGAAGAAAGGGGAAAGGGCAGTTTGCCTTTATTTAAGGTAGAAAAGTAAGGAAAGTCAATTTATATATTTACAAATTTACAACATTTTTAGCCGCCTGTGCTTGAGATGTAAGGGTGTGCCTCGGCCTATGATTTGGATTACCATATTCAGGTGGACACGGATTTTTTTCCCAGAGGTTTGGTAATCTGCTATTGATAAATCCTCTATAGGCTTGATCCCTGTCTCCCGGTGTATGGTTTTGTTCGTGCCTATGATTAATACGTGATATAGTTTTTTTATTGCTAGACTTTGTGTAGTCTGTAGGGATGCCATTACTGTTTTGGCGACGTGAGCCCATACTACTGGTGTAGGTTAGTAAACTTAAAATAAATGCTTTATACGGTGTTATTTTTTGTTCTTAATTTTACGAATGTACTTCGAAATATTGGAGCACACAACTTTAGGTGCTGTCGCCCAAGGCTGGCTATGTTTTTCAGATGGTCTCGCCACAACAGTTTAGAATCTAGATCGACGCCTAGGTAGCGTGTATTCCGCCGCAAAGGTTTCTGTTGCCCGTTTATACATATTTCCATGTTGTTTTTCTTGGTGAAGTATACCGGTGTGCACTTTATTGGGTTTATCTGGATTTTCCAGGTCTGTAGCCAGGTCAGGAAGGTGACTGTGTAGGCTTTATAAGTCATAATTATGGTTCTGGTGATGGGCATACAGAGCCGTAAGTAGTATGGACCCCGCGGCGGACGCGTAATTGACGTCACATCCGGTTTTAGTTCAAGGTCATATTTTGTATTGCGTTGTAGTGTGTGGGTATGTTGTAAAGCGTCCGCCGAGGGGTACACTTTTTGGATTGTACACACTACAAGGGAATACAAAATATGACGTTGAAGTGAAACCGGATGTGACGTGTGAGGCGTCCGGCGCGGGGTACATTTTTTTTTTTTGAGTATTTTTTTTTTCAGTATTTTTATTGAAGGTTTCAGTTACATGGTAGGAGTACATACAATTATACGATACAGATAGGTAATATATTGGAGTACATATAATATTACAAGTACAGATACATGATTAATGGTACATTGTTTTTAAAATTTTTTTTTTTTGTTCAGTATTTTCATTGAAGGTTTTAGTTACATGGTAGGAGTACGTACAATTATACGATACAGATACATAATATATTGGAGTACATATAATTGTAGAATATTGATTGAGTACATACAATTACACGATATAGATACATAGTATATTGGAATACATATAATTGTATTTGGATAAGTACAGATACATGATTAATACATTGATACAGAGGGATACAGAAATAGGTGATAGAAGAGTAATGTGAATGATGCAAAGGAGAATATACAAGTAGAGCATATGACGTAGGTAGCACATATTGCACTGAAATGCGTTTGTTACTTTTTGACGACGACGATAAAGTCGAAGGTTGTGAGACAAATATTTTGTTGTTCTTGGTCCATGGTCCTGCACGTTAGGGTGAGTTTATTGTTGTGGAGGACGAATTGTTCGCAGAAGTAGAACCTGTTTGAGATAGGTGCTTTGTTGACGCTGGAGAAGTTGAAGTGGAAGGCGATGGGTATGTTGCTATGTTTGGCGATGCGAATGGTTACGGTTCTGTGCGACTTGTGTCCGGCGATGTGGGTAGATTGGATGGTTAAGGCGTCTCGCGTGTCTTCGATGTAGAAGTGCAGCAAGAGGTTGTTTCCTGCAAGAATAAGAAGAAGAGGGTAAGTATATTAGAAAAAAAGGAGAAAAAAAAAGAAATAAAAATATTGAGAATAGTACATGAGAGGTGGGTGAATGTAATGTGGTACTTACCAACTTGGAAGTAATCTGTGTGCATGGGTGCTTGTCCTTGGGCAGCTCCAGAAAGTCGATGATGTGTTTGCGATTACCGTTTGGCAGTGTTTCTGTACCGTTGTACACGACGTAGAACGGTGCTTCGTTGAGTGCTGTTATTTGTTCCTGCGTGAGATCGTTGTACGACGTAGGCAGCCAGACCTGCTTTCTGTCCTGGAGTCGTAGTACAGTTTTTACTCCGTATTGAGTGTTGAGGGAGCGTACGCCGACAACAGCGTATGGTTGCTTGTAGGTGAGGTCTCGCACGGAGATGAAAGTTGGAATGTGTCCCAAGTTGGTGAGGTCTTGCAGAACAGTTCGTTGCATGATGCTGACGCGCCGACGACTAGGTAGGGAATAAGTGCGGGAAAGGAAGTGTTGTGGGTATAAAGTGTGTGGAGAGGAGGGGGGTGAGCGTTTGTGATTGGTTGAAAGAAAGGCACGTGAACCGTAAGCATTAGGGAGAGAATGATGTAATGTGGTGCAAGTGTGAGCACGTGGTAACGTGTTAGGAGGCGTTTTCGTCGTCGTCGTTGTTGTTGTTGTTGTTGTTGTTGTTGTTGTTACTGGGTTGTTGGTTAATGCTGTCCACGAGGAGACTTTTATATTTGTGATGGAGTTTGACGATATTATTCCATTCCTGTAGAAATATGGCGATGCCGGGTTTCTTTTCTATGTTATTGAAGATTATTGCAGGGGTGCCGAACACGTGTTTGAAATGCAACGTGTGGTTATCGTTGATTTTTATTTTGACTTTGCGACGTTTGTTTTTGTCTGCGTTGTCGGTGATGGTGGTAGGGTCGAGATGTTGGATTATTTGCGGTCCGAGTTCCTCTACCAGTTTGCTCCACTGGTTGACACCTTGGAGGGTGACGAATTGATCTTTGCCGCACTTGGAAATGGTGATGACGTGGGCTCCTGGCGGTCCGGCGATGGAGAGGAACTTGGAATGCTTGGCGTTGATGAGGTGTATGTGTCCGGCGCACCTGAAAAAATGAAAAAAATAGAGAATTGTGTTTGGTAGGGTAGCGGTGGGGAGAAAGAAATAGGTATGACAGGAACGGTACTTACATGTTTTCTGCTTGCCGTTTGCAGGACGAGTGCGGGCGAGGGGCTATGCGTTTAGAGTATATGGACTTTTTTCAGAGGCTGACAGGATTGATGCGCAGAGGTGCACCGCGCATGTCGTTTGTAGGATTGTAGGATGAGACGGTCGTTGTAGTCGTAATGTCGGATTCTAAACTTGGGATAGAAGAGAGATGTTGGTAAGTTGCAGCATCGGTGGGATACGTATGCGACGGCGTAGTGACCGCACGTTGTGCTGTCGTCGCCTTGCAGGCGACGGCAATTGTAGGTCCACATGTTGCCGCAATTGCGTGCGAGAAAATGTTGGAAGGCTGGCAAGAGCGGGGGCAAACCGTAACTGTCAAAATATTCTCCCCGTCCGTTTTTGTTTATAAATATGCTAATCCAGTGCTTTCCCGGTCGAGTGCTAGGATCGGTGTTTGCGACGAGAGCTATGGGTAGTTTGGCGAAGGTGGGAGGTAAACGATCGGAGGGGAATACTCCTGCGAAGTGTTTGTACTTTTTGAGAATGTCGTTTATCTGTTTGGTGTTCATGATATTAGTATGGATCTGTGCACGTCGATTTCCAAGGTTCTGTAGAGTTCCGACATGAGTAGTATGCAGACTGGTTCTGGCAAAGCCTTACGAAATTCCATTTTTATAGAGACATTACCGTGATGAAGACCGGAAGCATAGTCTTTGTTGGCGGTCATATCGGCGGTTAGGTCGAAAGCGAAGATGGTGTAACCGTTTGGATATGCGGGTCTGTTGATGATTGTGCCCTTGTTTTTGAAGTGTATGCCCAGTCCGTCTTGGAGAGTTTGAAAGCAGTCGAGGAAGTGCCCTTCGTCGAAATTGGGTTGTAGTGTTTGAGAGGGGAACGGTTGATTATTGACGAAGAGTTGAAGCGCCGCGAGATCGAAGTGTTGGAAATGATAGGGGTTTTTGGAGACGTCACCGGTGTAGGCCTTATCGCTGGTCATGGCGATGATGATTCTGCGCGGTATTTTTCCGACGAGAACGTCGTTAAATTGTGCTCCGGTGTTTCCCTTGGGTATATTGAGGGTTTGAAAGTCGACGTCCTTGAAGTGATATTTGGCGTTGCTTTTGGCGAGAGCTGACTGGTGGGCAAGTTTGATGGTGGGGCTGGGTCTGACCTGCTTGAGATGGAGTTTAGTGGACACGATTTTGGTGTATCCTTTGAAAAGTGGGTTTTTGGAGAATAGGTGGAATTGCGGAGTGGAAGGGGTGAGTTTAACGGTGAGATTGACGTTATTGAGTAGCAGAAGGTTTTGATTGAAGATTCCGCTAGAGAGGCATCCCATGAGCTGCACCAGTTTGCTGTTTTTGGTGTATTCCTTTCGCCACTTTATTCCCTCGTTGTTATCGAAATCGTTTAGTTTGCCAGGGGTGTCCAGGGCCCATAGAGACGATTGCAATCTTCCGTTCATGACGTCGGTGGAGTAATTGAGTAGGGTTTCCAGATAGGTTTTGAACGGATACCCCGTTTGAGGCATGGAGATGTTCACGTTATTGAGAGACACGCTTACCTGGCTGAAAAGGGAATTGAGAGAATTGTTGACGAAGGTGACGTCACCGGCATCGGTAATATCGGTACCGTCCTCCTTGACGATTTTGACGAATGCTTCTAGAATGACGTAAGACAGGTCCAGGTAATCGTCGCCATTTCCAGAGTAATGGAAGGTTATGGGCGAGTTTGGGGATATGGTGTTTTGAGGGTTGAGAGCGATGGTTCTGTACTCCTCTACGTTGGTTTGGACCGGCAGCTCGCGAAAGATGTCCAATTCCGAATTCATGTATACGGTACCCATTACGAAAATATGTCGTAGACCTTTGATTGCTTGGTTTTGCGTTTGTGCTTGCACCGTCGTTTGGTCTTGCGTTTAGGGCGTCTAGCCTTAGACTGTGTTCGTTTTTTTTTTGGTAGGGAGTTTTATTCTGGGGCGCTTTCTTCCAGAGCCGAGCATGGTATTTATTTTAGCGTCTGCCTTTCGCTTGAGATTACTGCCGGCCTCCTTAAGTCGGTTTCGGAAGGCCTCCTTGGGCGTTGCGGAGGTGTTGGCAACGTCGGAGATGACATTTGCACCCATTCTGAGGGCTTCTTTTCCTACGGCTTTGGCACCGCTCTTTAGTATGGGGAATAGGGATCGAAACAGTCCGCCTAGAGCGCTGAAAAGTCCGCTTCCCTTTTGGTAACGGTTGCCTCTGTAAAGGACGAAGTCGCGATTGTCTAATCCGCTACCGGCCTGATTTAAGTAGTATTGATAGATGACATTATCGTTGTGGTTCATGTCGGTTGTATTTCGATCTGAAGGAGAGAACTAAAGCCGAAGAAAATCCGTCTGCAAATGGCAGGAGATCGCCAAAACCATCCCTTAAATCTACGGTGATCGTGTTGAAATCCTGTTGGAGCAACGGTACCCAGTTGAGAGGAAAGAAAGATTTTTCGACTGTGAGTCTCTTGGCCGATTCGGATTCGAATTCCAAAACCGTGCTGTCCACCACTTGGGCGAAGGTATCGCCCACCATTTGCGGGGCGATTAGATTGCAGTAGACGAAGACTTCGTAAGGGATTCCCATGAACGGGTCCGCGTCATACGCCGGCGTTGGATGTTGCACGATGTCGACGTTGGGAACAAATCCGAGCATTTTGGACACGTTAGGTGAAGGAATGAGCTGCGTGAGCGCGCGTCTGTGCTTGGGGATGTTTGGGCGAGATACGCTTGGGTTGGTATCGGCGACGGGAGGGGGCGGTGCGGCGCCCGAAGACGCCGGAGCGGGGGGAGGCGTGGGTTTGGGTTTGGGTTTTGTGGGTGGCTTGGCGACAGGTTTAGGGGTGGGGGGCGGTTTTGGTTTGGGTTTCCTGGGTGCATCGGACATGGGCTGATCGGACGCTCCTTCTCTGTTTGCGTTTACGTTTAAGAGTTCAAACGGCGTGACGTGGCCTTCGTTCATATTGAGGTCAAACGGTTGATCTGGTAGTGAGGGTGCATCGGACATGGGCTGGTCGGACGCTTCCTCTTCGTTTACCTTTAAGAGTTGGAACGGTGTGACGTGCTCTTCGTTCATGTTCAAGAGTCCCAACGGTGGATCTGGTAGGGTGTTGACGATAGACCGCTTAGCCTGTTCGATGACCTGGCGGTTGACGACGACGCGACCGTCCCTTAAGCCGAAGACGTTGCTTATGTTTTCGCTGTTTTCAAAAGCACGGTTGAAGGTTTGTACCATTTCAGCCGGGTCCATGCGTATCTCGTTTTTGAGACGAAACCAGAAAGGGACATCTATTATGTGGGGTACGCCATCCACGTAAGTGGAGTGCGTTCCGCGGAAGACGCAGGTGTTGTTGAGGTTGTAGAAACTGATTGGATATCGAAGCTTGGTTAGAGCCACTTCCCACTCCCCACGCAATACCACCCTTTCCGGCAACAGGTTGGAAAAGCGAGACGTGGTGTTGTCGGCAAAGCGCTCCATGGACGCGTTGCTAGCGAGCGTGATCGAAAACGGTTTTTGTCTGATCATATCGATGTAACGTCGGAATGCTTTACCCAGGAATTGAATTTGTCCGGATATCCTTTCCACTTGACGAGTACCTGTTTACTGGTGCCCCTACCCCTAGTGGCTAGTATTTTATCGACTTTGTAGGTTTCGGGTAGGTTGACCTTTTGAAGTTCTTGAGAGTAAAATATTCCCTGCACGCGTTCACCAGCCAAGTCCTTAATCTTATAAACCACGGGGGTGCTTAGCACAACGTCGTAAATTTGGAATATTTCGTCCGTCCAATTCTGTTCATAGCCCTTGTCGAATTTCATCTTTTCCCTAGATATGCGAACGTGATCGCCCACGCGAAATTTTGGTTTAGGGCGAGCCCGCGGTCTGCTGCTGTTGCCGTATAGATTTTCATACACTGTAAAAACGTTGGTTTTGTTGACGTCAGCCGGAGCCATCTTTATGGATCTGTGGTGCGAGGTATTGTACGAATGTAAGAGTGCGGGCAGCACGTTGACGTACGCGAAGGTGTTTTTGTGCGTAAAGTAGCGCCACATTTTGGTTTTTAATGTTCGGTTAAAGCGTTCCACTACACTGGCCTTCACATTGTTGTTCGTTGTGTAGTGTTGGACGCCGTGGTGTGTGAGAAACTCGCGAAACGTTTTGTTGGTGAATTCGGTGCCCTTGTCAGTTTGCAATACTTTGGGGATTCGCTTGTGCTTGGCGAATATGGAACCGAACGCCTTGGCAACGTTTTTCCCAAACATGGCCTCTAGAGGTACAGCCCAAGCATATTTGGAAAATACGTCAATTACGGTGAGTATGTAAGAGTAAGGTTCGTTGTATCGCTTGATACCGGTCATGACGTTTAGGTCCGCCTCCCACAGGTCGTCGATGTTTGTGACGTGATAATTTCTGGTGGGAAATTTCTTTCTGACCTGCCTGTGCAGGGTGTAACTCTCCTTTCCCCTGAGAAAGGCTTCTATTGTACGTTTGGAAATGCCCGTGGCCCTGCGGAGTTTTTCGGCAGTGCCCAGCCCCGCGTAATGGTCGATGTGATCGTAAATGTCCTGCAAATCCATAATTAGTACAGCGTCTCCCAATCTAGATCGTCTTCCTCTTGTGCGTTTGATTTACGGGAACGCGGTCTGAGTCCGTACCTGTTGGTGAAATGAGCAACGTTGCGAGCCCTTTTAAGCTTCTTCTTTTCTGCAGAGTCCTGAGGCAGCGTCACCTTTTTGGAGGAATGTTCCGTCTTTGGCTTCTTTTTTGGATCAAACGTGTCTGTTAGTAGACTGTCGTTGAAATCATAGTTTCCGTTCACCTCTCGTTCCCTATGTGTATTTTCGTGCGGAGCCCTGAGTTTTGAAACCAGGTCGTAATAGTTGGCCAACTTGTACTTCATGAAGCTCCACTTTTGCTGCGGGGTCAGTTTGGAGCGCTGCAATTGAGTGATGTCTTTGGAAATGGACGTTATGGCCTTGTCTATGACGTGCAGTCTCTTTGCACTCTCCGGTTGAGACTGCAGGAGCATTATTTGCTTCGCGTGCCTCATGACGATATTAACGCGCTAGCTATCGAACCTAGCACGGGGAGAAGAAAAGCAGGTAGGAATCCTCCCTTTTGCGTCAGGATGTTCTTCTTCTTCTTCAACGACACCTTCTTCTTGACTAATTTTCTCCACGTTGTTTTATGTCTTTTTAAGCGTTTCTTACACGCTGGAGAAATGCATACCCGCCCTTTGTTAACGTTGTACACGCATTCGGAGATTGCCTTGATTAATTCGGGGCTTGCCTGTTTCAGCATAATTTTGCGCGCGGCCGGTTTGGCCTTGCTCAAGGCGACCAGATTATTGCATTGTTTTGCGATGAGCGGGGAGGTTAGTTTTTGTATTTTTGCCTTCATCGTCGAAACCTTAATAATACTTGAGACGACGACCACCACGATATTTATAGGGAGACAAAACATGATGGGTCCTCTCCCGGCAGCACTCCGGTTCTATACCTGTATCTGTCCGGAGTGTACTGCGTACAGTCCAATACCAAGTAACCGTGAGGATTTTCGGTAGCCTTCTGAAATGCCTCTAGCAAGAATTTGGAGTTTCGCGGTTCCATCTGTTGAAATAGTCTGTCTATCTGCATCTTGTCTCTGTTATTCTTGAACACCACGATGTAATTGGCGTTTAGCGAGATTGTGCGAAATTTCCTGCCCTGAGGGAATATGTTTTGCGGAATGTATATGACCCCAAAGTTTCTGTGGTGCGAATCTTTGGTGAACAAATTGGACACTTCTGTGCTATCGCTCTCGTACATCATGTCGTCGATGACCACGAGATCTCCCTCCCTGATGCTGCACATGTTAGGAACGCCCGCGTGTGTCACTACGTTAAACGTGCAATGGTTGAATTCGGAGCCCAACTTGGGCGGATACTCGCGTGGATGACACCATACGACCCTTTTTGGTACCTTATCGAACACTCGTTCTGCGTTGGCAATGGCGCGCTTAACAAATGTGGACTTCCCGCAGCGCGACGGTCCCGCAACCTGTATGGTGCTTGGAAACGTAAATTTCTCTGGTTCTGTCATTTCCACATCCCTACCCGGATGCGTCTTTTTGAACCTACCCTTGTTGGGAATTACCTCTCCCAAAGACACATCTGTCATTTCCACGTTTCTGCCGGGGTTCGCTCGCTTAAACCTGCCCGTGTTGGTAATCACCTCACCCAAGGATACGTCTTCCATCTCTACGTTACTACCGGAGTTTGTTCGCTTAAACCTACCCCTGTCTGGCACCACTTCTCCCATGGAAACGTCCTTCATGTTTACGTTTCTTCCCGGATAGCACCGCTTAAATCTTTCCTTGTTGGGGACCACGGGTGGAATCGTGTCAAACGAAAAAAACTCTGGCGGTTCCAGATTGAAATTGAAATCCCCTGTAGGTTCCGTAAAACGACGCTTGGAGCTCTCATCGAAACACATATTATTCAACTTGCGTTTGCGCGGTAAAAGCGCGTGCCAATTCACGGGTTTCATCTTTTCGCAGGGTATTACGGCGTGCCAAGGGACGTAGGGGTTTCTGACTTTCTTACGTCTTCTCTTGCGAACCGGAGACAGCAATACCTTAGGCTTCATCATGTACTCGGTTTCTCCCTGGTCATATCGGGCAAATTTAGGCTGAATTTCATCCTCGCTGTCATTTTCCTCCTCTTGTTCTTCTCTCCGTTTCTCTTGGTGCTTTCTTTTGGTTGCCATATTATGTGCGAGCGTCGTTCATCCTCCTTCTTTTATAACCGTAAGGATACGTCTCGCCGGTTAGCGGGTCCTGCACACGCTTGTCAACAACCATGCGAAACGTTTTGATCGAAGGTTCCGTCACAACCGTCCATAGACGCTTTCTGGCGATGTTGCGGCCTGCTATAAGTACAGATGCGTCGTTATGCGAATGGGCCATGCTCCGAATGACACTGCCGTTAACTTTGCTCAAGGTGCCGGAATTTAGGGTGATCCCCTTTACCTTGCACACTGAATGTTCTTTGTCGTTACATTTAACGTCAAACATGTAGCTCTTTGGTCCCGTGGATGCAAATCTCCAAATGTATGCGTCCTGTCCGTATTTTGACAATTCATCCGTCATATTGCCCAAAAAAGGTCCTGTTTTTGGAAGCCATTCGCCGGGTTTATAGGTCGCTATTACGGAGTCTGTGTCAAAGTAGCACACGCGCTGCCCCAACTTACGCAAGTATGAATACAGTTCTAGACGAGCGTGGGCTGTGGTGTAGGCGGCAATGACAACATTTGTAGTGAAATTCTGTTTGGGACTTCGCTCATCGTACCTCCAAACAACGCACATAATGTCGTCTGTGGCAGGCAGGTACGTTTGTACTTCCACGCCTGCATCGTTCAAGAGCTGAATAAGGCGAGCGTGGGAGTTTACAAGTTCGTTGGTGGGAAGGTTGTCGTGCTGACCGTATTTTCCCCAGAAAGAGTTTAACATCAGCTTTGCCAGCTCTCTCCTACCCGGATTGTGACACATGGCATTTGGATCCAAAGACACCCCCTCTTGCTCCAAAAACATTTTCACAAACGCGTCCTTCTTTTCTAACGTGTTGCACTCCAAAGGCCAGCCGGAAGCTTCCGTCTTCATTTTCAAAAATTGATTCACGTAATCCTCAAAGAGTCCCTTTTGGTGCGGTCCATATTTAACCATTTCGTATTCCCATATTTCGTACGTTTGCAAGAGCACGTAGCCTTCCTTCAGTGCAACTTTAACCTCGTCAATCACCCACGTGCCCTGCAAAGACCTCTCCTCGTCGCTGTGGTTGCACTCCTCTTGACATTTTGCTTCTGCGCAGGTCATGCACAGAGGAAAAAGCAATTTTCCATCAACCCGCACGGGTAATACAGGATGATAAATTCCAGAGGGCGGTAGTATTTTACATTTTATTATACCACCCTGTACATTCTCCAAATTAGGAAATGTATCTACGTGTAGCTTTGGATGTCCAACCGGGTAGGCTTTGGTCTTATTAACAAAAGGATACAGACTGCAAACGTCAAAATAAAACATCTTTTCTTCCCCAAGCGTCTCCTTATACACCTTCGTACAATTTGTCCTTCCCCCAAAGAATGCATCCCTAGGATTCAGAGGTTGCGGATGCGATTTAGAGTACGACTTCACAAAATCGGCTAGTTCACAGTTGGACTTTGTCATGTCGTTAAATTCACATTCCCACATTTCAATCAAATTGTAACCGGCATTCTTTATTTTTCGCGACACTCGCTTCGTGTCCTCATACCTAGAGCCCATGGTTTCGTTGCCAGTGCCGTACACGACAGAATGTCGATTGGGAAAACAGCGCGTGCAACCGTGGTAGAAGCAACCGTGAAAAAAGTACACACACTTACTCTCCTCTCTGTATCCGTCTACTTTGTGGCCCATCACTTTCACTTCCCTGCAGCGAAACGCGTGCTGAATGACCACGTTTTGCTGATGCTCCAACCACGACAGCCAAATGCATGCTATTCGCGATTGTTTATCTGCCAGACGGTATCCACCTACGGGAATTATGGGAATGGTATTTGGCGTCATAAAGCGCTTTCTGTACACGTTCATGCACGCATGTGCAATTGTAACACATTCTCTGAAGGGATCTATATCATTTTCGTCCATGAATTCCCTTCTAAATTTGGACACTCCCCCGTATAGCAGAAACACGTCTGTTTTGCAGTATGATACCATTTCCTTTTCCATGTTAAACACGTAACCGGAGGCCAGCTTGTCTGCGTACCACTCCTCAAACGCCTTACGCCCGTGAACGGACATGCCCTCGGGACAGTAATACTTTTGATCGGGAATGGGGCCCTGGTAGTTTTCATTTTCCTTGGTGTTAAATAAATAGGGAAAATAACCCTTGCTATCGGCTAGATTAAACGTTTTTGGAAATCTGGCCAAAGGCATGGGAATAAAGTTCAGCGAGTCTAAAAACGTTATCTTGTCATGCTTCATCCTGTATATACGCGTACCGGTAATAATTAGTTCTGGTGTCCACCCGAGGTTCCCAATCATGTACTTGAGTATAAATTGACCATCGTAAGACCTGAGGTTGTGGGCAATGACGGTGACGTCCCAGAAATCGAACCTACTCTGGGTAATGTGATCAAATAGTTGCTTAACCGGATCTGTTCTAAATACCCACTCCTTTATACCGCATTGCGAACAATAGTTCATTTTATGTGTCACGTCCATGCATACAGAACACCCCTGGTACAAAACGCATAGATTTGGTACGTGCTCAAATGTGTCAACATTACTCATATACGGGGTGTTTTGCGTACATTCAAAATCTATAAACATGAAGATAAATCTATTCTTCTTCTTACTAGCAATATCAGATTTATAAGGTTGAATGTAGCATAAGTGATTTGCATCCACATGGCACTTGCACGCGTTACAAAATTTTTCATTGCACTTATGCGACGTCTTCCTACGTCGGCTATTAACCAGTTTGTTGCAGGATAGACACACCTTTTCAATGTCGCAAACAGACACATTCTTAGGATAATATGTCCCCTTCAATAAATGGTTATTATAACATTCCTCGCCCCTAAAACTCCTGTGACACGAGTTACAATCCCTAATGACAGTATCTGTCGATTTGCACTCCAGGTGACATTTGGTGCATTTCAAATCGCAGCGGTGCCTCTCCTTTTTATTCACAGATACGTAATTACACTGACGGCAGTAAAACTTGCACGAAAATGCTCTGTGCAGGTCCACTATGGCGTTAAAGTGTTCGTCATGTAACATTAAGTCGAGGTGTTTTTCAGAGTTCGCATTCCACTTGTACAACACGTTCTTTCCCGAATGACCCCCAAACACGGTAATGTTATATTCCCGCAGTTTACGTGCAAAGCTTTCAACGTCTTGCAGAGTGTAAGCACCATCGCGGGATCCTACATGTTGGCACAATTCTATCGCCTTCTCCTTCTGAATGCGTTGAAAACATCTAACCGCACGATAATTATCATCTCCGTCAACTTTAGCCTTACACACGACAATGGCTCTAGGTAAACACAATGTGTCATTATTTTTAATCTCAATAATTCCTTTATTCCTGCTACATATTTCGCAGGGTTTGAAGCACGAACCCTGCACCTCTTTGGTCCACACGCAGTTAATGTTCAATGGTCCTTTTATCAAAAATTCCCGATTACTCTGCATAACCCTCTCTATTGATTTTATTATAGCCTCCGGATTTATTTGATCAAACCTGCGAACGCTCATATTAAATGGAGCAGAGGGATGTCTAGAATCACTAATAGATAACCCCATGTACCCGGGTTCATTGTTCAACAGGTTTTCATTTAAAAAGTTCAACAACCCCTGGAACGTTTCAGAAATCCACAGTTCAGGATTTGCATTTTCAGGCATGGGTCGCACAGTTACAACGGTTTCCGAAAATCCTGAATAAAACTTATTCACCGAACGCTTGCGATGCTGAGCAATGTCAAATAACGGTAGTGCACTTACCAACATCTCCTCCTCCTCCATACCACTATCGTTAGGCAGGTCATCGTTGCCGTCGTTAGAAGGTAGGGAAATATCACCTTCGAAATAAGACAGAAAGTCCTCGTCGTTGTCCGAAGGAATAGGAAAGTCCTCTTGAAAATAAGGCGACAGGTCCTCGTTTTCCATCATACCACGTTAGCAAGTAAACCTTTAAAGTAAACGTGAAATATATCGTTTTAACGTTATATACAATTTGCGCAACGCACCACATCTATCTATCTAATCTATCTTTTCAGTTGTGTAATGCCTTTATAATGGTGTATTAATAATTTGAATACATGCATTAAATATGAATTTAATTATGCAATAATAAATAACACTTACGGTGACATCACACACGGCGTACATGAAGTGTCGTTTTCACCGTTACGTTTACACTTGCAGTCACTATCATCACAGCAAGCAATATACAGCGTTAGCAATATGGACAATATGGTTGCTATTAAAATTCCAATCAACATCACCTCATAGTCCTGCATGGCTTTGTAAAGCGTACACAAGAATCAAGCTAATGCACACAGTAAACAATTCTTTTTTACCACTTTACAAACAATATATATATATATATGTACCCGCTAGAACTCTCGAACCCATGCCTTGCTCAGTCATATACCGTGAGTGCTGCACTCTGCGAGAAAAAAAATGTGGTACGTCATTTGTAATTGCTATTCCCCTACTGCAAGTTACAGTGACGGTAGGCGGTGTCGATCCCCTGCCCTGCGCAATGATATACCGCAAGTGCTCCACTCTGCGCTGGGAAAGGGGAAATGTACATCATTTGTATTTGCTATTCCCCTACTGCAAGTTACAGTGACGGTAAGCGATGTCGATCCCCTGTCCTGCGCAATGATATACCGCAAGTGCTTCACTCTACACCGGGTGAAGGGAAATGTGCTACGTCATTTCATTGCTATTCCCCTACTGCAAGTTACAGCGGCGGTAAACGGTGTCGATCCCCTGCCCTGCGCAATGATATACCGCAAGTGCTTCACTCTACGCCGGGTAAGGGGAAATGTGCTACGTCATTTCATTGCTATTCCCCTACTGCAAGTTACAGCGGCGGTAAACGGTGTCGATCCCCTGCCCTGCGCAATGATATACCGCAAGTGCTTCACTCTACGCCGGGTAAGGGGAAATGTGCTACGTCATTTCATTGCTATTCCCCTACTGCAAGTTACAGCGGCAGTGAGCGGTGTCGATCCCCTGCCCTGCAAAATGATATACCGCAAGTGCTCCACTCTGCGCTGGGAAAGGGGAAATGTGCTACGTCATTTTGTAATTGCTATTCCCCTACTGCAAGTTACAGTGACGGTAGGCAGTGTCGATCCCCTGCCCTGCGCAATGATATACCGCAAGTGCTCCACTCTGCGCTGGGAAAGGAAAATGTGCTACGTCATTCCCAAGACGATAGTACATGTGCACTTGCAGCGTGTGGACTTTCCAATCTAGTAAGAGCATCCGGTGGTTAACTAGCTGGTGCAAGTCTGACACTAACAACGTCCGGTTTCGATCGCTGCGGTCTGTTGATAACTTCCATTGTTTTTCCTATGATACCACTGCATCCGGTCTACATCCGGTTTCGATTGCTGCACACTGCTGATAACCTCCATTGTTTTTTCCAACGATAACACTGCATCCGGTTGCAACAATCCATTATCTCTTCCCCCAGACTTTCGCTACGTCCGCTTTATGGAGCACGGGACTTCACCACATACGTCATACGTCTTCAATAAAACATTGCCGCTTTTTCATCTACCACATTCAGTGCTTGACTGCTGCTCCTGCCAGACGTGCCACTTGCTGCTGCTCCACTGCATATCTCCGTGACGTGTCACTTGCTGCTCCACTCCATACCTTGGCGCTGTCGTCACCATCTTTCGTGCCACTTTGTTTTTTCACCGTGCTGCTCCACCATTCAACAAGTTGCGGTTTCGCACATTTGTGTAAGTATTGTTGACGTTATTCATTATGGTACTTTTGCGTTACACTTAAAGTGGCGAATTCATTCATTCATTCATTCATTCCTGCTGCACACCATATTTCATTGTTGTTTCTTTTTTCTTCTTTCCATACGTCGTGCGCTGATACGTGGTGCTGTTTTCAACATTCATTCTTCTTGCAGTTCTGTGTCATAGTGGGAAAGAAAGGACTAGCTGCGCTTCAACATTCAACCTTCTGCATCGATCGTAAGTGTTCATTTATATTCATTGTGAATACTTTCACGTACACATGTATATTACTCTATTTCCTTTATTTTCGTTTCTTATGCACAGATGTCATTGTCCAGCTGCTTTGCAGAGGAGTGCCAACCCTGCTTTACTGTTACCTGTCCCTTGTGTTGTAGTAAAACATGTGCTGGCAGTGCATTCGGCTTACCCGTCACCTTCATAGCTTCACAAGTAACACCCCTTCCTACACCTCCATTTACCATTAAATGCGCGTACTGCAACTACCCCTTTACATTCACACATAGCGATGTGCGTCCCACGCGCGTAGATCTGCATTTACCATTTTGGAAACGCACCATAAAGTGCTGTAGAATATTTTGCATTTCCCCAGGTTTCACAAACTTTAACTGTAGTCACGATTGTTCATTTGCTGCTATTCGAAATCCATATTTTGTACTCGATTGCTGCTTTAACTTCTCACAATTCACACTCCAACCACCATTATGGTGGTATCATGGTCACACACAAATACATAACCATCCGCATTTACGATTTGTAAACACAGACACTATAACTTATTGGGATATTCGCGCTTGGCACTCACACTTTAACAATCCTCATTCCCCTTAATTGTAACACGCTCTTTACGCGCTCTTTTATTCATTTTATTCATTTTTTTTCCTTCCAGATTATGGCCTCTACATCTTCCCTGTCATTCTCCCTCAATCCTTACTTAGTTCCTCACACATCCAAGTACCGCATTATCAAACACATGTTCCCATCTTACACGTATCATCGGCATACATGACCACCTTGGATTGCTGGTTTTCTGAGAAGTCACTGGTGTAGACAGCGTAGATGTATGGGGCCATTATGGCTCCTTGTGGGACACCTGCTTGTGTTTGCCTTTCTGTTGATTTGTTTTGGGAGACCTATACATGGAAGATGCGATTTTGTAGGTAACTGTGGATAAGGGGAGCGTAACGCCTCAGTGATGGGTTTTTATACAATTTAAAGATGATGCGCTTTTACCAGCATCGATAGAAAGCACCTTCCACGTCAAGAAATAGAACCAGTGTGGAGGCCCCTTTGTTAAACTGTTCTGTAACATCATCTGTAAATTTCAACAGCTGCAGCTCTATTGAGTGATACTTTCTACACCCAAATTGAAATGTTGATATTACATTCAATTCCGAAACAGATTTTTGTATTTTTGCTAGTTAGTTAGTTCCTGAGCATTCAGTGAGTCGCGGAGCAGCCACAGAGACCTACGAATATAGAACTTGCCAGTAAGAGCTTCTCAAACAGCTTACCAACGGCGGAGAGGAGACTTATTGGTCGGTAATTTTTTGTTTGCCTGGTGTGTGTATCATGACATCTTTTGCCTGCTTCCAGGCAGCAGGGAAGTAATGGTCCTTTCGCAACCATTAAATATTTTTGTTACCTGAACTAGTGCCTTCCGGGGCATAGTGCGTAAGTTTTCATTACTCACTCCGTCTGGGCCAGCGGTTTTGCCTAGTTTTAGCGATCTTAGTTGCTGAAAGACTTCCTGGGTAGTAAACAGGGGTAATTTTTGTGTTGGCTCATTGGCTTCCAACGCTAGAAACTATGTCTCAATCTCGTGTTCATGTACTTGATTGATGCTTGGATTTTCTTTAAAGCGATGCTCGAACATGTCTGCAAATACTTCTGCTTTATCTGTCGCTCAGAATACAAGTCTCCCGAGTCCTTGGAGGGCCTGAGTGTTTGTGTGCACTAAGCCGGTGCTTTTGAAGCTCCGTAGCACTTGCCACAGCGAACCATCATTGTGAATGCAAGTTTGCATCTTTTTCTCCCACCTGTTGTGTTTGTTGGTGGTTATTTGCACTTTTATGAGTTTATGTAACTAGTTTGCTGTGACTTTAACTATGGGTGCTCCGGTTTCTCGCCACCGGCGCATGCATCTTCCTCGCCTAGCAATCAGGTGCTCCACATCTGGGTAAGTGACCCAGGGGGGTGTGCGCTTGAGAAATTCGGGACTGTTTATCTTGGCTGTCCGCAGAGAAGCAGTAACGCTTGCAACTCCCTGGTCGATTTTCTCTGTGCTGGTGTGGTGATCCAGCTTGGGTGTAGCCAGTTTGTGCAAGAGAACTTTGAATTTGTTCCAGTCTGTTACTGGAGCTACTGGAGTTTTTGGCCGTGGTTCCATCCAGGCTGCCATGCACTGAAAATATTATGGGCAAATGATCCGAGTCTAGGCTATGATAAACATATAACTGTTGCCCCACTCGCACCTAATTTGTAATTACCAAATCTAGAGTGTCTGGCTCATAGAGTCCAGACGCGTGATAGAACGTGGGATCAGAAGGGGCGTGTATCTCAACGTCATCTGTGTTCAATATGTAGTCCGCAAGAGCGGTACCTAATTGGTCAGTCCAGCGCGAATTCCAAATTGGGTGTTGGGCGTTGAAATCCCCTGCTATGAGTGAGTTTTCTTGCTGGTCGAGAATGTTGTTCAGACCCTCTATGAGACCCCGGCTACCTGGAGGCCGTATGCAGCAACCAGTAATGTAGGTTGATTTTTGGGTTCCTATTCTTATTGCAGTACACTCGATGCATTGCATGCGTGGAAGCTGTGTCCGGGCGAAAAAAATGTTTGCTTTAATGGCAATGGCCGTTCCCTTCCCCCTGGTTTCGTGTCTCTTTCTGTACGTACAACGCAGTAGTCGGGGATGTTGAAGACATGCCCTGGTTTTAATTTTTTTTTCCTGTGAAAATTAATCCAGCCTGTTTTTACGCAAGAAGCTTTGAAATTCGTATCTCTGCCTTAGTGCGCCATTTGCGTTCTAGAGCAGAGCTCGAAATTGTGCGCTCTCCTGTAGGTGCTATTTAATTGAATGCATTGTCAATGGAAGTCACAAGAGGAGAGTATTTTATTTTGAGGTATTAGAGTACATTTCGTACTTTCATTTAATTTGCCTCACTCTGGCATGCAACTGTAGAGCCGAAGCCGGAGCCGAAACTAGCTGGCAGACTGAGGTTGGTGATAAGCTTGTGTGAGGATGCTGCGTACCTACTCTGTGTTTGTGTTTAACCGCAGAGAATGGATGGGGATGTAGGTTGGTTTTGTTGTTTTGGGAGTGGGGTGAAGGGATTGTGCTTAAAAACTTATCCTTGTTGATGTGGGCGGATTTGACATCCTAGAATGTTGCTTGTTATGCACATGCTGCTGATTTGCTAGCAGCATGGCCATACCGTCATTTGGTTTTGTGTTTTAAGTATTGTTTTGTTGGAAAGTTTCCCTGTTGCTCAATTACCGACACGCTCAGTTGATGAACAACTTATATGACATTTCATGATAGAATTCGAATGTAACGAAAAATTGACTGCAGTCATATGGTGGTCAGGCTGCTATGGAGGGAAATTGAATGTTTTCAACCATAAATCAACTCACCACTTTCAAATGCGCTGTTTATTTAACGTTACGCCCATGTTATAAATCTTGTTTTGTCTTAAAGTACCAGTCTTAAAGTGTTTTTACTTGTAGTATGTTTGACGAACTTGCAACATTTTTCTGCTAATTTTTGGATGGATTTTAACGTTGTCCTCTAAAGTTTATCCAGTACGATGGAACTACCTCTCAAAGGTAATAAACACGGTACACAGGAACAGAAATCAACTTTTTGATGTTTTTGGTGCAATGATAGAACAGCCTGATGAGTTGAGTCGAGTATTTTATTACTTGTTAATAGTTTTGGAAAATTTCAGGTTTAATAGATTCAGCAAACAATTTCCTCTAACTTGTGTGCTACATAACATTCTTCAGAACGAAGCAAGTTATATTCTGTATTGCTCAAAGGAAATTCAAGAAATTACGCGAGATAGTGGGAATATTTACTATAATATATATATATAATTGAAAAACAATGTAACACTATTAGCAATGCAACTAAATTAACAACAATCATAAAAGCATAAAAGGATAAAACACTAAAAAAAAGTCACAGAGCTGTAATCGCTATATTTCCAACTACTTGAGTTCATCTGTGGCAAGAAGACAAATGCATGCTCATTACTTCCCCCACTAATGTATCTATATTAAATACAACATTTTTAGACTTTAGTGATTTTGATCTGGTACGGACTCACATAGGTAAAGTGTTTATGCAAGAATAGTCATTGAAAAAAGGAAATAATCATTAAGAAAGAACATATATATGCGAAATAGCTGTGGCACGATGTCAATAGTCGCACATTGACGTATGTTTAGTCAACTTGTCTTCTCGCAATAGAAGAACTCTAGTAGTTCGACATACAGCGATTTCAACTATATGACTTTTTCTTAGTGTTTGATCCTTATATATATATATATATATATATATATATATATATATATATATAAATTAACACTAATAATAACAGTAGATAAAGATAAAACACTGAGAAAGAGTCACACTTAAAATTGCTATATTTCGAACTACTGCGAGTTCTTCAATGGCAAGAAGCTAGACAAGTGAAAGTGATAAAAGTAAATATTGAGTATCGAAGGTAACGTTATGCATGGAAACAGATGAAACTAGAAATGAGAGTGTGGGAAGAAAAAAACTAATATGTAAGATTTAAACCAGGTGGTATACGCGCTTTATGTAAAAATATAGCTGCCATTTCTCTATCTCTGAGTAAACTTTCACAGCATTGTGTAGGTAAAGCATCAATAAGAGTTAAACTAAAAGCATCATCAAAATCCTTACAGTGAGATAAGGCATGTTGGGCAACAGGCAAGGGAGACTTGGTTTTAACAGAACGTCTATGATTGTTCATGCATAGTGAAACAACAGTAGAAGTAAACCAATATAAAATGCTTTACAAAGCTTACAAGATAACATATATACGACGTTCTTGGAAGAACAGGTAGCAAGTGAAGAAATGTTAAATTCCTTGCATAAATTAGGGCTATGGAATGATTTGCACGGCATAATTAGTGCACAGGTTTTACATTTAGGACGTTGGCAAGGATACGAGCCAGCAAAGGGACGTGGTAAATTCGGAGAGGATAGGTTACGGCGAAATATACTTTTAAGGTTAGGGGTGTTCTGAAAGTAAGGCGGGGTACAATTTTAGAAAAATCATTTAAAGATGGATACATTAACAAAGTATCGTGACATTCTTTCAAAATAGGTCTGATGCTTTCAATTCCAGGCACGTAAGTAGTAACAAGGTTGATGAAGTTCTTGTTAGAGGTTTTAGGTTTGCATTGGAAAGTTTTGTGTGATGGGATTATACGGGATTTTAAAAGAGCGGAAGGATAATTTTGGTTTTAGAACTTTTGAGTTAGGTTTTTAATATACTTGTCAAGAGATGAAAAGTTGTTACAAAGACGATGACCACGGATTGAAAGAGAAAAAGGAATAGATCTTTTGATATGCAATGGATGACAACTATCAAAATGAAGATACTGTTGTAAATTGGTAGGCTTAATGTGCACAGACGTAAGGAAAGAACCATTGCATAAAGAAATATCAATATCTAGGAAAGTAGCAGCATTGGGAGAGACAGAAGAAGTGAACTTAACTGCAAACTTGGAGTTAAGATTAGTAAGGAACTGCTCGAGAGATTCTGAGCCATGAGTCCAAAGCACAAATATATCATCAATATATCTCAGCCATAATAATGGTGCCAAAGGTTCTGACTTAAGAAATTCCTCTTCTAAGCGAGTCATAAAAAGATTGGCATAAGAAGGTGCCATTCTGGTGCCCATCGCAGTACCTCTAATTTGTAGATAATGTTTATTATCAAAACTAAACGCATTGCGAGTGAGGACCAGATAAGCAAGATGACAAATGAAATCTGTGAATGGGATATGAGGAGGTGCTCGAGAGTTCAAGAAATGTTTCACGGCAGCTAATCCTTCATGATGGGGGATGTTAGTATAGAGTGACGTCACATCGATAGTGGCAAGAAGTATATCAGAGCGTGCCGTAAGGTCAACTTTCTTAAGTAAACTCAAAAAATGGAAGGAATCTTTAATATGGGATGGCCTAGAAGTAACAAATGGCTGT
Organism: Metallyticus violacea; assembly: GCA_030762175.1. NCBI lineage: Eukaryota > Metazoa > Arthropoda > Insecta > Mantodea > Metallyticidae > Metallyticus > Metallyticus violacea. Next base: position 9,058,180 of record CM060846.1, read on the forward strand.
AACAAACAATCTACTAGAGCGGAAATACGTTCAGTAGGGGAATCGAAGCTAGCTACTATTGGGCGGCCTGGACAGTTCTCTTTGTGAATTTTAGGGAGAAAATATATGGTGGGAGTACGAGGGACATGAGGAGTAAGAAGAGTGATATCTTGGGAACTAAGTCCTTCAGCTGTACCAGAAGAAGTAATAAAAGAAGCTATTTCTTCATTAAACTTGACAGTTGGGTCGGAAGACAATAGTTCATAATAAGTGACATTCTCAAGCTGTCGGTAAGCTTCAGAATTGTAAGACGAAATGTCCAGTAGTACTACTGAGAACCCTTTATCAGCTGGAAGGATAATAACATCAGGATTATTAGATAATCTTTTAAGTGCTGATTTCTCACGTAAAGTTAAGTTGTCTTTCGCAGTGATCTTATCTAGAAATTTAGAATCACTGATCGAAGTTAAAAATCTGTTAATAAACATTTCTAAAGGATGGCTAGAAGGTAAAGAAGGAGGTTCAAGTTTGGAGGGAGAACGAAACTTGAGAAGGCAAGGAGTAACATTTGAAGTAGGCTGAGAAGATTTAGTATGCCAATAGTAACGCCATCCTAATTACGGCAAAATTTAACGCCATCAGAAACAAATTTAAGGCGATTAAATTTGGGAGTTGGGGCAAAAGATAATCCTTTTTGTAAAAGCAATGTATCAGCATTAGAAAGTGAAATAGAAGATAAATTAACAACTGCAATATTACTAGTAGGAGAAGTATAAGGGGTACATTTGATATTGGGCTGCTGGTATGCAGTACCGGAGTAAAATTTAGATGGACGAGGTAAATTGAAAATAGAAGCCAAGTCAGGAGCTGACGCTACGAGCGGCGGGGAAAAGTTTTGGAAAAAAGTTGCTGTAAACTGAATAGGAATACCTGCTCCTAAATATTGTAAATATAACCGCGATAGTTTAAGAAGATGTTTCTGATTGAGGGAACTTAATAACTTATTAGCACTCATCAAGATATTATTAACTGTGGTAATATATTTTGGAGAACATGCCAGAATAATTTTAATAAAACTAATTAATTTACACAAATGAAATTGCTGCAAATATTGACAATTATTAAGGATCATCCGTAGAAAATGTTGGGAGATATGGTGCCTAAATAAATGAAATTGACTATGAGTGCTAGGAGCTATAGCGGACAATGGCAATTGAATTAATATTCCGTTAGGACACACACCAGTAATAGCGCAATAAGAAAGAAAGCCAACGTGCCCCTGTATATTTAGCTAATTGTTTAGAATGGTACTTACATTTGTTGAACCAAAATGTCATAACATTACCTTGGATAGGTGTCATGATATAAGATGTAATAAATAATAAAGTCTTTTAGAAAACACAGAAATAAAATTAAAAAATAATAGATAAATAGTAAAGAAGTCAAAAGCAAAACACGCAAAAGCAAAACACACATAAGCAAAGTTAAAAGCAGCACCAGAGGTGCAAACAATATTAATGAAAAATAAAAATAAGGAAACACTATTAACAATGTAACAAATTAACACTAATAATAAAAGTAGATAAAGATAAAACACTGAGAAAGAGTCACACTTGAAATTGCTATATTTCGAACTACTGCGAGTTCTTCAATGGCAAGAAGCTAGACAAGTGAAAGTGATAAAAGTAAATATTGAGTATCGAAGGTAACGTTATGCATGGAAACAGAAGAAACTAGAAATGAGATTGTGGGAAGAAAAAAACTAAAATGTAAGATTTAAACCAGGTGGTATACGCGCTTTATGTAAAAATATAGCTGCTATTTCTCTATGTTAGAGGTTTTAGGTTTGCATTGATGATGCAAACTAACAAGAACCTCTAACAAGAACTTCATCAACCTTGTTACTACTTACGTGCCTGGAATTGAAAGCATCAGACCTATTTTGAAAGAATGTCACGATACTTTGTTAATGTATCCATCTTTAAATGATTTTTCTAAAATTGTACCCCGCTTTACTTTCAGAACACCCCCTAACCTTAAAAGTATATTTCGCCGTAACCTATCCTCTCCGAATTTACCACGTCCCTTTGCTGGCTCGTATCCTTGCCAACGTCCTAAATGTAAAACCTGTGCACTAATTATGCCGTGCAAATCATTCCATAGCCCTAATTTATGCAAGGAATTTAACATTTCTTCACTTGCTACCTGTTCTTCCAAGAACGTCGTATATATGTTATCTTGTAAGCTTTGTAAAGCATTTTATATTGGTTTACTTCTACTGTTGTTTCGCTACGCATGAACAATCATAGACGTTCTGTTAAAACCAAGTCTCCCTTGCCTGTTGCCCAACATGCCTTATCTCACTGTAAGGATTTTGATGATGCTTTTAGTCTAACTCTTATTGATGCTTTACCTACACAATGCTGTGAAAGTTTACTCAGAGATAGAGAAATGGCAGCTATATTTTTACATAAAGCGCGTATACCACCTGGTTTAAATCTTACATATTAGTTTTTTTCTTCCCACACTCTCATTTCTAGTTTCATCTGTTTCCATGCATAACGTTACCTTCGATACTCAATATTTACTTTTATCACTTTCACTTGTCTAGCTTCTTGCCATTGAAGAACTCACAGTAGTTCGAAATATAGCAATTTCAAGTGTGACTCTTTCTCAGTGTTTTATCTTTATCTACTTTTATTATTAGTGTTAATTTGTTACATTGTTAATAGTGTTTCTTTATTTTTTTCATTTATATATATATATATATATATATATATATAAATATAAACTAGGAGAACCTTTTAAAATCAGAACTTTCAATCTAAACTAATGCACGTTGTCGCTGAATCGCCGAATATACCTTCAAGTTAAACCCTCATATACGCGTGCCATATTGTTTGTATATTTCACCGCTTTTAGGAATTGACAAAATTAGACGTAGTGGCGTTTCTTTCCTTTAATTTTCTGTCACATTTTTTCTGTAGAGTAAGCTTCAAATCTATTCTTCAATGGACGCACAGTTATTAATGCATGTTCATTACTTCTTCTACTAATGTACTTATATTAAATACAATTTCTTTTAGGCGTTAGTGGTTTTGATCTGGTTCGGGCTCACATGGTAAAGTATTTATGCAAAGATAGTCATTGAAAAAGGAAATAATCATTAAGAAAGAAAATATATGTGCAAAATATCTGTGGCACGAGGTCAGTAGTCACATATTGACGTATGTTTAGTTAGCTACTGTTTTACCTATCCCTTAAGCTGCCTATTCCGGAAAACTTAATTGCGATTCTGGGATACCGTGTTTAATCATATGAACATATGTTTTGATTCTGGCATTCAAGATACCGCCACTGGTTGACGAGGCTATTTAGGCGCGAACTCGTGAGTGGGAGGTCTTGAGTTCAATTGCCACCAGGACCATTCTCCCTGACTGAGAGTTTCTCGGTTTTCCTCGGTCCTCATTATTGGCAAATGCCAGAGAGATACCCTAAACTTAGGCCTAGAACGCTTTCTTCCTTAAAATAATTTCTTTCCCAATTTATCATTTCACCTAATGCATCATCAGTGTCCACCGCCTATGATGCCTGAGTAGTAAAAAAGGACGTAAACAGAATTTAAAAAAAAAATGTTCAAGACTATTCTAGGGTACAATTTTTGTACTTGTTGTCAAATGAAAGTATGAACAGTACTCTAAAGATTTTCCTGAAACTCAAAATTCTGTTAAGTACTTCTGGAAAATTCTTAGCCAGTAATCGAGTGAAAAATAGACTTCTTTGTTTTACACAATGTTGAAATAAAAACAATTATGAGCTAGAAAAAAATTACTGTTAGAGCGTATTCAGTAGAAAGACCATTTTCGTCACTAAGGAGGGTAAAAGGTTACTATCGGAGAGGAGAGGCTATCTAACATAAGAATTATTTCCACTGTAGCGTGCCTACTAGAAGCACTCACGAAGTTTTAAGGAAGTAGTGCTCAAAGTTCCTTTTTGAAGAGAGGAGAATGAATTTTAGCTTCCATTGATGTTGGTTATAGGTTAGTTTGAAGGTTATTTATTTTTATAGATTAACATTTGTTCGATTGTAGCTTAAAAATTAACATTATTTCTTAACACACTCCCAATTGTATCTTATCATTGCATGTTGATGTGCAATTGTTCGCTCTACGTATCTGAAGGGTCGCCACACGCCAGCAACTTGTCGAGTTCGCTCCGTAACCTAATTCGGTCCAAGGCGTTAAAATGCGTTCATCATTATTCAACACTTCCTTTGTAATTTTAAGTTCTCTATAAATATGTACCATTGCGGAACATTCAGAAGTAACTACTTTATGTATTTGCGATATTTTCTTGTCCCCTCTTTGCTCTGTTTGTATATCCAAAATGATAACTTTAATGTTTGTTAAATTTTCTACACCACTACTTGCTGAATTCTCAGTTTGTTCCGTCGTAGGTCTTGACTCTGCATATCCCGTAATACTGTATTTTGTAGTTTTTTGCATTGTCTGATGTAAATTAATTACACATTCTTTGTCTTGGCTCTCTCTAGCAATTATATACTCCTATTCCTCCTCCTCCGCTTCTTCTTCTTGACGAATAGTGCTCATGTTTTCTTTTCGGCAACTGGAGGGTCTTTGTTACTCAGGGTTTGTGCCCCCTTACAGTGCTACATTGAGGTGATTGAAATGTTCTGTATTTCATGCCAATTATTATTATTATTATTATTATTATTATTATTATTATTATTATTATTATTATTATTATTATTTATATATATTAATTTCTTACCCTGCTACTATTTTGGTGCATGACTTTTGTTTTCTCGCTGCTATACGTTGCAAATTTCTTTCTTCTTTGTTTAAAATATTCAATTTTATCTAGAGATGTTTACTTTCTGCAGAGCGCTTCAGTTTTTATTTTTATTTAATGGACACAATAAACACACTTTTCACACTAAATTGGTGCCATTTTTTGCTTATGACAAAACCAGGAATTTCATAATGAAATGAATAAAAATGATGTGATGCAGAAATATGCAAGATTAGGAAAAATAGCATTGCTAATCACTAAAATGAACGTTATAAATATAATAATGTATGAAATGCATAAATCGCAACAAAATGTTCAACTGCCAGAGGTTTTGTGGTAGCTTTCAAATGTCATGATGAACAACTTATTGTAAGAATCCTAGGACTTTTCTACATTTGCTAGAATTTGAGCGAACTTTTAATAAATCGTTGGAAATAGTGAGCATCATACCACCGTTTTTAAAGGAAGTCACAAATAATTGTGAAAAAACGCGAAGAACTCTCATTAAACAATACAAATAGTTAACAAGAATGAAACATTGCGAGTTTGCAATGTATCGCAAAACTAGGCCGATTCTGTTTCTAAGTCCAAACCACTGACGCGCTGTAGAATAAAGTGTTGATTGCAAAAGCCTCAAAGTAGAACACTTGATATATATATACGTATAATGTGCAAACCTAATTACAATAATTAGTATACTGATTTTAATACAACTTTTTAATCACCAGTACAGAATAGATATTGGTATAAAATGATAAAACGAGCTAAAATACTTTATATTTTCTGTCGCTATTGCAAATAACGTGTTAATTTATTCCTCTTTTTATAAATTCTTCATGAAAATGACAAAAACACAGCGTTAGAATTAAGAGCATTGCTACATATGATAAATGTGAGAGCTTTCATTGAGCAGCTAATTAACATATTCGAATTTTAAACTTATGAAAAAGCACATGACATTGAAAGATATATAATAGAAGTTGATTATAAATATATTCCTAGTGTCACTGAAATTTCCCAAATGAATTTTTTATTATTCAAAATTCAATATTGCGTAACTTGAAGACCCTATGAACAACTACAAGACAAATTCTTCTTCTATTGAAAGGAAAATCTGAGCAAACAGCTTTCATTGCTAGGGAAGCTTAGAAACCATATAAATATTTCATACCTCTTGGATCAGAGAAGCATAATTAAATAGCAAAAATGTCACCTAGGCAACATTTTCCATTCTGTAATGAATACCAGTAAGCAAAAGGCGTGTGCTTAGTGTATAAGATGCGATTCTTGAGAAAAAACTTCCTCTAGCTACGTTCTTTATGTTTTTTCTCTTGCTTACATACCAACTTCTAATGTGATCATGTGCTACTTGGTTCCAATACCAGGATGTGAGAAGACAGGATTTCTTTCGCTTGCGGTTAAATCTTGTTCCCCATTTTCTAGGAAGCGTTTACTTTATGAAATATTTTCATTAATAACTCAGATATTGAAAGCGACTATAACTAAAATAATTATTTTGCTCCTGGGAAGGTAAACGACCATCGCGCGAAGGTATTTCCTACTTTCGAGGTTAGGCAACGTTGCAAAGGAGAGACGGTGCTCGCCGACCTTGTGAAAGCATTCATTTCCTGTTCCGCAAATGTATGAAAGGTAGACGTTGCACTTAATTTAATGCCATGAAAATGACATTGAATATATTCATGAGCATGCATTCAAAACTTGAATTATGGCATTTAACATATCATGATAGTTTAAAAATTCCATACCATTAATTCTGAGAAAATACACCATGGTTGCCAGTGGCGTGAAATGAACTTTCGGGAGGAAGGGTTTAAATGAGATATACGAAGGTTTCTAATCTGAACACCCCGTAGACTGAGGACCCCCCCACCCCAACCTTAAGGAGTCCGCGCAGCTTCAACACCAGAACTCAGAGCAGAAAAATTTTGCAATGAGTCAATTTCACCACTGCACGTCGCAAACCTGAAATGATGAATAAGAAATTGAGACACGGGAAAATTCGTAGTAATTAACGAGGGAAAACCACAGGATGGTCAACCGTAGAGGATCTCTCAAGTTGCAGCCTCAAGCGTTACCACTGAGCCAACCCCCTCGCTAGGATTGCCGCAACTCAAGGAGCCGTCTCTGAAATATGGCGGATTTTAAAAATAACACTCCCAGAATATTTACTGATGGCATAACAATAAGCTGAGATACTCCCTAGGATCTAGGTCAAGCTTTCTTTATCAGGCAGTAACGCTTTAACATTTTAAAGAACAGGCCCCTGCGGGTTATGTGGCTGTTACACAAGGAAATAACTATTTCATTCACTTTGGGTCTAAGTAACAAATGTTCCTCTACTTAAAATCTCTGAAGTTTCCTGTTATTTATTTAAATTAGATTTACTTACTTTGATCACCATATTGCACATACAAAGATATACACAATCAGACGACTCTGATAAAATTTATTCATCTTCCTGTAATTGTCACGAATAGTAATTGCTATGTACAGAAAGTCATCCGCATAGATGGATTAAATGTTTTATCTTATATACATCTTTCTATTCTAATTTATTATTTGTTGATTTTCTGGTATTTGTACATCGATTGTCGTAATTGAATTCGTGGGTGATGCATTTTGGGCGAGCGCCTATATTGCTGGTCGTATTACTAACATGACCTGATTAGAAATTATGCTACTGTGCATCAATTCAACAAGCCAAATTTCTCTTTTGATATCCTTCCTAACTTCATATTCCCCCTTATCCCTTCCTTTGAAATATTGTCCACTTCTTTTAAAGGCAAGAGTGAATGTTACTTTTTAAGTTTTGAATTCCTATTTGCTAAACATAGGAAAAGCCAATCATTTCTGTTATATTATATAATTTTGCTAACATGAATATATGTGGAATACCCTGATGTTAAAATTATTTCAGAACAGCACTGAGGTCAAATTGAACTTTTACTGCAGAAGATTATAATGAAATATATCACATTTCGTTGTGGAGTCATCATATTGTAACACATTGACAAATTAGTAGGAGAAAAATGAAGTACAAGTTTGCATTTCTTGAAACACAAGCATTCAAATTAATGTTTATAATATTGAAAATAATAACAGACTATTAATATCAATATATTTTGTATTTGTATACGATTGTTTTCTTTATAAATTACAAAATTAAAATAAGCATTGTAAAAAAAAAAAAAAAAAAAACAGTGCTTGTGATACTGGGAAATAAAGAGCACCTACTAAAATGGGTACCAGTATGGAAAATATCTGCAATATATTATCGTTTTTCAGAGAAGTAATTATACAATTGCAATCCTCTTAGAAAACTCGATTATGAATCCTGTGTTTTCCCTTGTTAATCAATCAAAAACCCATTGCATTCATGTCTGGCTACAAATCTTGGGTTACGAAGCTCGGACAGCAGGCCTGGGAGTAAATTGATCCGCACCGCCTCCATCAGCTGACCTAAGGGAACGTCAGATATCCCAGGCATGCAATAATACTGCTGGAGCCAAGTTAAATTTGTGTTTTAATTTGTTCAGAAATTTACGTTATCTTGAACAGGCGCAACAGCAGAAAAGAACCATACCCGTAAAACATAAGAGAATTATTTACAAATTCACAATCTCTATTGGTAGACGCATCGTTTACCGCCTGAATAATTAATTATTTACCATTAGCAACTATTGTTGATATTGTACAAATATATAGCACATTTTATAACAATAGTGTTTCAAAATATTATACAGAGTGTCCACAAATTAATAACTTCTGCGATGAAATGTCGTCATTGTTGACGGTTTTAAGCACATAAATTGCTTTAAGAAAACCAATTAAAAACGTTTGTTCTTATCACACAATCAATATAAGCCTGTCAACATTAAGGCGATATTCACACTCTCTCCATACATTCACCTTGACGGATGTGATGACAGCAATGATATCTTTTCGCAACTTTTGCGAATCTTGAGGTAGTAGGGCATAAAATTGGTAAAGACAGTCAAAGGCAGTTAGGTCAGGTGACATTGGTGGCCACTTGCAGAAGATATTGTCGACTCCGGCACTCCAAATCCACATCTCTGGCAGTACGTCATTCAGATGTTTCCGAAGTCAGTGATGCCAATGGGGTGTTCCATCTTGCTGTTTCCCTCTTCGTCCTCTATGCAGATACTCATTGTAGTTACGGTGGCACAATGTCACCTTATAACAGCATGTGTGTTCTGACATTGTGGCTCTTCACTCTTCCACATAAAAGGAAAGCCACATCTTCATTCTTCATTAATGCAAGCACATTTTAGCGGAAAGTTGTTTTATAGAATCGTTTGGTTTCAAATGATATACAAATTGCAATGTGTATTGGTGCAATTTCAAATGAGTACTCAGGATCTTAGATACGGTAGAATAGGAACATTTACTTGCCGGTTAGCTCAAGCACTACATTTTGTATTATTAGTAATAGAGAATTAAAACATCAGTAAAGTGATAACAAGTTTAGTCATTAAACATCTTCTGTATCATAAAACTCCAATTTTTAAAGCTATTTTAACATTAGTTTAAAATTACTACTTTCTCTAATGTACCGAAGTAATTTGTTATACAAACTGAAGCCTGTTATGATACAATTATTTTCAGTTTTTAACAAGATTAAGTTAGCTTGCCGTCTAGTTCTGAGCATCAAATACTATTATGGAGATTGGTTTATATTTATAAATAATCTACTAAAGAAAATCCGTTTCAGAGTTTTTAGGTGTAGCTATCACTGGCGCCGCAATATTCAAAATAGAAATTCTTAAGTTGTTCTTTCCAATGATGCCAGAATGCAAATTGTAATAGATGTCGTTATAAAAAAAAATACAGTGAGAACACCACCCGGTCGGCGGTTACATTTTGCGTTGCCGCATAGACTCGTGGTGCTCAAGCGCTTCGCCATTTTAATTAGGTACAAAGTATTAAATGGCAGAATTTAGTACTCAGCCTCCTTACAGTAAGTGCTGCAAATGCTGCCCATTTTTCACATCTTCTTAAGGAATTACCACGGGCACCATTAATTTTCCATCTTTAATGGGACCCCCACGGGTAGCCGAGGTCTTAAAGGCGCAAACTCAATAATGGGGGATCTGAGGTTCGATTACCATCAATACCGTCTTCCCTGAGTGAGACTTTTTCCAAATTTTCCTCAGTCCTCATAAATGGCAAATGCAGTTGCAGGCCTTAAACATAGGCCTGCAACGTTTCCTTCCTTTAAAAAATAAGATCCTTTCCCAATTTATCATTTCATCTCATATATCATCAGTATTCACCGTCTGTGATGCCTCAGCAGTAAAATTGGACGTTAAACACTATTAAATAAGTCACAAATGGATATAACTTCGTTTTGAAGTTTAAGTTACTACAGTATGTCAGGTTTAGTTGAATATTTTGCGCTGTACTCAAAGATAACAGTCACAAACAGTAAGATCTGGAGGCCGAGGAGGACTTTAATGGAGAGTTTATTTAATTAAGTTTTTTGTTCTGTAAGCACATGACGATTTCGATTTTTTTTTTCTGGTCAGTCACAGAACTTGTGTACTAACTTTCATTTTATTTTTTCCTCGTCTTGGAACCGGGCTGCCAGGAAATTTACGCCTAAATGCCCGCCTCGTTCTTCCACTCCAAATTCTGTACTCCATGCATGCGTTGAAGATGAATATAGGACGAAGCAGTGAACATCTAAACACTATTGTCGGTCCTGGTGGTGTAGTGGTAACGATATTTGCCTCCTAAACCCAAGATCGCGGGTTCAATCCCGGCCAGGACCGATGCATTTTTTCGGGTGTAAAAATCCTAAGTATGGTTCCTTCGACAGGGAAGTAAAGCCATGGGTTCCGTGTCGTACATTTACGGCATGTAAAAGAACCTCAAGCCTGAAAGAAGAGGCCTCCGAGCAAAATTTATCGGCTGTTTCACGCCCTGAATTGAATGGAACGCTGGTGACCTGAGATGTTAAAGTGCGTCCAGAAAGAAACAAATCATCGATCAATCAATACTACTTAATGAAATTTCAGTCGATTGCACAACAGAACTGTCCAACTATGTGGAAATTCCGCTTACAACTGACTGGAAAAGGAAATGGTGTCGCATGTACCGCGTGGGACTTCTCAGCGATTGGAGTAAAAATGTCCGCTGGTCAGCCGATCTAAGAAGCGCGACTTTTAAACTGCTCTCACTGTACCTGTTTATATTCATGGAATTTGTTTGTGTGCAGCAAAACACTGCGATAGACTAATGCATCCTGTGCAGCTTAATAAAACCCTCAAATGACAACACATCTACAAATAATATTTCAGGCTCAGTAATTCCATCTAACTATACATTACCTGTCAGCAAATTTAAGTAATGAAAAGCACAAGATATTTGTTTCGCTTTTTTAAAGAGAAATGTACATGCTACTATTTGACCTATCTGTTAAAGGAAAGAAGCTTAATGACAAAATTATAAAGCAATGGGCCAAGCAAACTACATATTACCATAATCTTCAGACAAATAAGTTTTACAAAATTTGTGAAAAATATAGCAGCACTGATTACATGTTTACTGTTCAGTTTAAGATGTAATATCTGAGACCAGTGACTGTGAATATTTTTGAAATTCATGACCTGTTGGAATGATACGCTACATCTATCACTGGGGAGATGTCCTTGGTTCAACTGGTACATTAATAATAAAATCACACACAATATTTAAACTCTTTACATTTTCGCCGACATTTGTACCGGCAAAAATAAAAATAATTGAGTTTAAGATTATTTATGGCTCCATATGAAATGAATAGATTTAAGAAATTTTATTTTTGCAGTAAGAGCCCACTTGTTCGTGGAATTTCAGCGCATATGAAACTGAGAAGAGAGAAGAAATACTGTACTATGCCAGAAGTCATTGCTTTTAAAACATCTAAAATGCACATAACACTTCAATAATTGTAATAAAAAATTTAAGAATATCCGCCTCAGCAATGTCTCTTATGGTAAACAAGCAAATGGCAAAATCTTTCAAAATCTAAAGAGATGTGTTTCTTCGTTGAAGCGATTTGTGACGTAGCTGTACACAAACATTTAGCGAATACAGAAGAAAATCAACTAATACCTACTTTCAAGATAAAGGATGTTAAGAAATATCTAGCTTATGTGTATCAAGAATGTCGAAACAGCCTATTTCATATACCAGTCTATATAAAGTTTAAGATAGGCATGTTCACCTCTATTTGGTGCATTATAACTGCAAATTATTGATACTGTCACGACTTAGGGGGTAGCTATTAGGAGGGGGATGGTAGAGGCAAACACCAACGTGCCATACCAACTCAATTTATTGTAAAGGAGACAAGTTCCCAATCTGAATTGTGATTACAAGTGATAGCCCTGACGGGCCGTTACCTTTCAGGGATCTGTTGCCGTAATGCTGAGGTGTAGTCAGCAAGTCGCTCTTCAAAGACGACAGGCAGAAGACGAAGACTAGGGGAAGACAAAGACCCTGAGAGCCGTAGCTCTGGTTCCCCTTATATAGTTTTACGATTGCATAGGGGGGATTCTGCATTGTGACATAAACTCTACCAAATATGGTGTTCCACCGCCTTTGATTTGAATTATATCAACCAATGAGAAAGTACTATGTAGGTGTATGACTCTTTCCAACACTGCGTGAGAGATCCAAGCTCACCACGTTTTGCTTGTTACCAGGCAGAAGTTAATGTCACTATAAAGTACCTTGTTAGCAGCCTGCGAAGTGATTGACCGCTACCCTGAAATTCCTAGATATATCTTTTTATGGCTCGCTTAGAGGAGGAAATTCTCAAGTCAGAACCTCTGGTACCGTTATTATGGCTGAGATATATTGATGATATATTCATGCTTTGGACTCATGACTCAGAATCTCTCGACCAGTTCCTTACTAATCTTAACTCCAAATTTTCAGTTAAGTGCACTTCTTCTGTCTCTTCCAATGTTGCTCCGTTCCTGGATATCGATACCTCTTTATGCAATACTCTTTTCTTACATTCGTGCACATTAAGCCAATCAATTTACATCAGTATCTTCATTATGATAGATGTCATCCCCTGTATACCAAAAGATCTATTCCATTTTCTCTATCAGTCCGTGGTCACGTCTTTGTAACAACTTTTCTTCTGTTGACACGTATATTAAAACCTAGCTCAAAAGTTCCAAGATCAAAAATATCCTTCCTCTCTTTCAGAATCCCGTATCATTCCAACGCACAAAACTTTCCAGTGCAAACCTAAACTTCTAATAAGAACTTCATTAACCTTGTTACTACCTATGTGCCTGGAATTGAAAGCATCAGACCTATTTTGAAAGAATGTCACGATATTTTATTAATGCATTCATCTTTAAGTGATTTATCTAAATTGTACCCCACCTTACTTTTGGAACGCCCCCTAAAAAGTATATTTTGCCATAACCTATCTCCTTCCAATTTACCTTGTCCCTTTACAGGCTCATACCCTTGCCAACGTCCTAAGTGTAAAACCTGTGCGCTAATTATGACATGTCATTCATTCCGCAGTCCTAATTTATCCAGAGATTTTAACATTTCTTCATTTGCTACTTGTTCTTCCAAGAACGTCGTATATATGTCATCTTGTAAGCTTTGCAAAGCATTTTATATTGGTTTAACGTATGAACAATCATGGACGTTCTGTTAAAATTCAAGTCTCCCTTGCCGGTTGACCAATATGTCTTGTCTAACTGTAAGGATTTCCATGATACATTTAATTTAACACTTATTGATGCTCTGAAAGTTTATTCATAGCTCTGAAAGTTTACTCAGATACAAAGAGATGGCAGCTAATTTTTGCATCAAGCGCCTATACCACCGGGTTAAATCTTATGTATTAATAAACTTTTATATATTCTCCCTCCCCCTCTATCTCACTCAATCCCTCCCTCCTACTCTCCCTCTCACTCTTGTTGGTTATTTAATCTGTTTCCGTGCATTACCTTCGATATTTAGTATTTATATTTACTGCCTTCACTGTTCCTCTTGCCTTAGAAGAATTCCAGAAGTTCGAAATATAGCGAGAGATAATCTGTGTCTATATAAGTGGCGTCTTTAGATATTGTCATTTTATACATATAATAATACCATGAACGTGAATAAAATATCATTAGCTATTATAATTATTATCGAACCCTGCATTGAAAGAGTCCCTGATGACTTGAGTTGTTAAAAATCATTCGTAAATAAACCAAATCAACTATAAGAACTGAAGACTTTAACATAGATTTAAAGATGAAGAAAAAAAAATGTTGCTTTTATCGAGGAAAACGTGGTTTAAAGTTGATTCAAACTATTATTATTATTATTATTATTATTATTATTAGTAGTAGTAGTAGTAGTAGTAGTAGTAGTAGTAGTAGTAGTAGTAGTATAGCAGTAATAGTAGTACTACCAGTAGTAGAAGTAGCAGTAGTAGTACTAATAGTAGAAATAGTAGTACAAGTAGCAGCAGTAGTAGTAGT